>CM076572.1:869990853-870323831 GCA_034641835.2 Pinus albicaulis
GACTACAACATTCTCTTGGGGTGAAGCTACACCTATGCCATGTCTGCTGTCCCATTCGTGGTTTTTCGCAAGATTTCTTTTCCTCACAATGGAAAGATAGTCACCATTGACCAGTTGACTTATCATGAGCCAAAGTCTCAGACCTCCCCTGAAACGACCATCTCTTCTGTAGCCAATAAGCAAACCGTCGATTCCTTAACTAGTGTCTCTCTCGGCGTCTACAAAGACTCCTCTTTGCTTGGAACTTTCCTTGGTCTCCCTCCTCCTCCTATCTCTGATCCCAGCCTATCGAATGTTTGCATGATGCAATCGTCTCGAGAAGCCCTTACACCGCCCGCTGCAGATAGTCAGCAACCTCAACCTTGCCCACCGCAACCCACTCCTAGCGATTCATCTCAGCCAGCCGGACCTCCTCCTTCTGGCCCCTCTTCTACAACTGGTATTCATGAACCCCTCTATCCTTCTAGATCGGTTCATCCAGGCCTTAGCCACCTCGGTGCCGTTCTGCCCGGCCATTACCCCTCTGGTCAGATACCGTTACTCATTCCACCCCCTGGAGTGTACTCGGTACCTGTTATGGCTACCCTCTCTCTCCCCAACCTAACCCTGGGTATACCTGTTTGGTACCTTGACCCTCCCGCCACTACCCCACCCGGTCACCCCAAACCATATCTTGCTTTGACCCCGGTTCAACCGATCCCCACCACTTCTCCTGCTACTACGGTACCTCACACACCTTCACCAGCACCATCTCTTGTGGCGACCGTATCGGGAAAAGGGGGAAAATCTCCCACAAAATCCAATAAGGACCACACCGCCCCGACAAACTCTACCCCTCCTCGACCACAAAAGCACGCTATCCAGTGCGCTTTGTGCGATATTGTCGATCACGCCACCCATACGTGTCCTGAATTGCCGCATCTAAAGGCCCTGGTCAACGAGACGTTTCCGGAATCTGATCTCCCTGAAGTCTACGTCACTATCCCTGATTCTATCTTGAAACTCAAAACCTTGCGCACAAATCACCCTTGTGCTTTGTGTGATTTCCATGGCCATTACAACCACCTTTTTCCCCGCCTTGACGAGTATCGTTCCTCCTTAGCCACGTACCGCCAATTCAAGGCTATGCATGACAAGATACCTTCTCACTTGGTTGCGAGTTATACCCCAGTAGGACCAGAGGATCTTCCTACTCCCATTCATATTCCCCCTCCAGCCGTTGAAACAAAAGAGCCTTCGTCCACCATATTTTACTTATCGTCATCCTTGCGAGATGATTCGTCTACCCTCCTACCTGCGGACACTCTCGCTTCACCTCAGTAGACCTTGGATCTGCCGATGTTGCCCATATGAGCCCTTTTCCTCAAGATGACCCGTCAGGTATTGCTACATCATCAGGTGATCCCCCTTCCTCCAGTCTTCCCATCTTCCAGTCGGATGAGGACATTATGGAAGCCATGACCCACCCTGACTTTCCCTGGGATGATATGCACCATCGCGCATACTTCCTCCCATAGCAGTCCCATGACCAATATGCTGTGGAGACCAAATAATTCATCCCCCATGCAGTCGACTGGTTCAAAAATCCCATCCCTGCACCCGATGCTTTCAAAGAAGGAAACATGGCCAATATCTCTCCTACCATTAAAATTGACATTTCAGTCAAATCGAGAATCGAAGAATATGTCACCTTGGGCGCCCAATGCACCCCGGAAGAAATTGAAGCTTACACTAAGCTTTTCAAGGAATTCTGCGATATTTTTTCCTGGTCTTACTCCGAAATGCCCGGACTCGATCCCGCCATTGTCGAACACCATATTGACACATGGCCTGATGCCAACCCAGTCTGTCAAAAGTTGAGACCCATTCATCCTTACAGACGTGATGCTATCAAAGCCGAAATCGATAAGCTCAAGCAGGCTGGTTTCGTTTACCCCATTGAATACACCACTTGGGTGTCCAGCCCAGTTCCTGTCCTCAAGAAACAAGGCACCATCCGTGTCTGCATGGACTTTCGTGACTTGAACAAAGCTTGTCCCAAAGACAACTTCCCCACACCATTCATTGACCAAATCATTGACGAGTGTGCGGGGCATGAGGTTCTATCCTTTATGGATGGTTTCTCCAGATACAACCAGATTGTTATCCATCCTGCTGATCAACTTAAAACCGCGTTCATCAGTCCGTGGGGAACTTTCGCTTACCGAGTCATGCCTTTTGGCCTTAAAAATGTCGGCGCCACTTTTCAACGGGACATGTCTTATTGTTTCCATGACTTAGCTCACATTATCCTTGCTTATTTAGACAACCTCACTGCACGTTCTAAACATTGGGCGCAACACCTCCACGATCTGCGCACCATCTTCCTCCGATGTTGCAAGTATAATATCCGCCTTAACCCATTGAAATGTGTCTTCTGCGTCCCTATCAGCCATCTCCTAGGCTTCATTGTGTCCAAAGACGGTATCACTCTTGACCCTTTAAAAGTCCAAGCCATTATTGAACTCCCCATCCCTCGTACCTTACGCCAACTACAGAGTCTCCAAGGCAAAGATAATTTTCTTCGCTGGTTCATTCCTGACTATGCCACCACCGCACATGGGTTCCTTAGAATCCTCCGATATAACTTCCCGTTTGTATGGGATACCTATGCTCATGAGTCTTTTGATGCCCTCAAGCAGGCTCTCACATCCGCTCCCTTGATCCGCCCTCCTGACTTTGATAGGGACTTCATCCTATACATCTCCGCTTCCACCTATTCGGTCGCTGGAGTTCTAATTCAGGAAGATGACAACGGTATTGAGCATGTGATTTATTACGTCAGTAAGAACCTCATAGGGCCTCCTGTTTCCTACTCGCACGAAGAAAAATTAGCGCTGGCTGTCGTGTTCTCAGTCCAAAAACTTCGTCATTATATCCTCATGCGTTCCACCAAGGTTGTGACTAATTCCAACCCCATGGAGTTCCTATTGAGTCGCCGCATCCTCACTAGGAAGTACGCCCGTTGGGTCATTATCCTTCAGGAATTCGACCTTGAATTTGTCACACCAAAAAGTAAGAAAGGATTAGCCCTTGCTGAACTCATTTCTGAATTACCTACCGGAACGCAGGACCCTCCAGTTAATGATGATTTTCCTGATGAACACTTATTCGCCATTACTTTGGACGATCCATGGTACAGCGATATTCTTACTTACTTGCGAACCCAAAATTTCGCCCTCCACCTTGATCGTGAGGCTCGCCGACGAATCCGACACCAGGCTCCCCGATACCTTCTTATCGGTGACGACCTCTATCGTCGCGGTATCGATACTATCCTTCGTCATTGTCTCACACACGCTGAAGCTGAACAGGTCCTCACTGCCTGCCATAGCGGCGCTTGCGGTGGCCACCTCTCCGGTCTTGCTACCGCCCAGAAAGTCATGCGCGCTGGGTATTTCTGGCCTTCCCTCTTTAGTGATTACATTGAGGCCATCAAACACTATCCCAATTGCCAGCATTTCACCCCTAAGACACGAGCTCCCCCAGCTCCCCTCCATCCTATCATCACAACTGGTCCCTTTTGTAAATGGGCCATCGACTTTATGGAGTGTCGACCTCCATCCGCTGGTAACCATAAGTATATCATTGTGGCGGTTGACTATTTCACCAAATGGGCCGAGGCTATGCCCACATTTAACAATACGGCCGCTACCACCGCCCTCTTTTTCTTTAACCACGTTATTTCTCGATTCGGAGTTCCGAAACAACTGGTCTCTCACCACGGCCAACATTTTGAAGATGAGATATGGCATGATCTATCCTCACTGTTGGGTTTTGAGCACCAATATTCCTCCTCCTATTACCCCCAAGGTAATGGCCAAGTTGAAGCAGTCAACAAGATCCTCAAGACCATGCTTCAAAGAACAGTGAATAAGCACAAAACCAACTGGCATCTCATGCACTTCCCTGCTTTGTGGGCCTATCGCACTTCTGTTAAAACCACCACTGGGTTTACTCCTTTCCACCTCATTGTTGGAGAGGAGGCAGTCTTACCGATCGCGTGTGAAATCCCTTCCCTTCATCTGGCCGTTGAACTTCTCCCTGACACCCAACCTCTAGAACAAAGACTTATCATGCTTGAGCGCGCCTCCAAAGACCGTCGTGTTGCATTGCAAACCATGGAATCAGCCAAAAAACGCACCAAAGCTCAATATGATCGAAAAGTCCAGCCTCGTACTTTTCACGAAGGTGACCTTGTTCTAGTATACGACCAGGCCCATGATGTCCTTGGTCACGGAAAGTTTGACTCATTATGGCTAGGCCCTTATGTCATCAGTAAGGCTCTTGGTAAGGGGGCATACCTCTTAGAGGACTTTGAAGGCAATCCTCTTCCTAATCCTCGCAATGCACTCTATCTTAAGAAATATTACCCTTAGCATTTCCCTTCTGAAATGCACGTCTTATTTTCTATTAGATAGCCAACATCTTTTTGTTTTCATACTCTGATACCTCGCCAAGACATACTTTGTCCAAGAAGGATCACTTCACCTCTCCTCCAAATCGAATCTCCTCACTTACAACACTTGTACTTGGGGCACCACTTTGCCTCCATACTTGTCTTTTGTTCGTGTCGATTTTTCCTCATGAGATACCATCTTGTACTCATGTTTTCATGGTCCCCCATAGGACCTTTACTGTGTGGTAGCACCACCAAGTCGCCCTTGTTTAGAGCATCCAAGTTGAGTCATCATCGCATTCATGGAGTCTATCCCGAGTCCCTTTGTACCCCGCTATAGTCCTTCATCCTTCATTGCTTGGTCTCTCTCTTGTGTCACATATTATGACCTTCAGTCCCACTGTCCCCTATCCCTTATGATATTGTGTCAGTCGCTGCCATGTCATTCATGTCATTTTTGCTCTAGCAAGGGAATTCGTCCATTCGCTACTCAGTCCCCTCCATTCCATCATCATCATTGGTATTAGTCTGTCAGTCACTCTACTATTTTCTCTCGTGCCTTAGTTGAGGATCTCTCATTGCCTCACCTACGGCGGACCTCCTTCTGTCAACATCAACTCCTTCATTCTAGAGGACAAGTCTAGAGAGCGGTGTACCTTGGTTCTAGCTTCCACTCTTGTTCGGTGCCTCGGATTAGGCAAAGGGATCTCTCATTTCCATTTGACTTGATTGTTTCTCCACTTCAGCTCCTTTCAGCATGATCGAGATCCGTATGCTTGATGGTCTAGTGATGCAGCAACAGCTATTGATGATGCCTGGGTGTGTGTGATATGTCTCAGCCCTCATGAGGGGGTTGCCCTGCAGGTAGCCCCCCACATGCCCGGATGACTTCTTCATTGCAGCCTTCGATGCAGCTTCATATATTTGATGATGTCGGCCTTAGCCGCTTGCAGCGCCTCTTTCATTTGCATGTCTCAGTCATATTTTGTGAGCCCTTCCCCGCTTGTAGGGGGAATTTGGGTTGTACTTGTATCTCATGTACTCAGATATTATTGTATAAGTCCTGGCTGTTATCCCAGGCATAGCATGTATATGGGCTCCCTCATTGTATTTCTATCTGGCTCATGTTTATGCCAGCTGTACTTTATGGTTCGGTCCCTTGTTTACTGGACACAATATTCTATTGTACTTTTTCTCGGCGGGCATAGGTATGCCTCCCCCGCCGCCTTTAGCACAGGTACCTTCTCATAAAAAGAGACTTGTTGCACCTGTAAGTCTCGTCTCCTCAGGGTCTAGTTCTTCAGCACATTAGTCTACCTCCCATTTCTCTCTCTGACTTCCCTTTTGATGTCTGGTGATTGAGTTCTTACAACGTACTTCGGTCATACGATTTTCTCCTAACACTCGCACGTTGGGGGGCAATCTGTTACACCATTTTTTTGTCATCTAACCTACTATCATTAGATGGACCCAAGTACACCACGTAAGACAAATTTTACCCTAAGTAAAATTTCTTTCACTATGTAAAATAACTTAATAAAACACATTTATTAGGTTGTTTATGGTCTAAACAGGAAACCCCAAAAGGAAATATTAAACAAAACTATATTTGTTTGATTTTCCTGGTCATGTTTAACCCAAAACAAAGAAATTAATTAGATAAATCTTTATTTATCCTATTATTTTCTAGGAATAATTATTTAAATCCTATTTAAATAATATTCCTTGTTAAATATGACTAAATCACCCATAAATAATTAAATAAATCATTATTTATTTGATTATCCTTCAACCACTTCCTTAAAATGATAAATAAATCATTTATTTATTTATTATTCACGAATAAAGGGATTTGACCCAAGTCAAATACTTTTTCCCTCCAACAAATATAATAAAATATTCCATAAAAGGTGGATCTAGATTTGGTTAATGTTATTTTAATCATGCACCAAAATCTAGAATGACCCAATATTTTGTTATAAATAGGAGGGTTTTTCCTACAATTCTTCACCTTTTGTTGCCTATTAGATCACTCTAGATCTATACTCTTGTTCTGACTTTGAGCCATTATCATTGTCATATTTTCCATTTTTTGTTGTGTGAGCTCCCTTTGAGTTCTATCTTTGTTTGGTTTTTCTACACCAACAGGAGAGAGAAATGCTAGATCTGAAGTGCTGAGGACTTCCAAGAACCCATCCCATTGAGGAGAATTTGAAACACCTTCTTGTTTACCTCCCAAGTGCCCTTAATACAAAAATTCTTTCAAAAATATTGTTCTTGTCTTGTCTATTGGATGTATGGAGGAAAACCTTATTTTTACAGCTTAATGTCTCTTTATGCATAGATCTGGTTTTCTGCAGCACTTGTCTTGATCAACTAACTACAGATCTGAAGATATTGGCAGCCATATTTGATGTTAGGGCTATAAGTTATGTGTAGCTAAAGTGGTCTTTTTTCGTACACTTCGACAAAAGATTCATACTAACAACGTTATTGAAGAAAGATGCATTTTCATGGACTCCTGAAGCAACTAAGGCCTTTGAACATCTTAAAGAGGCAATGTGCCTAGCACGAGTCTTAGCTACGCTAGACTTCACAAAAACTTTGATTGTGGAATGTGATGCCTTAGGAAATGGAATTGGTGTTGTTTTAATGCAAGAAGGAAGACCCATTGCCTTTGAAAGTCGTTCAATCAAAGGAAATTATTTACAAAAGGCTATTTATGAGAAGGAAATGTTGGCAATACTACATGCACTAAAGAAATGGATACATTACCTAATGGGAAGAAACTTCAAGGTAAAAACTGATCATGATAGTCTTAAACACTTTTTGGAATAAAGACTATCTTCGGAAGAGCAGCAAAAATGGGTCAAAAAGATGTTGGGTTATGACTTTGAAATCATCTACAAAAAATGGAAGCTAAATGTTATTGCAGATGCACTCTCAAGAAAGGACAAAGAGGTGGAAGCATTAGTTTGTGCCATTTCAATTATCGAACCAAATTGGATAACCGAAGAAAGGGACGAATGGAAGAAGGATGAAGAAGTGTGGAAACTCATTCAAAAGTTGCAGCAAGATCCTAGTACATCTGATACATTTAGTTGGAAAAATGATTCCTTATGGTACAAAGATCGTTTATATATTTGCAAGAATTCCCAACTAAAACAAAAGATTCTTTTTGAATTGCACACTTCTCCTTTAGGAGGACACTCAGGATTTTTAAAAAATTACCATAGGGCGAAGAAAGAATTTTTTTGGGATGGCCTTAAATCTGATATTCAAAAGGTTGTAGCAGAATGTTTAGTTTGCTAGAAAAATAAAGTTGAGACAATTAAGACCCTGGGTCTTCTACAACCTTTATCCTTTCCAAATCAACGTTGGGAGGAGATTTCAATGGATTTTATCACAGGTTTACCTAAGTCCAAAGGAAGGAGTGTCATCATGGTGGTAGTTGATAGGCTTACCAAGTATGCACACTTTTGTGCATTATCTCATCCATTTAAAGTGAGTATAGTTGTTGTTGCGTTTATGGAAACAATTCAAAAGCTACATGGAAACCTGAAGATTATTGTAAGCTATAGAGATCCCATTTTTACAGGAAATTTTTGGACGAAATTATTTTCTTGTTTGGGTACTCAACTAGCTCATATCTCATCTTATCATCCTTAATCAGATGGTTAAATAGAGATAGTGAATAAATGTTTGGAAGGATATCTTCTTCGTTTTGTATCTGATAAGCTAGCATGATGGGTCAAGTGGTTACCTCTCACTGAATGGTGGTATAACACTTCCTTCCATACTGCAGCAAAAATGACCCCATATATGGCACTTTATGTATGTCATCCACCGTCCATCACATCTTCTTTAAGAGAAAATTCTAGGGTTCAAGGAGTGGAGGATCACATCGAGCATCAACTAGAAGTTCTCCAACTCTTATAGGATAACCTAAATTTGGCGCAAAATCGAATGAAACAACAAGAAGATCAACATCGTAGTCACATAAGTTTTGACGTGGGAGACTGGGTATTTTTACGGCTACAACCATACAAACAAATGTCACTCAAGAAATCTAAGAAGGATAAAAAATTATCGCCAAAGTACTATGGTCCTTACAAGGTGTTGCCAAATATTGGTACTATGGCATACAAATTGGAGCTTCCTGCTTCTTTGTGAGTGCATCTAGTTTTCCATGTTTCATGCTTAAAAAATGTTATAGGGGACAAACTTCCAGTTCAAACAATATTTCCAGAACTTGATGAGGAAGGAAAAACCATATTGGAACCTGAAGCAGTCACGGAAACAAGAACTCGACAGCTACGAAGTCGATCAATTTCAGAGTATCTCATCAAATGGAAGAACTTACCCACTGAAGATTCTAAAATGGAGGATGATAATTTTATACAAAAGCACCTGGAGCTACTCAAGCGTTGAGGACAACACTTTTTGAAGGAGAGGAGCATGTTAGGTCCCTATAGTACTAGTATAGTCCCTTATTATTGTTAGTGTAACCCCTTTATTATTATTATTGTACCCCTGTAACCCCCATATTGTTATTATTGTGCCCTTACATTATTATTGTTAGGTCGGCTAGGATTACATTGTGGCCCCATGGACTCCTATATATAGAAAGGAGGTTTTGTCATTTGTAGCATCCAAGAATTGTTCATTTATGTAATGTATTGGAGGTTGCCCCCTCGAAGTGGTTTATTTATAAGGCGTTGATCTCTCTTTTCTTCTATTTTTGGAGTTGGTTTCACAACATGCTCGAGTCGTTTGGCTCGCAGTGGTTCGCGGTGTTGCCTATAAAATTTACAAGCCACACCGCAACCAGTGCTAACGGTATCCGCACCGTGTCTAGGGTAGTACCAAAAGGTGCATCGCGTTGTTTTAAAATTTAAAAAATTTACGTTGCGGTCATTTAGTGGGTCGCACCGTTGACCATGGGAATAGCAGCGTGGTGCGTTTATGGAAATGTCTACCCCGGTGTCTGTCAGTGCACCACATTCGGCATTCCGACAGGGTCAACGGTGCGTCCTGGTAAAAGACCGCACCGTTGACTATGTAATTTGTCATGAAATTGGTGCGCTGACACAACTATACACATCGGGGCATATATTTTAGTCAATGCACCACTCTTCTAACACCATCCATAGTCAATGGTTCTTTAAAAATTTTCAGGTGCACCGCATACAGTGCTCTAAATGTCATTTGGGGCACCGCTCCCTGTGCGCGACAAAAAAACAACACACCAGAACTGGTGCATGACTGTTTTTTGTGGCGCAGAAACTAATCTGTTTATTTTTTCCAAAAAATGTTATATATGTATATTCCTAAATACATGTATCATTTAATAAAAAAATTTATTTAATATGTCAATGATTCATAGAGAAGAGGGGGAACAACAACAACAACAGTCGGAGCAGTATGACATGGTTCGCTTGTGGGAGGCATAAGAGAGAGAGAGAGAGATATTTGTACTCTCACCCTATTATAGCAGCTACCCAGGGGCTCCTAAGGAAGGTAGGCCTCTTCAAGTTTTATGAGGAGGCTACTTCCCTAAAGGCCCATAATGTGTTTTTGAGACATCTTATCCGCAGGTGGAATGCCCACCGACATGATTTCCAGGTTGGTCCTAACCAGTGGTACACATCCATTGAGGAGGATATATATTTCATTATAGGGCTATCGAGGAGAGGGGTGGATTTTCCCTCATTTCCCAGAGGTTCCAGCTGGTTTTGTAGCAGGGAGTTAGTTAGTTTACTCCCATAGATACATTGGAGCATCAATGTTGTCTCCTATAGATTTTCAGGTCACAGGAGGTCAGTTATGTATTGGTGCATTTGGTAGTGAGGAGGTGCAGTGCCTATCACTTCTCGTTTCAACCATTTCACACAACACCAGTGAAAATACCACTGTAATGTTCCTTTTTGGAATTTTCGGGAAAATGGTCCTCAAGGACGCTGTATAAGGAAGCCAATGTAAAAATAAGCTGAACCAGGGCTTGGATCCCTTGGTTCACCCTTCATACATTTCTCTATTAGAATATGAGCTCAAAGCAATAACCTTAGGAAATTTATTCAGATCCTCCAAACCTTTATATCCCCAAACAATGCTCAAAAGGGAGAGCTACAACAATACATAAACTTATACAAGTAGTAGCAATGAAATATTAATACATGAGGTGAAAGAGAGTGCATAGCCTTATATTATGTGCAATAGCAAACATATATACAATAACTTGAGGAAATACCTCTCAAGTTAGGCCAAATCTGCCTCAAGACAAATGTACATACAAAATGAAAGTACCCAGCTACACCATCCCTGTAGCAAGCTATGACTGTGCAGTCTATAGAGGAAAATGACTGAAAAATGATATGTATACAAATATATGTCAATAATAGGCTCAAAGAAAGTGAGGGAGCAAGATATCAACCTTAGAAAACAATCCTACAACAATCCTCCAAGGGATTGGCCAAAATACACTAAGTGGAAAAATGCCAGAGTTGTTGGGTAGCAGCAGCAACTCAAATACAATACATAAATGGAGAAGGATGGAATTTATGCAAGCAATATAGGAACCTTCTCCATTAATCTTCCAAGTGAAAGGCTGCTCCCTTCACTGAAGATTACTCCCTCCAATCCACAGTGTGAATCCCTTCTACAAGTGCCCATTGAAAATAACGCAGTAGGAAGAAGAGACTATGCTGTGCATGAGATGAAACATATGGCCTGATGCCAAAATCTGAAAATAAGCTCTGGGATCTTCCTCACTGATCTCCTAGAGAAAGAATAAACTCCTCCTCTGCAAAAATAGCTTTGGAAGTGGGCGATGATGAATTCTCACTGCAACCCTCCCAACAACTCAGTGTTTCTGCCAAGCTGGAAAATGCTGTAGCTAAATATGGTTACCTTGGCCTCAAGCCTAGATGTGAGGAGAATTAAGAACAGGTCCTCCAAAGCTTCCCTATGAAGAAGAGGAAACTTCTAGACCGAAATCTCCCTTGTGCTAAGCATCACAAGCTATCTCAGTTGAACAACTAGAGAGAGCAAAATCAAAATCTTCAACATAATGAGAAATAGCTCTCCTTTCCCCTTTTATATCAAGAGAAGGCTTCCTTGTCATGGACCCCACCCATTAGGGTTTCTCTCATCCAACAATATTCCTCCTATGAGAACTGTGCTGTCCCACTAGGTGACTCACTCCCTCCATGCAATGCTGTTTGACTTGGTCAAACTGGACCTAGTCTCTTAGTATTTTCCCCTTTTCACACTAGGAGATGATAAATAAGCCACTTAAGTGACCCCTTTTCACATTTGGAGTGTTTATTAGGCTTTCTTCATGGGCCCCCTTACCCATTTTATTAAATTTATAAAAAAGAAAGCAAAATTAATGTTCCAATTAACTTAATGAAAATTTTGGAACATTACAGTCCTCCCCTCCAAAAGATTTCTTGTCCTCAAGCAAGTGCAAGGGTAGAATAATTATTCTCCTCCTTCCATGCAGCACCCATGTATGATGGTCTCCTCCAAGAAATAGGATTCTATCATATCAAATAAGCTCCCACAGTGCCTCTCCTTAGCATGTAAATTAGCTATCAAGTTGTCATCATGAGAAAGTGAGGTGATCAAGAGAGTGGAAAAGTGTTGTCTAGAGGTCCTCCCAAGGTATGGAGTCTGAAATATGTTGGGAGACATCCTCCCCATGTGTAACCTGTTAACCACCTATAAAAATTTGTCATATCAAATGGTGGCTAGATCTTGTTTAAGCCTTCAAGAAACAATTTCATGCCAAATTGTTAGTTCTTAAAGTCTTATGAAGTTAACTAATTCTTTAGTTAATCTTCACTGTTGTTTCCCTCATAAACCTGAAAAATCTACTGATTTCCTGAAGAAAAAGACTGCTTAAAATCCCATTTTTCCCCTCATTTTACCCCTCCTTTCACTCATAAAACAACCCCATTTTCATCCCTTTTCCTCCATAAAAAACCTCCAAAATACCTTCATTTTGTTTCCAAATCAACCAAAACCCCTTTTAAAACCTTTTATTCCTCTTTAATTGGTTTTAAAATTCCTTCTTTCCTCTGCCGGAACCCTCAAATTGCCTCAAAAAACTCTGTTTTTTAGGCCAAAAACACCCTTTTCTGCATATAATTTTCCTAAGCCCTCGAGAGCTTAAATTCTATAAGCGCCCGCCTTCATAAGACCCTAGGCCCTGCAACCGGGTGCTAAAGGCTTAAAAAACCCTTTCAAAACCTGACTTTCCTTTGATTTCTTCTGTTCCTCGATGAAAAGGTTTAAATAAATCTGGGTCGTCAATCTTTGCAGATCAACGACCATCGGCTCATCGCATCGCAAACTTTGCCACATCACAAGTTTAAAATTGCATCGCAAACTTTCATTTGACCCTTTTCTTGGTTCTTTTCCTTTTCTCTGATGTGATCCCGCAATCCTTTCTCCGCTGTTGATTTGATCTACTCTACCTAGATCCAACGGTCCATATTGCTCCCTTCTCCGAACCCGCCATTCTGCCCTTTTTTTTATGATTAAATCTTCACCATTGATCTAGTTTTTAGATCGACAGCTCTTGCTCCATCGCAAAATTGACAATCACAAATCTCTTATCCAGTTCCTTTGACCTTCGCCGATTGCGATCCTGCGATTAAATCTCGGCCGTTCAATCCACAAGAACCAACGGCTCAGATTTAATCGTGCTCCACCCATAATTCTTTGCTTTTGCCCCTCTGATTAAGTCTCAACCGTCGATTTGACTCCCAGATCCGACGGATAGTTCTCCATCGCATCGCAAAATTCCCTTTGTGTCTTCCCCTTTCCTCCTCCGACTTGCGATCACCGCGATTAAATCTAAACCATCCATCATTTAAATCCAACAGTCTAGATGTAATCTGATAGGCCCAACGCCTTTGGGACCTACCTTCCCCCTCGAAAAGCACCCACCCAATCATAAGCCGCCACTTGGATCCCACTACTTTCTCCACTGTGCAACTCTCCCCGTCACATGCGATCCGCACCGTTGGATCTCTGACCTCTGATCCGATGGCCCAAATCACGTTTCACATTTTTTCTGCGTCCGATGGTTAACACTCCAAAAAAATGCGAAATAGGTGGTTTATAGGTACATGTGTTGCGTGGCATACTGTATCACATTTTTTTGGGCCAAATTCAAAACCACCTCGATGCTGCGTGAATACCACCAGCTGTTTCCTGCAAACCACCCTTCTTCATAGTGTAACTCTCCATTTAATCTTATTCATCCATCAATTTGATTTGACAATCGTGTTTTAACCCGTCCCCCATCCACCTTTCCATTTGATTTACTCCCGAAAGAGTTTACTGAACGATCTTGACCATTCGTCTTCCTGATTGAACGAATATTATCACATTTTACCTCCAAGTCTTCCACCCTTCCCCTTTGCTCTCGAGCGCTCCATTTCTTGATCTTGGCCATCCATCACTGTCATCCAACGGTCCTGATTAAGTATTTCCCCCAATTCATTCGCCATCGCACATTCTCTTGAGTCTTTTTCCGATATTCCTCCACTGTTGATCTCTGAAGATCGGCAGTCTCGATCAAAACATACCACCAATTCATTTTAGCCCCTTTTTCCGCTTCTGCCAAAGACTTTCCCCGTTTTTATTACATTTTCTTCCATTTCATTATAATGTTACCCCCTCTGCATTATAAAATCCCCAATTAATCCTAGCCGTTGATCAATCTAGATCAACAGCCCGGACTTAATCTGACCTTCACTCATTCAACCACGTCCCCATTTAATCCCATCAAGTGATCTTGGCCATTGGTTGATTTCATCCAACGACCACGATTAAAACTTGCCCCCAAAGAATCCTAACCTATTCTTTCACGGATTTTTCATATTTTTTTGTATTTTTGCAGGTTATGAAGGTTTTCCATAGTTTTTTAAATAAAACAAAGGCCAGGGATGATGATCCCCCAGGCCACTATTGATGAAGAAAGCGAGTTTGCATGGTCCATATTATCATTCCATCTTTACCTCATGATCATAGGTGATCTCATGAAACCCTTTACACACCTACAAAGCAACGAAACATAGTGAACCTTAATCAAACAAAGAGTATCGGTGTTACAACATTAGATCAAAGTAGAAATGAAGGATCAAAGGTTTTTAACACAGTTTTGAGGGATTAAGGCATAAATTCGATTAATCAAAGGCTTGATCCATAGTTAAAGACAGCATGAAGACCAGAAAGGAAGATCAAAGCCTAATTAGGCCTAAAACACAGATCTAAAGTAAATTAAAGGTGTTTTAGGGAAAAACAAAGAAATCTATCAATCTGAGAAGCCTCCACTGCCACATCAGAGGCTAATTGAATCCTCTCCAGCTACCAAAAGCCACCTGGAGCCTCAAAGAAATCAAACAAGGCATATTTATTGCCTATTTCAAAGATGTTGCCTAAAAATAGCCAGAGTTATTTCTAACTCGCCTCAAGAGTTTTTAAGTCAACAAAATCTGCCCAGCATGCTTAATACTTAATGAAAATCTATTAATATAGAGGAAATATCTGAAAACTTCTCCATTGAGCCCCTCAAAGGCCAAGAAGCATTAAACTGTATTAATTGAACTTAGAGATCTTTTCTCTCATCCCACCTCCTCATTTCTTCTATAAATGCTTCTGTAGAAGATGAGATAAAGGTTGGTCTCCGAATATCTGTTGCATGTAAATAGTTTTCTGAAGCTTCTGTAAGCTCTGTTTGTAATTGAAGATACCTATGTTGAGATGAGAAGTTTGAAGCTGTAGAGGCCCACTGGACTTGATGATTGTAACTGGTTTGAAGCATCAAATACAAGTTGATTTATGGGATCCTGGTCTATGTCAATGGTGATGTGTTTCTTATTGTAAATTTTTATTTTCTTTTTGTTTCCATTCTGTCCATTTTCTCTGATAAAGAACAACAAATATAGAGCTAGGATTTACTCTTTGCAGTACCCTACTCTCACTGATAAGCTTTATCTTCATGTTTTCCTCCTTTGTTTATTTGAGAACGATTTAATACAGTCCAAGAAATTAAGGAATGTTGGTGAGCCCATGTCTTACTGTCTAAACTTCAAACATTGTTCTTGAATATTATTTTCAATTTATGCTAAGTAAAGTTGAACTAGGGAAGTCTATGGTTAGCCCTGTCCTCTAGTTTTATCTCCAAAGGTTGTTTGAAAGTTTCCCTAAGAGTATGTTGAAAGCAGGCTAGATTCAAAGTCCTTACCTGATCTTAGAATATTCTTTGTTTATCTTAAGTGTTTTCTTGCAAATTTTGCTAATTAAAGTTGATCTAGGGAAGTCTATGGTTAGCCCTGTCCTCTAGTTTCTTCTCCAACAGCTGTTTTGAAAAGTTTCCCTTCGAATATGCTGAAATCAGGATTATAGAAATTTGCTGAATAATGATTAATTATCCACTGAGACTATCCTGATCACATACATTTCGAATTTATATGCAACACATAATCTCTTCCACTCAGATCATCACACATGTGGAAATAAAACAAGCGATAACACATCAAATCTTCATACACATTAACACAGTATGTATGGGGAAAGATTATAGCTGAAAACCTCGCAACTATTGTGTATATTATAATGGAGAAATCATGTAACAAAATTAGTACAATACTCCTCACAAGTACTCAGTACTTTCTCATGAAGTTACACACAAACTAGCTCAGTTTTGAACAGGTTACTGGTTCAAAACTCACCGCCAATTGCCTTGCCTCTATTGCACAATCATGGCCTGTCTATATAGAGATCCAAGGTTCGAATCTCCTTGGCTTGACAACGCAATCATCATGGGAAATTCCTCCAAGTGTGGTGCAAATCTCATGCACAACTGATGTCGCCACTGATAGCTAACTCCACCCTTTCATCTACCTCTTTCACTAGTCTCCACTGAACTGATCATGCACTGTAGTGAACTGATGTGTTCTTGAGTTGAATAATGAGTTACTAATTAATGGATTAAATAATATTTAATTCACTCCACTCATAACTAATTGATTAGCTAGTTAAACTAATCTCAACCAGTTCAACTAAAATAAACAGAACACAACTCCACTAGCTGTCTCATTAACTCCACCAAACTTCTGCCACTGAAGTCCTAACTAAAGTCAACCATGCATGATGCCATCAAACCCTTGGGAATAGCGTAATTCCTCTGTCAGATGCATGAGCCACTTCCAAGGCTCGAACTGAAGTGCTCCAAGAGAGTAAACTGAAGTTTAGAGTCCAAATATTATTAAGGGTAAATAATATTTGACTTCCCTATTTTAGGATAGGCAGTCTAAATATAGACTTCGACCTATAGGTCAAAAAATAGAGGTCCATCTATTTTTACCAACATGACCAATACTCCAAGAATAACATACTGCAACCCCTGGACCATGCTCCATATGTCTAAAAATAGACATAGTCTAAAAATAGACTTTGTGCCAGAATTTGCCTACGGGCCCACTTAGTGAAGGCGACTTCATTTCACTAAGCTCCATCATCTTGCTGCATTCTCAACACTCCCTCTCAGCAAGATATGGATTATCTGCAACCCCTATCCTGCCTCTGTGGAATTCGAACTTGCTCCTGGTGAGCGCCTTCGTCAGGATGTCGGCATCATGATCCTCCGTGGGAACATATGAAAGCATCATGATTCTCCGCTGAACACAATCTCTGATATGATGGTACCTGATGTCGATGTGTTTGGACCTATCATGAAATACTAGATTAGCCGAGAGTTTAATGCAACTTTGGTTATCACAGTAGATCACTGTAGGCTCCAAAGGCAACCTGAACAATCCTGTGAGGATCTTCCTCATCCAAATAGCCTCGCACACAGCCAAGCTAGCTGCCATGTACTCGGCCTCTGCTGAACTGAGTGCCACGGATCTCTTCTTCCTATTGTACGAGGAAACTGCTATCGACCCAATGCTGAAAACTCCTCCAAAAGTGCTCTTCCAGTCCGTTGGGCTCCCTGCCCAATCTGCATCAGTGAAGCCAGAAAGCTTTGCTCCATCCTCCTGTCTGTACCATAGACCATATCCCGATGTGCCTCTGATATAGCGCAATACATGCTTGCCTGCCTTCCAAAAGAGCTTGGTAGGCTTAACCATAGCTTGAGAAAGCTGGTTAACTGCATAGCATATATTGGGTCGTGTATTGACCAGATACATAAGCGACCCCACCAACTGTCGATAGATAGTGGCATCCACTACCTCCGCTGAAGTAGCATCCTCCTTCCTCCAACCACCAGGAAGAGGAGTGTCAACAGGCTTGCAGCCTTGCATGTTGAACCTCTCCAGAATCTCCCGGGCATACTTTCCCTGAGAAACAAATAGACCTCTGTTGTGCTGCCAAATCTCCAATCCCAGGAAATAATGAAGGATGCCCAAGTCCTTCATCTCAAACTCTCGTGCAAGATCCTCCTTGCACGAAAGTATCAACTGCTCATCGCCAGTCAAAATCATATCATCTACATACAATACGATGATCAACAGCTTCCCCTCCACCACAATTTGGTACAGGTTAGGATCCGCCTCACTCTTGGAGAATCCAAGCCTGGTGAAGTAGCTGTCTATCCGAGTGTACCAAGCACGAGGTGCTTGCTTCAGCCCGTACAGTGCTCTCTTGAGTCGGCACACATGTGACTCACTGCTGAAGATCTCGAAACCTTCAGGCTGCTCTATGTACACCTCCTCGTCAATAACTCCATTGAGGAACACAGTCTTCACATCCATCTGATGAATGTGCCACCCCATCTGCGCTAAGAGAGCAAGGATCGTCCATATGGAAGAGTACCTTGCGACAGGTGCAAAGGTCTCCTCATAGTCAATCCCCTCGATCTGTGAAAAGCCACGGGTGACAAATCTCGCCTTGTACTTCTCCACACTCCCGTCAGCCGCCTACTTCACTTTGTAGATCCATCGCGAACCCACCACTGATTTCCCCACCGGTCTTGGGACAATCTCCCATGCACTGTTCCTGACGATCGAATCATATTCTTCGATCATGGCATAAACCCATGCGGGTTCCTCCACAGCTTCCTCAAAAGAGGATGGCTCCGTCACAACACATTGACTCACAAGAGCCATGTATCCAGTGTACCGATCCGGTGACTGTCTCTGTCTGCGCTGTGCTGTAGGTGGTCCTACAACCTTCTGTGCATCCCGAGCCAGTCGCTCAGCTTCTGTAGTGCGCATGCGCCCTCTGATGGTTGGCGCTGCCTGGGTGGTTTCTTCCACCTCCTGAACCTCCTCTTGTGGCTGATCCACATCCGGAAGCTCCTCCTTAGGAACTAACAGCTCCTCATCTGCATGCAGGTGTAGCTCCCTCTCAAGCGAACACTGCATGGCTTTCTCCTCCTGAAATTTTATATCCCGTCGCACAACAGTCTTGCAACTGTCTGGCACATACACTCGATAGTTATGAGGTGTATCGGTGTACCCCACAAATATTCCAACTTCAGCAGTTGGATCCAGCTTCCTTCTTGCATCCTTCGTCACATGCATGTAGACAGGAGATCCGAAAATCCGCAAATGGGAAATATCGGGCCTCTTGCCAGAATAAGCCTCCTCTGGTGTACTCATGCCAAGAACCTTGTGAGGACAACGGTTCTGCACATACACTGCTGTATTGCATGCCTCAGCCCACAAGTGAAGGGGTAGGCCCTGATCATGCAACATCGCCCGTGCAGCACCCACGATCGTTCTGTTCTTCCGCTCAGCCACCCCGTTCTTCTGTGGGTTATGGGGTGCGATGAGCTCTCTCCGAATCCCTTCTGCGCTGCAGAACTCCTTGAATTCAGCCGAGATGAATTCACCACCGGTATCACTCCTTAGAGCAATCACCTTCTTCCCCGACTCCTTCTCGACCAGTGCTTTAAACTCACAGAACTTCGCGAATGTATCGCTCTTCTTCGGCATGAAGAAGATCTAGCACTTTCGAGAGAAATCATCAACAAAGATCACATAATACCTGTGCTTTGCTGTCGAAGCAACTGAGAAAGGACCACACACGTCTGTGTGAACTCTCTCAAGGATCGTCGTGGCGCGACTATCCTTCTCGTGAAAGGTGGCTTTCACATGCTTCCCTAAAGTACACCCCTTGCACTGATCTGACTGCGCAAGAGTGCCCTTAGGAAGCCCAGTAGAAATCTGCTGCAGAATCTTCAAAGCTCCATGGTGAAGGTGGCCCAATCTCCTATGCCACAGTTCGCCCTCATCATCACGGCTCACCACTTCTCCCGCCTTGCATGCCATAGCTGCGCATCCATCTACTTGCAACTGATAAAGGTTCTTGGTTCGAACCCCTATCTTCCTGGTCTCTCCAATAGTCTTACTGCGCAGGAAGGATTTTCCTTCGCTGAAGACCACATCATACCCCTTATCTTCCAACATCACCACAGAGATCAAGTTCTTCTTCAATCCAGGTACATGCATGACATCCCTCGGTACGAAGGGTTTACCGGACTCTCTGCGAAGGGTATGGTACGATACTAGTCTTGTATCTACCGTCATCGCCCATCTCGATGTGCGTACCCAAATCCTTGTCCTCCAGATCTGAGAAAAACTCCCGATCTCCCGTCATATGAAATGACGCACCGCTGTCCAAGAACCACACCGATCCCATCACACTTGAAACCAAGCATGCGATCAGTGAAAAGTCAAGCTCGAACTGTGAAGCCAAAGCCTCTCCATCTGCAGATCTTCCCGCTTGCTTATTTTTCTTCTTCTTTGGACAATTGGTAGCATAATGTCCGTGATCATGGCAGTGAAAACACTTCACTTTCGCCATATCCTGCTTCTTGCCCTTTGCACCAGAATGAGAGGTTTTCTTACCCTTCCCCTTCTTTGCTTTGGCAACCAAAGCGCAGTTTTCTTCATCGGCTCCCTTTGATGAAGATCCATCTCGAGTAGTCCTCCTTATCTCCTCCTGCATGAGATCCGCCCAAAGGCGCTCCCATCCCGGCAGCTTCTCCCGACCATTGACACTATCTTGATATGAGTTCCAAGCCTTCGAAAGACCAAGGAGAGCCAGGTCGACCATGTCCTCATCTTCGACAGTCACCCCCACACTTCCCAGCTCATCTCTGCATTGAGTGAACTTCGTGAGGTATTTGGCGATACTGTCGCCTTTCTCCATCTTGATGTTCCCGAGCTTATCTTTGAGCGCCAGCTTCCTTTGGTCGCTCTTACTCTGGAATAGATCCGTCAAAGCTTTCCACATTAAATATGGAGTAGCCTTTCCATGCAGGTTGGATACAATATGATCCTTGACGCCCTCCAACAGGATCCTTCGACACTTCGCCATCTTCTTTTGCCATGCTTCGACTTCAGCAGGATCAGTGGGCTTTTGGACATCCGTATCTACAAACTCCTTCAGACCATTATCTTCTAATACTACCTCCATGTGATCCTTCCATGCAACATAATTCGAACTGCCTTCAAGAGCATATTCGAGTCGCAAACCGTTGAAAGACATTTTCAACACCGGCACCAAGAAAACAAAACTGCTGCAAAATTCGAATTCCACCTCAAAGCTCAACGGCTCTAGATCTGTGAGAACAAATTATTTCTAGCACAGAGATTGACTGCAAGGGGCATTTACCAGACCTTTCACTTTCCGAAGAAAGATGAATCCGGAGGCTACCTGGCCCGCATGCAGACTTTGTCTACCGAAATAAGTTTGTAATCACTGTGATGATCAATCTCTGCTTCAATAGCTTTGATACCATGTAGAAATTTGCTGAATAATGATTAATTATCCACTGAGACTATCCTGATCACATACAATTCAAATTTATATGCAACACATAATATCTTCCACTCAGATCATCACACATGCAGAAATAAAACAAGCGATAACACATCAAATCATCATACACATTAACACAATATGTATGGGGAAAGCTTATAGCTAAAAACCCCGTAGCTATTGTGTATATTATAATGGAGAAATCATGTAACAAAATCAGTACAATACTCCTCATAAGTACTCAGTACTTTCTCATGAAGTTACACACAAACTAGCTCAGTTTTGAACAGGTTACTGGTTCAAAACTCACCGCCAATTGCCTTGCCTCTATTGCGCAATCCAGGCCTGTCTATATAGAGATCCAAGGTTCGAATCTCCTTGGCTTGACAGCGCAATCATCATGGGCAATTCCTCCAAGTGTGGTGCAAATCTCATGCACAACTGATGTCACCATTGATAGCTAACTCCACCCTTTCATCTACCTCTTTCACTGGTCTCCACTGAACTGATCATGCACTGTAGTGAACTGATGTGTTCTTGAGTTGAATAATGAGTTACTAATTAATGAATTAAATAATATTTAATTCACTCCACTCATAGCTAATTGATTAGCTAGCTAAACTAATCTCAACCAGTTCAACTAAATTAAACCGAACACAACTCCACTAGCTGTCTCATTAACTCCACCAAACTTCTGCCATTGAAGTCCTAACTGAAGTCAACCATGCATGATTCCATCAAACCCTTGGGAATAGCATAATTCCTCTATCAGATGCATGAGCCACTTCCAAGGCTCGAATTGAAGTGCTCCAAGAGAGTAAATTGTTGTTTAGAGTCCAAATATTATTAAGGGTAAATAATATTTGACTTCCCTATTTTTAGGATAGGCAGTCTAAAAATAGACATCGACCTATCGACCTATAGGTCAAAAAATAGAGGTCCATCTATTTTTACCAACATGACCAATACTCCAATAATAACATACTGCAACCCCTGGACCATGCTCCATATGTCTAAAAATAGACATAGTCTAAAAATAGACATAGTCTAAAAATAGACTTTGCGCCAGAATTTGCCTGCGGGCCCACTTAGTGAAGGTGACTTCATTTCACTAAGCTCCATCATCTTGCTGAATTTTCAACAAGGATAGGTTCAAAGTCCTTACTTGATCTTAAGGTATTCTATTTTGTGTTTTGAATGTTTTCTATTGAAAGTGCATCAAAAGCAAGCTAGTTTCAAAGTACTTACCTGATCTTAGATTAATTTTATGTTTTTCTCAAGTGCATGCCAAAAGCAGGATAGTTTCAAAGTACTTACTTGATCTTAGGCTGTTCTTTGTTCTTCATTTATTTGTTCTACATTTCTTATTGTTTTCATTCCATAAAATCAACTTAAATAGATCTTTTGACATAGATGACTTACCCCATGGACCACTCTTGAACCTTGCTGTTTCAATTAAATCCTATTATGACTCCATAGCTCAATGGATTGAAGCTACTTTTTGCCTATCTTGTTGGCTGAATCATTCCTTCACTTGCATACACCTTCACCCTTCATTTAGACTTCCTTCACCTTCATATATCTTTGCCCAACCAAAATCAAACAAACCCTTGTTCTTCATAACTAGCCTAATATCACATTTCAAAAGCCTTAAAGATAAATTAATCTTTGCACTTATAAGAGAGATCCATTTCTGGATTCAGGAGGGCTAGATCCTAGAATCCCAAAGTGGTTCACATGTTGGCTTTTCAACTTTAGTCTTGCCAATCTGCTAAAACTACAGAGACCTAACATTCTAGCGACTCTTTTGGGGATTTCTGAGTGAATTTCATCTTAGATATCCGTAAGACCTCAAGAAAAACCCTTGATTCAAGAAAATTCTTCAATATAGTACAAGTAGCTCTCTTCAAGCACTACCAAGCAAATGGTAATCATGATAAAACTTATTTGAATCAGTGACAAACTAACTAACCCTTAGGATTCTTACAAAGCTTATCAAACCTTGAAGTAATCAGCTAGCTAATCCATAAGAGTAAAATTTCTTTATCTCATCACCCTAGATAAGTGTTGAAACAGATTTAGGACACTCTTAGAACCCATAGGACTAAAAAAACTCAGAAAACCCAAAAATATTTCAGATTGGTTTCAAATAAACATGGTTGTGGACCATAAAACATTTTACCTCCAAAAGAGCTAAAATTTTCCACCTGGTGACTCCAAAATCCTTAACAGACCTAAAGACTCCACTGGGAAACCTGTTATCATCATAAAATCATATAAAATCAGTTAAGAAGACTTTAAGGATTAAAGTTTTCTTGATTAAAGATCAGTTATCCTCTTAAAGATTGTCATATTTGGTTAAAATTGTCTTGTTAAGTTGGGTCTAAAAAAGATAGCATAGTGGCTTCTAGAAGAGTTTATACTATAGCCTATCCTGACCCAAATCCCCCTGAGATAGTTGATAACCCTGAAAGAATACTTAGGAAGTATCCTAAGGCCAAATCTTCAACTATTGTCAGACCATTCCATAGAGCTAATTATATCCCTGAAAACCTTGCAGCTCTACAAGAATCACAAGTTGACTTAAGAAATCCATTTAGAACTAGATCACTTGATGATATAGATTAGATAGATTTAGAGCCTTCACTTTCATCCCAAGATAGAAGTGAACATCCTGGTAGCAGAGAAACTACTCCACCTAATTCACATTTCCTACATAATTTTGGTTTCTCTCATCCAAGATCTACTCAACAATCTCTTGCTGGTCCATCCACTTCTGTTACCGATACACCCATTGTCCAAAACACTCCACTTCAGCCCACTTTCCCTCTTGTTAATCCACCCCTTGTAAATCCACCTCAAGCTCCTATCATGGCAACATGGTATTCCCCATTGGTTCTTCCTTTACCTCTAGTCAATCTACCACAGGACTATCAGTCCAAGATACCATTATTTGATGTCAGTGGTTCTACTACCGCTTCACAACATGTGGATAAGATGAATGACTACTTTGACAGAAATGAGATTGATGATGAATCTGTCAAACTTAGATTATTTGCTCAAAGCTTAGGGGGAGAAGCAAGAAAATGGTTCAAAGGCTTAACCCCTCGCAGCATCAATGACCTTCAAGCCCTCCATCAGTTATTCCTAAACAAGTGGGAAGTCAAGAAAAACCCTCTCCAAATATTTTCAGATTACAATACCCTCAAAAGAAACATTGGGGAAAGTGTTCAAGCTTATTGCACTAGGTTCAATAGTGTGTATAATGCACTTCCCCCAGATCTGAAACCTCCACAAGGCTCAGCTTTAAACAAGTTCCCTGAAGGATTTTATCCTGAAATGTCTTATCAACTTAGAGAAAGAGACCCTTTAACTCTTGAAGATATGTAGAAAGGAGCTCTTGCTGTGGAAGTTAATCTAATGGAGAAAAGAGAAAGAATGAGGAATGAGAAGAAGTATCATTTAGAGAGGAATCTGCACCTTCCACATCTATCTCAAAGATGGAAATAATGATGGAGGAAATGATGAAGAAGATGAGCATACTTGAGAGAGCACAAGCTAGTCAAAACCAATCAACTCCTCAAAATAGAAATCAAAATCAAAATCAGAATTTTAGGAGAAACCAACCTCAAAACAGACCAAGGGAGGATGATCAACATATTATACCTCCTTTGCATCAAAATTATGTAAGTGAGGTTGAAGAAACAATAGAACAAATAGAGGAAGATGACATAAACATGTTGGGAGTAGAAAATGATGATTTGGATGTTCATTACAATAGGAAACAAGTTCTATACACTCCTTATGATGATAAAAGGGCAGAAGATGAATTTTATTATCAAGAATTGGAAAATGTCATCATAGAAACCCCAAAGGAGTATGAACTTAGGAGTAAAAGCAATCAGAAAACTCCCACAAACAAAACCTCCGAGAAATCTGCAAAAAGCAGCCCTGTAAATAAACCCAAAATTGCAAAACAGAGAGACAAAACAGTGGCTGTAAATTCTAATAAAAATAAAGGAAAAAGTACTCAAATTAATGAAAAACAGAGTGTAGATTTTAGCAGTACTAGTACTTCAGCTAGTGCTCCTATCAAAACAATTTTGACCAATGTAACTAGAGGAAATCAACAAACTAATTTTGCTGAGAGAGTGGTAGTTAATAAGGCTGAAACAAGCATTTTTAAAAATCAGATGCCTTTTAGTTTGGAACAAGAAATTGCCAAAATCAAAATCTCTATTCCTCTCACTGAATTAGCTACCCAAGATGTGTATAGATCCCAAATTTTGAAGGATTTTAACATAGAAGAGAATAATGACACTATCAATCTTAATTATGACCAACTAGAGCTTTTATTTGGTCCTAAGATCGAGGGTAGATACCAAGAAGGGCCAGTTCCTCCATTTTATGTTAGTTTGAAGATTCATGACAAAATTTTACACAATGCCATGCATGACTTAGGGGCTTCTCACAATTTAATGCCCAAAGCAGTAATGGAGAGCCTAGGCCTTGAAATTACTAGACCATACAAAGATCTTTACTCCTTTGACTCAAGCAGAGTGAAATGTTTCGGATTAATCAAAGACCTCCATGTAAAATTAGCACAAATTCCAGCCAAGTGTTTAGTGATGGATATTGTAGTGGCTGATGTACCCCCCAAGTATGGTATGCTCTTATCAAGATCTTGGGGAGCTAAGTTACAAGGAACAATGCAAATGGATATGACATATGCAACCATCCCCGTATTTAATCAAACAATAAGACTTTATAGGGAATATCATATGCAATACATGGTTACTAGCCAAGAGAGACCACAAAACTCTCCTCTTTATTCTGTACATATAGGTCTTGATTCATTTATCCTTTTCAATGATGAAACATGCAATGAGAAAGAAACCTTAACTGAATTAGTGGCAGATATAGAAAATGAGGAAGACAAGACAGAAGTGTCAAAACAGTTTTCTAAATCAGAAAATTACAGCAAACAAATCACAGGTCTAGAGCTGCAAATCAGTCATCCATTGATTTTCAACCTTGAGAGTCAAGAGAAGAGTCCTCAACACAATGAAAAACATGACGAACTAAAACAAATTCAACATAGTGCTGATCTTCAAGAACAATCCAAAAGCACACTAGATGAAGAGGATAGTAACCAAACTAGTGAATCTAAAACTAGTCCTCTTTGGAGTATGAACTTTGATGGGTCTTGAACTAAGAATGATGCAGGTGTAGGAGCGTGGCTTCACAATACAATGAACAATCATCTTGAAGGGCATTCCTGCAAATTAAATTTTCAATGCACCAACAACATAGCTGAGTATGAAGCCCTCCTTTTAGGCCTACACTTATTGAATAAATTAGGGGCCAAAAGGATAAAGGTTCATGGTGATTATGAACTAATAATTAGACAAGTGAATGGGGAATATAGTGCCAAACATCCCAGACTTAGAGCCTATAGGAATGATTTCATGGATTTATTGAAAACATTTGAAGAATTCCAACTTGTTTTTGTCCCAAGAAATCAAAATATTGTTGCTAATGGTTTAGCTTTTGCTGCTAGAACATGCCTAACACCTTATGAAACCAAACAATGCACAACCAAAATCAAATTTAGACCAGCTGTCCCTGAAAATGAAAAATATTGGCAAGTGTTTGATGGAGACAAACAAATAGAAGACTTCTTACAGTCCAGAAATGAATTTGAGCTGCCAAGTTCAGATTCAGAGTATGACAATGATTGTTCCATTGAAGAAAATCTACTTGATGAAGAAGAAAACTCTCCAGATATTGCTGTTATAAATCTGTTAGCTAATAAAATTGAACATAACACAGATATTAGTGCAGATTTAGGAAAGGAAGACTTAGAAACATTGCAATCTAACACTCAAAATTTGCCAAAAGGGCTCGTCCCCTTAGAAGAATTGTTTGATTTCAATGATGTTGCCAAGAAACCAAAGCTATAGCCTGTGGAAACTGAGGTAGAAGAGTGTAATATAGGCAGTGAACTAAAACTAAAGATGATCAAACTGTCTAAAACTTTACTAGCTCACATCAAACTAAAATACATAGAGCTGTTTAAAGAATTTTCTGATTTTTTTGCATGGAGTTATGAGGATCTAAAGTCCTATGACATAGAGATAATTTAGCATAAGATACCTCTCAAGGAAAACCAAAGGCCATTTAAACAAAAAATGTGCAGAATAAACCCAGTTCAATTACCTTTGGTTGAGAAAGAAATTAAAAAATGTATGAAGCTAGAATTATTTTTCCTATTAGATACTCAGATTGGGTGTCTAATCTAGTGTCAGTTAGGAAAAATACAGGAGAAATAAGGCTTTGTATTGATTTTAGGAACTTAAACAAAGCCTCATTGTAGGAAAACTACCCTTTACCCAAGATGGATCACATTTTACAAAAGGTAGTTGGTTCCAAAAGAATTTATTTGCTTGATGGCTTCTCAGGGTACAATCAGATTTTAGTACATCCTGATGATCAACTAAAAACAACCTTTACTACACCTTGGGGCACTTTCATGTATGTGAAAATGCCCTTTGGTTTAATGAATGTTGGTGCTACATTTCAGAGAGCCATGGACATTGCATTCTTAGAAGAATTAGGACACTTCATCATTATTTACTTGGATGATATCACTGTTTATTCCAAAACACATGAACAACACCTATAACACTTGAGAAAAGTCTTTGAGAAATGCAGAAAGTATGGGTTATCTTTAAATCCAAAGAAAACAATGTTTGGTCTCCAAGAAGGTAAACTACTTGGACACATCATATCAGAAGAGGGAATAAAGATAGACCCAAACAGGATTGATGGTATTTTGCAAATCAACCATCCAAGAAACATCAAGGAACTTCAATCTTTCATTGGAAAGATTAATTTCTTGAGAAGGTTCATACCTAACTTAGCTAAACTCCTTAGAAACATAACAAACATGTTAAAGAAGGAAAAAGGAGTCAAATGGACCTTAGAAGCAAAGAAATCATTTGAACTGGTAAAACAAGCATTAACCAAAACACCAGTTCTGATTAGTCTTGATTTTACAAAAGATTTTTTCATTTTTTCATTTGCATTAGAACATACAGTGGCTGTTGTCATATTGTAGAAAAATTTAAAGGGACAAGAGTAGCCAATTGCATTCTTTAGCAAGGCATTGAGAGATGCACCTCTAAAGTACAATATCATGGAAAAACAAGCCTTTGCCTTAGTCAAATCCTTAAAAGACTTTAGAGTTTACATTTTACACTCCCACATAATTGCATTTGTGCCAAATTCAGTTGTGAAAGACATTTTAGCACAGGACCTAGATGGAAAAAGAGGAAAGTGGATAGCTGTGATACTTGAATACGATTTAGAGATCAAGCCCACTAAACTCATAAAAGGCTAAGGACTAGCAAGATTAATGGCTGAATCTAATTTTGAAGCTCTTGATATAAACATGATAAATGCATTAGATGAACAGGAAGAGTTGTCAACTCCCATTATTGAAGATCATTTCTTGAATTCATCTTGGTATGCTGATATTTTATATGTTTTGTTCAATTTGAATACACCTCCTGGTTTGTCTAAAATGAAGGCAAGATTTTTAAAGTTAAAAGCTGTAAATGACTGCATTTTAGATAAATGTCTATATTGGAAAAATGCTAGTGGATTATTGCTTAAATATTTGCCTGAGAATGATGCAGATAAGATCAAGCATGAGTTCCATGAAGGATAATGTGGAGGCCACCTCTATTGGAAGACAATTGCCAACAAAATCCTTAGAGCTGGTTACTTTTGGCCCACCCTCTTTCAAGATGTCCATAAAATGATTATTGCTTGTCATAAATGCCAACTCTTTGAAGGCAAAAGAAAATTGCTTCCCTTACCCTTGCATCCAATCACTATTGAAGCTCCTTTTCAACAGTGGGGTCTAGACTTCATGGGAGAAATCCATCCACCCTCATTTTCCCAACATAGATGGATTCTCACTGCAACAGACTACTTTACCAAATGGATAGAAGCCATCCCTTTTAGGAAAGCCAATGACTCTGTCATCATAAAATTCCTTGAAAATCATATCCTCTCTAGATTTGGCTATCCTAGAAAGATTATCACTGATAACACTGCTGCATTTGGATCCAAAAAGATGGTTGAATTCTATCACAAAATATCAGATTACATTGGGCCATTCTATTGCTTATTACCCTCAAGGTAATGGGCTGGCAGAATCCTCAAACAAGAGTTTGGTAAACATAATCAAGAAGTTGCTGGAGGACAATAAGAAATCGTGGCACACAAAGCTAGTACATGCACTATGGGCTGACAGATTAACACTTAAAAAATCAATTGGAATGTCACCCTATCAGCTTGTTTATGGAGTAGATGCAATTTTTCCAACCAGCCTAGGAGTGCCAGTCATGAAGCTGATCCAAGAAGTACAGTCTGAAGACAATGACATGGTAAGGAGAATTAATCAGACCATACATCTTCAGCAAACCAGAGAGGAAGTCTACAATAGAGCATTTCAAAAGCAAGAAAGCATCAAGAAGATTTTTGATAGAAGAACAAAGGCCAGTGATTTCAGCGTTGGTGACAAAGTTTTAAAGTGGGATTCAAGGAGAGAAGATAAGGGCAAGCATGGGAAATTTCATAACTTATGGCTTGGCCCTTATCTCATTCATTCTACTGTTGGTAACAATGCTTATTTTTTGCAAGAATTGAATGGAGCTGAACTGTTCGGGGGTCCTGTCAATGGCAGGATACTCAAACATTATTTTTCTTGACCATGTCAGTTGAAAGCCTTTTTATTTTTTCTCATTGTGAATATCATACTCATCATTGCATTCAAAGTTAGAAAATTAAAAAATACAAAAACAATATAAATAAAAAGAGGGCATATTGTAAAAACAAGAAAGGTATAGCCCCATACCAAAAAAGAGAAACAAAATCTGAAAGTGTGCAAGCTCAAATGCCACTCCTAAGAAACACACTCCTAGTTAGTCATACAGCCTAATCATGACTAATTAGCTTTCAATTTACAGCTGATAGGTTAGTGAATTAGATTTTCCAAACAACTTAATATTGGCTTATCAGTTAGGTAGAATAGGATACAAGAAAAAGGGTTCAAACAAGCTAAAAATCTGAACCTATGAGTTTCAGAAGAAGGGCTCTAATCTGTTTAAACCTGAGCCAAGGACAGAAGCAAACTGGTTCTAATATGCCCAAAAATTGAACCAGAGAACAAAGAGAGAACAACTCAAACAAGCCAAAAAACAGAGCTGAAGAAAAGTGAAGGATGTTCTTTAGTTTTCGGATCTTAAGCCTTAAGCCTTCACCATTTTGCTTTAAATTTCTGCAAATTTTAGTCTATGCACAGCTTGTTTTTATGCCATAGATCAACAACAAGTTAGATTTTTCAATCCTGACTTGTCTGCTTTTAAATTTCTTGTCTTAGAAATTAGAGAATAAAATCTGTCAGACAGTCCAATCCTGACAGATTGTGGTTAGGTAGAGAAGCTTATGAAGTCAGCTGCTTAATCTGAGTTCATGGAGAAATAAGGGTAGAAATAGACTAGTTTTATGCTTTCAAAAGAATAAAATGTTTGTAAAAAGAGTTTGCCAATCCAAATGCACTCTGAAAGAAGAAAAAATGTTAGATCATTAGGATTGGATAAGTAGAAATCTTGTTTTGATCGAATTCCATTGTTTTTAATGGTTGCTAACATTGTCAGAGAAAAAGAAGATTAGCAAAGGTAAAGAAAGTTGTAGCCCAATGGATGAGGCATTGATCAGCTTCCAAAGAAGACAGGTCTGAATTTCTTGACACCTTCAAGAAGGTGCCATCCCCATGTGGAGCCACTGTTAGCCACCTATAAAAATTTGTCGTATCAAATGGTGGCTTGATATTGTTTAAGTCTTCAAGAAACAATTTCATGCCAAATTGTTAGTTCTTAAAGTCTTATGAAGTTAACTATTCCTTTAGTTAATCTTCACTATTGTTTCCCTCATAAACCTGAAAAATCTGTTGATTTCCTGAAGAAAAAGACTGCTTAAAATCCCATTTTCCCCCTCATTTTACCCCTCCTTTCACTCATAAAACAACCCCATTTTCATCCCTTTTCCTCCATAAAAAACCTCTAAAATACCTTCATTTCGTTTCTAAATCAACCAAAACCCCTTTTAAAACCTTTTATTCCTCTTTACTTGGTTTTAAAATTCCCTCTTTCCTCTGCCGGAACCCTCAAATTGCCTCAAAAAACTCTATTTTTTAGGCCAAAAACACCCCTTTCTGCATATAATTTTCCTAAGCCCCCGAGGGCTTAACTTCTATAAGCCCCCACCTTCATAAGACCCAAAGCCCCACAACCGGGAACTAAAGGCTTAAAAAACCCTTTCAAAACCCGACTTTCCTTTGATTTCTTCTCTTCCCCGACCAAAAGGTTTAAATAAATCTGGGACATCGATCTTTGCAGATCAACGACCATTGGCTCATTGCATCGCAAAACTTTGTCGCATCGCAAGTTTAAAATCACATCGCAAACTTTCATTTGACCCTTTTCTTGGTTCTTTTCCTTTTCTCCGATGCGATCCCATGATCGTTTCTCCACCGTTGATCTGATCTACTCCGCCCAGATCCAACAATCCATATTGCTCCCTTCTCTGAACCCACCGTTCTGCCTTTTTTTTTTTATGATTAAATCTCCACCGTCAATCTAGTTTTTAGATCGAAGGCTCTCTCTCCATCGCAAAATTAGCAATCACAAATCTCTTATCTAGTTCCTTTGACCTCCGCCGATTGCGATCCTACGATTAAATTTGGGCCGTTGAATCCACAAGAACCAACGACTTAGATTTAATCGTGCTCCACCCATAATTCTTTGCCTTTGCCCCTCCGATTAAGTCTCAACTATCAATTTGACTCCCAGATCTGACAAACAGTGCTCCATCGCATCACAAAATTCCCTTTGTGTCTTCCCCTTTCCTCCTTTGACTTGCGATCACCCCGATTAAATTTAAACCGTCCATCATTTAAATCCAATGGTCTAGATGTAATCCGATAGGCCCAACTCCTTTGGGACCTACCTTCCCCCTCGAAAAGCACCCTCCCAATCATAAGCCGCCACCTAGATCCCACAACTTTCTCCACTGTGCAAATCTCCCCGTCGCGTGCGATCCACACCATCGGATCTCCGACCTCTGATCCGACGGCCCAAATCACTTTTCACATTTTTTCTGCGTCTGATGTTTAACACTCCAAAAAAATGCGAAATAGGTGGTTTTATAAGTACACGTGTCACACAACGTACTGTATCACATTTTTTTGGGCCAAATTCAAAGCCACCTCGATGCTGTGCGAATACCACCAGCTGTTTCCTACAAACCACCCTTCTCCACAGTGTAACTCTCCATTTAATCTTAGTCACCCATCGATTTGATCTGACGGTCGTGTCTTAACCCATCCCCCATCCACCTTTCCATTTGATTTACTCCCGAAAGAGTTTACTGAACGATCTTGATCGTTCGTCTTCCTGATCGAACAACTATTATCACATTTTACCTCCAAGTCTTCCACCCTTCCCCTTTTCTCTCGAGCGCTCCATTGCTTGATCCTGGCCGTCCATCATTGTCATCCAATGGTCTTGATTAAGTCTTTCTTCCAATTCATTTTCCATCGCACATTCTCCTGAGCCTTTCGCCAATACTCCACCACCGATCTCTGAAGATCAATGGTCTTGATCAAAGCATACCACCAATTCATTTTAACCCCTTTTTATACTTCCGCCAAAGACTTTCCCCATTTTTATTAAATTTTATTCCATTTCATTATAATGTTACCCCCTCTGCATTATAAAATCCCCAATTAATCCTAGCCGTTGATCAATCTAGATCAATGGCCCGGACTTAATCTGACCTTCACTCATTCAACCGTGTCCCCATTTAATCCCGTCAAGTGATCTCGGCCATTGGTTGATTTCATCGAATGGCCACGATTAAAACTTGCCCCCAAAGCATCCTAACCGATTCTTTCACGAATTTTTCATATTTTTTTTTGTATTTTTGCAGGTTTTGAAGCTTTTCCACAGTTTTAAAATAAAACAAAGGCTGGGGATGATGATCTATCGATGAAGAAAGCAAGTTTGCAGGGTCCATATTACAATTCCATCTTTGCCTCATGATCATAGGTGATCTCATGAAACCCTCTGCATGCCTACAAAGCAACAAAACACAGTGAACCTTAATCAGACAAAGAGTATCAGTGTTACAACATTAGATCAAAGCAGAAATGAAGGATCAAAGGTTTTTAACACAGTTTTGAGGGATTAAGGCATAACTTTAATTAATCAAAGGCTTGATCCACAGTTAATGACAACATGAAGACCAGAAAGGAAGATCAAAGCCTAATTAGGCCTAAAACACAAATCTAAAGTAAATCAAAGGTGTTTTAGGGAAAAAAAAAGAAATCTATCAGTTCGAGAAGCCTCCACTGCCACATCAGAGGCTAATTGAATCCTCTCCAGCTACCAAAAGCCACCTGCAGCCTCAAATAAATCAAACAAGGCATAGTTATTGCCTATTTCAAAGATATTTGCCTAAAGACAGCCAGAGTTATTTCTAACTCACCTCAAGAGTTTTTAAGTCAACAAAATCTACCCAGCATGCTTAATACTTAATCAAAATCAATTAATATAGAGGAAATATTAGAAAAATTCTCCATTGAGCCCCTCAAAGGCCGAGAAGCATTAAAATGTATTAATTGAACTTAGAGATCTTTTCTCTCATCCCTCTGCCTCATTTCTTCTATAAATAATTCTTTAGAAGATGAGATAAAGGTTGGTCTCTGAATATCTGTTGCATGTAAATAGTTTTCTGAAGCTGCTGTAAGATCTACTTGTAATTGAAGATACCTAAGTTGAAATGAGAAGTTTGAAGCTGTAGAGGCCCACTGGACTTGATGATTGTAACTAGTTTGAAGCATCAAATACAAGCTGATTTATGGGATCCTGGTCTATGTCAATGGTGAGGTGTTTCTTATTATAAATTGTTATTTTCTTTTTGTTTCCATTATGTCCATTTTCTCTGATAAAGAGCAACAAATATAGAGCTAGGATTTACTCTTTGCAGTACCCTACTCTCACTGATAAGCTTTATCTTCATGTTTTCCTCCTTTTTTTATTTGAGAATGATTTAATATAGTCCAAGCAGCTAAGGAATGTTGGTGAGCCCATGTCTTACTGTCTAAACTTCAAACATTGTTCTTGAATGTTATTTTTAGTTTATGCTAAGTAAAGTTGAACTAGGGAAGTCTATGGTTAGCTTTGTCCTCTAGTTTTATCTCCAAAGGTTGTTTGAAAGTTTCCCTAAGAGTATGTTGAAAGAAATCTAGGTTCAAAGTCCTTACCTGATCTTAGACTATTCTTTGTTTATCTTAAGTGTTGTCTTGCAAAGTTTGCTAATTAAAGTTGATCTAGGGAAGTCTATGGTTAGCCCTGTCCTCTAGTTTCTTCTCCAACAGTTGCTTTGAAAAGTTTCCCTTCGAATATGCTGAAATCAGGATAGGTTCAAAGTCCTTACTTGATATTAAGCTATTCTATTTTGTGTTTTGAATGTTTTCTATTTAAAGTGCATCAGAAGCAGGCTAGTTTCAAAGTACTTACCTGATCTTAGATTACTTTTATGTTTTTCTCAAGTGCATGCCAAAAGCAGGATAGTTTCAAAGTACTTACTTGATCTTACGTTTTTCTTTCTTCTTCATTTGTTTGTTCTCCATTTCTTATTGTTTTCATTCCATAAAATCAACTTAAAGATATCCTTTGACATAGATGACTTGCCCCATGGACCACTCTTGAACCTTGTTGTTTCAATTAAATCCTATTATGACTCCATAGCCCAATGGATTGAAGCTAATTTTTGCCTATATTGTTAGCTGAATCATTCCTTCACTTGCATACACCTTCACCCTTCATTTAGACTTCCTTCACCTTCATATATCTTTTCCCAACCAAAATCAAACAAACCCTTGTTCTTCATAACTAGCCTAATATCACATTTCAAAAGCCTTAAAGATAAATTAATCTTTGCACTTATAAGAGAGATCCCTCTCTGGATTTAGGAGGGCTAGATCCTATAATCCCAAAGTGGTTCACATGTTGGCTTTTCAGCTTAAGTCTTGCCAATCTGCTAAAACTACAGAGACCTAACATAACCTCCATCCCCAAGCAATCAACCATGCAAAATGAGTCACCTTCCAACTACGCAACTCTGGGAAATCATCCTCCACCTTGAGTCCATATAGAATAGGTGGGCTGCAAATCCGATCATGGCAAGCTTTATAGCCTACCCCACGCTGTCCTCTTCTCCACTTGTGATAAGTGTGGAGTGAAAGCTGAATTTGGAATGCAATAGTGTTGCCCTCAAATGGCAAGATGAAGTTTGGATCTCTAAAGATCTCCCCTCTAGCGCTGCAAATCAAGCTTCCCCAAATCATCTCATATGTGATGAGCTGGAAGTCATCATCATATGGTATCCAACCAATCATATGGTTCACCTCATGGTTAAACAAATGTCTTTTCATGGTGACCATATCCTCTTCCATACTCCCCTTAGAGTATGCACTGCAAAAGGTATGGAGGTCTTCTCCCCCAAAGAACACATCCTTTCAATGTGCTTCTCATCCCTTATGATACATGTGGGGCTGCTAATGATATATGGCTGAAACATAATGATCTTCGAGAGATATCCAAGCCATCCCATCAAATTCATCACCCATGGGGTGCCTCCCCACAATGCTCAAGCTCTCCAAATGGCTCCTCCCATTTGAAAGCAAGAGATGCAACATGGAAATCAAGGCTGGCCCCTTTTTTTTTTTTTTGAGACATGAAATGTGAGAAGTATGGAAAACCACACTCCCTAGGGGCATCATCAACTCTTGTGCCACTCCTCCAATGATGTTTCCCATGTCCAGCGTTCTACTAGTGGAATATGGAAGCATAAACCTGTGAGAGCAAGGAGGTGAAACATAGCTCCACACATGGAACCAATGTAGGGCATCATTGGCCTACCACAATATATAGTGCAACAAGTGTCCTTTCAGCCACTTTTTTTCTGCAACATTCATCTTGCAAGATGAGATCATGAAAACATAATTTAGTGCCAATGGTGCATACTGTAAATCCTGTGGCTTTCCCCCACAATCCCCCAATAAGATGGCCATCATAATTGCTGCAATAGACCATAAGTACAAAAAAAAATAATGTGCAAGAAGGAAAGATCCTCCTTGATATGATATGCTACTCAAAAAGATAAGAGAGTGAAAAACATAAAGCAAACAGTTACCTCCCTCATCATGTACTCCGGTCTTTGAGATGAAATGGCTCAAATGAAAAGTCTCCCTTACTGCAACAGAGTAGGGAAGTGGTTGTGCCAACCATATCATCATCTCTCAGGTTGTGCATCTATCCATATGCTAATATACATCCATTAGGATGTCGTCCCAAGTGGACTCCTCCATCAGCAAATAGTATGCATAAGAATGCTTGAAAGGAGAATCCATAAATGCTACATGTAGGTGTCTCCCCTTGTGCTTGTGAACCCATGCCAAGAAGATTGAGATATAGCAAGGGATGTTGCCATCCATTACTCCCTCATCCTCATCTCCTACATGCCTCCAATGTACATCACTTGTGAAGTGGTTTTGGAAACACTTCAACAAGTAAGCCCAACTCTGAAGTGACAGCACTGCTGGCCTGTGGAGTGGGGCCACTGTCATCTCAAAGCTCAATTATTTAACATGGATCTTGTCAAAGACTCCACTCATCATGTTGCTGAATATGTAGAGTTCCTCCCATGAAGAAGGTACTTCTTGGGCATCTAATACAAAGGAGCAATCCCTTTGCACTATGCTAGTGCCTCCTTCTGCTCCAGCAACATCTGCATATAATCTGAGCAACAAGAATGTTTTTTGCTCCCCCATACTCCCACCATAATAAATATGTAAAGGTAGCACAATGAGTGGTAAGAAGAATTCCATCGCATCAACATGCACCCATGCTCCTCTCTGCCCCATGGTGTGAGTACCCTGCCAATCCTCCTCCTTCTTCACTCCCCATGAAAAAGGACATGTCTTCTCCTGGCCAAACTCTCTCAAGAGTAGCCAACGCAACATTGCCTCTTGCTGCCCAGTGTCATAGATTTGCAAAAGGCTCACCATCCTCTTGCCTTTCATCCACATCCACTCAACTCCTTGTGGATGCCCCTCTTCATCCTGCATCTTGGTATCCTCCCAAAAAGGACTACCAACTTCCCAAAATAGATTTTGGCCCTTGCATTTCATGGGACATTGAAATGCAATCTCTCCCATGACCAAGTCTCTAAATCATAACCCCAATGGTGGTGCACAACACATCAGTGGTGTGTGAAAGTGATGGCACAATGCAGTGAAGGTTTCATGCTCAAGACAATTAGCATGCAATGATGTACAATCCTCCATGAAAAGTAAAAACTTAGGCATACCTTGGAGAGTTTCAGAAGAATCTTGTGTTGCTGCAAGAGTCTCTCCCTCAATAATGCCAGATCGCTTCAACTGTTGGAGATGAAGGTTGCTTCTTCATCACTATGACAGCACTGGTATGTGCCTCTTTAGCTGGTGGTGAGGGCTCCCCCCTCCTTTGACCAAATCTTCTGATTAATCTTTGAGAAAAATCAGCAAGAGTAGAAAACCTTGCATGGTCCCAATGGCTGAACCACCAAGTCTTTGCTTCACCCTCAAGGTGCAGCACTGCAACTTCTACAGCCTCTTTGTCTACTACAGGATGTAGCAGGAAGGAAGCCTCTAGCTTCTTAACCCATAATTCTTCTACACATGTGAGTGATCCATCGAAAGTGGAAAATACGAATCTATTGCCTCTCATCATCCCATAGCTGTGGGGTCTTCTATCTTCTTTCTGCTGAATACATTGTGGAAAAGATGGAGTCCCTTGGAAGGCTCTAGGGTTTGCTTGGTACTCAGCAATATACTCACTTAGAATTTCGAATTCAAAGTGTTTCTCATGCTCTATTCCTCTGTGGCGAGAGTAGGAAGTGCATGGTCCTTCCTCTTCTTTCCTCAACCTCCTTGGAGAGGCCTTTGCTGGATCTAAAAACTGATGAGAGTAACCTCATCCTATGCATCATCTTGATCTCTTCTATCTCTGATACTGTTGTAAGTTCCCTCTTCAGGAATATCAAGATTATATTCTAGATATTGACTACAGGGGAATTTACTGGATATGTCACCTTTGAAAAAAGGATGACTCACTCCCTCCATGCAGCGCCTCTCACTTGTAATGTTCCTTTTTCGGAAATATTGCCAAGCTGCTCAATAGGAACGTTGTATAAGGAAAAATATGCAAATAAAATGTAGAAAAAGGCTTGGTTCCTATTGCATATGCTGTGTGGGACTTAAATATGGATTTTCATCAGAAAAAAATCAACTTAGATCTGCTAAACAGATCTCCCACAAACTGGTATCAGTGAGATATTCATTTTCAAGACATTAACAATCAACAATATGATCTAAACCAGAGATTGAATGAAGGGGAATTTATTGGATATGTCACCTTTACAATAAAGGATGAGATCCAGAGGCTAGCTGGCCCTTTTCAGACTCTGTCTATAGACTCTTGTCGAGAGGTAATATCCCAAAAGGGTTTACTCAGCTAATCATGCCTGGAAAATGAATTTTTCAGGTATGATGGCTTTAGCTACCATAAAATGTGTTTGAGAATGCTCAGAAACCAATATAAATAACAACATCACTCTTTACTCAGCTTTTAACATCAGAAAGATGGGGAAAAACAACATTTTATGCACTAAAATAGGTGTATAAGAAAATATGCGTAAAATTAAGGGTCAAGGTTTTGGAATATGCTATATTAGGTTAAGAGGGACTCACATGCCGAATTTAAGCTCAAAAAAAGTCGTTTTTCAATGTTAAACAGTTCCTCCTTCCCAACTAGTCAAGGAAAATCCTGATTTCCCATGACCTAAATTATGCAGAAAAGTGTTGAAGCTTGGGTAGCGTAATTTCTTAAGGGCTTGGCTGAGTTTATGCAGAAATTTTAGTATGCAGGTTCAGAATAAGATTCATATATCTTGTTCAAGGAAAAATAGACATTTCTATGAAGAAAAACCCTCAAAATGAGCTGCTGCAACACATAGAAAAAGACTGCAGAGTATTACAGCACTATTTTTCAGGATATTTAGCTGTTGTAAGTGAAAACTCAGATCTATGAAATATATATGGCTGAAACATCAGATCCATACCAGATTTGGAAACTACTCAGCTTTCTCCACAAGATCCCCTTGGGATTTCATCAAAATAATGCATGAATAAGTGTAGATCTGACTTATAAGCTACAGAACTGCAAAATAATCAGAATTTCTGAAGATTAATTTTATTATAACACATATCAGATCTGAAATAGCTTAGAACAATAGCTACTTAAAATATTTACAAATTGAGAGGCAAGCCTCAATCACTGGAGATCTTCTATTGCACATAAATCAAATTTACATTAAACCCCAATGCAGAAAACACAGTTCATGAGAGGGACTGCGTAGTAGCTCTATAGAAATGAAGCAAATGCTATAAAATATAGATCTGAATACAAAATAAGGGAGAGATCCTCTTCTGGGTGGTCACAAGACACCCTCCTTGAGAGAGAACTCCTCCAAAACACTAGATCTCTGCAGATCTAGGATACCACTTGCTAAAAATCAAGTAGTTGCAAACCCTCAACAGGATCAGTGCTGCTAATAGAGATGGAGCTTAGTCTAAAACCTGATAGTGGCTCATTTTAGTACATTCTCCTCCAAGAGCTACTCAAGGAAGGATGGAGGATTCTAAACAAGAAATCCTCTTCCCTTAGGTTAAACAACCAAGAGAGCTAGAGTTGCTCAAGCAACCTCTATTTCGAAAATCCTTCAACAACCTTTACATGAGCCCTCTCCTCCTTTTAATAACTTGAAGGTGTGCACAAACCCTAAACCACTTCAATGGACTTAACCCCTTTCACATTGATGCCCTCCTTCTAGAACTGCACAGTTTGTCTAGGAGGTTCAATGAATCTGGCCAAAACTGAGATTTGGTCCTGTTGACCCAATCAAATGTCTCAATCCTGTTTCACACACAAGTGAATTTTATTACAAAGGCCCAGATTTGTCCCTTTTCACATTGGGCATGTATTTATTATTTGATTTAAGGAGTTTTTCATGTCCTCCTTTACATTTTATTCCTTAATCATGAAATGCAAAAATAAACAAGGAAAAAATAATGTTCCAATTAGCTGAAGCTAATTTAGGAACATTAGTTGCTCGCTTCATTATTATGTTGATTCTTTAGTATAGGAGCAACGATTTGTCAGGTGGTTTGCAATTTTTTTGCGTCAATTCTGTACAGCCTTAGATAGATGTCGTGCTCATGCACAAGGGAGGGTCAACTTCCCTTTTTCTTCAGAGATTTTTTGTTTATTCTTTGAGAGGTTTCCAGATATGAGGCCTCCTTTTTTTTTGGCAGCCTCATACGCCAATGTTGGAGGCACTTATGCACATTTGGGGGAAGATGGTGCCCAAGAGGGCGAGACTATGTTTCCAACTAGGATATCGCATGATGCACTGGACATGCTAGCTAGTGTTGACGAGTTGCATCCCTTCATTATGGTCCCCTATCCTTTTGCTGGATTGGATTGGCGAGGGTGTGCCAACATCCTCTTCACAGATGATGAGCCGCTAGACGATAGAGGTAATATTATTGTTTTATTTAAATTTATTCTAACATGTTTTTTAACTTGTTTTTATTAAATTGTGTAATGAAATTGTCTAATTAATGTTGTGTACTTGTATATATTTTGTAGACATTGGCTCTTTTGATGGCGAGGAGATGTCGGCACCACCACATGATCTAGGTGTGGATCCTGAAAACGATTAGGGCATGCCAGATGCCGACGATCATCAGGAGGCCGATCCATAGAGACATGCTCCTGCTAGTGCGCCAGCACTGCCTTTTCTTAGGCGAGGTCAACTTGATACTAGATACAGGATCGAGTTGGGCGACCAACTCAGTGCATTGATTGTTGAGGCAGGCATCAGGCCCGCTCTTTACAGAGACATACAAGCCGATGATAGGCTATTATAGATGTGGAGAGGCATGTTGTGTGACATGTACAGCCTGATGCAGCATGTCATAGGAGCTACGGAAACTGTTACGTGACTGAGGAGGATTGTTGCACGTTATAAGCGCGGCCAAGCCATAGCACGTGATGGACAGTCTGCGAGCATTGAATCGTCATCTCATGATCGTTCACCTCGCACTGTGCCAGATGAGCATGAGCCACCACTAGCATCTAGCAACATTTATCATGGAGATGAGGCTGGACCATCGGCCACGTCCAGTCAGCGGCTTGCAGCATCCATTAGTACTCATGATCATGAGTAGGCTGGACCATTGACCGTCGAGGTTGCACCATTGACTGAGCAAGCCTCCATTAGCACTGATATTGATGTTGTACTACCACTAATTGATCCATGACATTTATATTACAATTGTATATTTTTAACATTATTCAATTATATATATATATATATATATGGTCCATGTATTTTATGTTCATGTTGCAGTTGTACTTAATTTACATGTTGGTGATCATCATGATGTGTATATTGTTAGGTCATGTTAGATATGTTCATTTAATGTGCAGCTTGCAAATAGATGTGTATGTGATAGAATGAGTTATTTGACATGAGATGTATATTTGATGTTTGTGTTGTGATGATGTTAATATATAATGTTAATTATGTTTTGTTAGATGATCATGATCACGATGATGTTAGTGATTTTGAATGTTTTTTTAGTTGAATATGATGTTTGTACAATGGTTATCATGATCGTGACGTTTATTAATTAATTTAATATTAAATAACCATGATATTTATTAAATATTATGTCGTGATTGTAATTGAAATTTAAATTTTAATTGTATGTAAAATTGTATTTGTATTTGTAATTCTAATTTTAACTGTAATTGTATGTAAAATATTAAATGTAAATTTTTAATTGTAATTGTAATATTTAATTTATTGTGAAATGATTGTAATTGTAATTTTGATTGTAATTGTATACGTTGAGATTCAACAAGATGATGAGCTTAGTGAAAAGAGTCGCCTTCACTAAGTGGGCCCGCAGGCTATTTTTGGCGCAATTCTATTTTTAGACATATTGGGCGGAATCTATTTTTAGATTTCCAGTCTAAAAATAGATATGTCGAACATTATTAGCTCTTAATAATATTTGGACTCTAAAAATTATCTTACTCTCTTGGAGCACTTCAATTAAGTGCACAGATGTGGCACAGGAGCTGACAGAAGGAATTATGCTATTTCTGAGGGTTTATTGGAGCTATTGCATGGAGGACTTCAGTTAGAAATCATGTGACAGAGTTTGGTGGAGTTGTAGAAGTAGTTGGTGGAGTTGTGTTCAGTTTAACTCAGTTAGACACAGTTGAGCTAGTTGTATCTAGTCTAACTGATTGATACACTAGTGAAAGTGGTGTGAATTAATTAATAATTAATTCACTAAATATTAACTCATTAATCAACTGAAGAATACATCAGTTAACTACAATGCATGGACAATTTCAGTGGAGACCAGTGGAGAGATAGGTGAAAGGGCAAGATGACTATCAGTTGTGACTATAGTGATGCATTGATTGCATCCAAAACTCAGTAGAGATTCCAATGAGGATTGCGTAGTGAAATATAGGTGGATTTGAGTTCATTTAGATCGATTCTTCAGCAGAGGTTGCACAATAGAGGCAAGCTAGTAGGTGGCAGAGATCGGTGCATGGATTTGCTAGATCGGACCTGATTAGTGTGTAGCGATTGTATTGTACTGAGAGCTTGATATGATCAGCTTTGTATGAGTATTGTTACATGAACTCTATGACATATATTATATATAGATATTTGGGGTTTTCAGCTTCAGGCTTTCCCATAAATCACTGTGTTAATGTGTTTGAATTTTTATGGTTTCATGTGTGCATTGCAATTGATTTAATTTCCGCATGTGATGATCAATGGTGGAATAGATTTTGTATTGTGCATGAAGTTAAAATAGTGTGTGATCAGGAGAATCTTGGACATATAACATATCAGTTATATAATTTCTACATGGTATCAGAGTGTTGTTCATTGGAGCAATTGCAATTATTGAAATAGTTGAGTTTTGTGCTGGTGGAATTCGAATTTTCTGCAGTGTTTTCTTGGTGTCGAAGTTGAGCATTCATTGAAATGTCTTTCAACGGATTTTTATTGGAGTATACCCTTGAGGGAAGCTCAAATTATATTGCATGGAAGGACAGGATGGAGGTGGTGCTGGATGATAATGGGTTGAAGGAGTTCATAGATGCAGAAATTACAGAACTTGCTTCTAGTGATGCTGCCACACTTGACGCATGGCAAAAAAAGACAACAAAGTGTCAAAGAATTCTGTTGGAAGGTGTGAAGGATCACATTGTGTCCAGCCTTCATGGTAAAGCTTCTCCATTCTTGATGTGGAAAGCTTTGACAGACTTGTTCCAAAGTAGAAGCGACCAGAGGAAGTTGGTGCTTAAAAGCAAACTCAGGAAAATAAAAATGGAGAAAGGCGACAACATACCCAAGTACCTCACAAAGTTTTTCTGGTGCAAGGATGAGCTGGGAAGTGTGGGGGTTTCTGGTGAGCTTGGCTCTCCTTGGGCTTCCAAAGAGTTGGCATAGTTATGAAGGCTCTGTCAATGGTCCGATATTGTGCAGGAGGAGATAAGGCGGGGTACCAGGGATGGATCTTGTTCGAAGAATGAAGATGAAGAAAATTGTGCTTTGGCTACCAAAGCAAGGAAGGGGAAGGGAAAGAAAAATCCTTCTCAATCTGGTGCGAAAGGCAAGAAGCAGGACTTGTCCAAGGTGAAGTGCTTTCACTGTCACCAACACAGACATTACACCACTAATTGTCCACAGAAGAAGAAAAATAATCAGGTTGCTAGATATTTAGCTGGAGAGGCCTTAGCCTTGCAGTTTGAGCTGGATTTTTCATTGATCGCATGCTTGGTGTCAAGTGTGATTGGATCAGTGTGGTTTCTTGACATTGGTGTGTCTTTCCATATGACCGAAGACAAATATTTATTTACTGATCTGGATGAGAAGGATCTTGGAGTGCACATCGAGATGGGCGATGATGGTAGATACAGTGCGACTAGTATTGGGACCATTTCCTTTGAGAGGGAGTCTGGAAAACCTTTCATCTTGAAGGATGTCATGCATGTTACAAGATTGAAGAAGAATCTAATCTCTGTGGCGATGTTGGAAGACAAGGGCTATGATGTTGTTTTTAGCGAGGGAAAGGCTTTCCTGCACAGTAAAGCTACTGGTGAAACCCGGAGGATAGGGGTTCGAGTTAAGAACCTTTATCAATTGCAGGTAGATGGCTGCGCAGCAATGGCAGGCAAAGCAGAAGGAGTGGTGAGTTGGGATGAGGGTGAATTTTGGCACAGGAAATTGGGTCATCTTCACCATGGCGGTTTGAAAATTTTGCAGCATATTTCTACCGGGCTTCACAAAGGTACACTTGCGTAGTCAGATCAGTGAAAGGGATGTACTTTGGGAAAATTTGTGAAGACCACTTTTCATGAGAAGGATAGTCACGCCATGATGATCCTTGAGAGAATTCACACAGACGTGTGTGGACCTTTCTCAGTAGCTTCGACAGAAAAGCATAGGTATTATGTGATATTTGTTGATGACTTTTCTCGTAAGTGCTGGATCGTCTTCATGCAAAAGAAGAGCGAGACATTCTCAAAGTTCTGTGAGTTCAAGGCGCTAGTTGAGAAAGAGTCGGGGAAGCAGGTGAAAGCTCTTAGGAGTGATAATGGTGGTGAATTCATCTTTGGAAAATTCAAATACTTTTGCAGCACAGAAGGAATTCGAAGAGAGCTCATAGCGCCTCATAACCCACAGCAGAATGGGGTTGCGGAGCGAAATAACAGAATGATCGTGGGTGTTGCATGGGAAATGTTGCATGATCAGGGCCTTCCCATACACTTGTGGGCTGAAGCATGCAACACTGCGGTTTATGTGCAAAATCGTTGTCCTCACAGAGTACTTGGCATGAGTACAGCTGAAGAGGCGTTTTCTAGTAAGAAGCTTGATATTTCTCATTTGAAGATTTTTGGCTCACTTGTTTACATTCATGTGATGAAGGATGCCAGGAAGAAGCTGGAGCCGACCACAAAGGTTGGGATATTTGTGGGGTACATAGAAACACACCACAATTATCGTGTGTATTTTCCAGACAGTTGGAAGATTGTTGTGCGAAGGGATATCAAATTTTATGAGGAGAAAGCCATGAAGTTGTTTCTTGAGAGGGAGCTACACTTGCATGCAGATGAGGAGCTACTAGTTCCTAAAGATGAGCCTTAGGATGTGGATCAGCCACAAGAGAAGGTTCATGGAGTGGAAGAAACCACTCATGCAGTGTCAACCATCAGAGGGCGGAAGCGCACTACAAAAGCTGAGCGACTGAATCTTGATGCAACGCAGAATGTAGGAGCCCCTACATCACAATGCAGACAGAGACAGTCACCTGACCGATTTACTGGATACATGGATTTGATGAGCAAGTGTATCGTGACAGAGCCATCCTCTTTCGAGGAAGTTGTGGAGGATCCCGCATGGGTAGATGCGATGGTGGAAGAGTATGATTCGATTGTCAGAAATAGTGCATGGGAGATTGTCCCAAGGCCAGAAGGGAAATCCGTGGTAGGTTTGAGATGGATCTACAAAGTGAAGCAAGCTACTGATAGGAGCGTTGAGAAGTACAAGGCAATATTTGTTGCCCGGGGCTTCTCATAGATTGAGGGGATCGACTATGAAGAAACCTTTGCACCCATCGCAAGGTATTCTTCCATACGGACCATCCTTTCTCTCTCAGTGCAGATGGGTTGGCACATTCATCAGATGGATGTGAAGACTGCATTCCTCAACAGAGCCATTAAGAAGGAGATGTACATAGAGTAGCCTGAAGGATTCGAAATCTTCAGCAGCGAGTCACATGTGTGCAAGCTCAAAAAAGCACTGTATGGGCTGAAGCAAGCACCTCGTGCTTGGTACACATAGATAGACAATTATTTCACCAGACTTGGTTTCGCCAAGAGTGAGGCAGATCTGAACCTATACTAGATTGTGGTGGATGGTAAGTTGCTAATCATTGTACTTTATGTAGATTATTTGATCTTGAGAGTGATACATTTGTTGATACACTCATGCAAAGCTGAGATCTTGCAAAAGGAGTTTAAGATGAAGGACTGAGGCCTCCATTATTTCTGGGGATTGGAAATTTGGCAGCGCGGAAGGAGGGGCTACATTTTGTGTCTAAAGGCAAGTATTCCCGGGATGCCCTAGATCTTGGATAAGTTGACATACAAAGTGCAAACTTCTCCGAGCCTCCTCTTCTTGGTGGTTGGAGGAAAGAGGATGCTACATCGGCAGAGGTAGTGGATACCACTGTTTATCGACAGTTGGTGGGGTCGCTTATGTATCTGGTCAATACACGACCCGACATATGCTATGCTGTTAACCAGCTTTCACAAGCTATGGTTAAGCCTACCAAGCTCTTTTGGAAGGCGGGGAAGCATGTATTGAGATATCTCAAAGGCACATCGGGATATGGATTGTGGTATAGACAGTCGGATGGTGGTATGGCTTCACGGATGCGGATTGGTGGGGAGCACAATGAATAGAAAGAGAACATTTGGAGAGATTTTCGATATCAGTCTGCGAGTTTCTTGGTACGGTAGGAAATAGAGATCCTTGACACTCGGTTAAGTGAGGCCAGTACATGGCGACAAGTTTGGGTGCATGCAGGCTATATGGATGAGGAAGACCTAGTCGGGTTGTTCGGTTCACACTTAGATCCTACTGTGATATATTGTGATAATCAAAGTTGCATCAAACTCTCGGTTAATCCAGTATTTCATGATAGATCTAAACACATTGAAATCCGGTATCATCATATCAGAGATTGTGTGCAGCGGAAGATCATGTTACTTTCTTACATTCCTACAGAGGATCAGGATGCTGATATCTTGACGAAGGCTCTCACCAGGAGCAAATTCGAATACCATAGAGGCAGGATCGGGGTGGAAGATAATCCCTATCTTATTGAGAGGGAGTGTTGAGATTGCAACAAGATGATGAGCTTAGTGGAAAGAATTTGCCTTCACTAAGTGGGCCCATAGGCTATTTTTGGCGCAAGTCTATTTTTAGAATATGTCTATTTTTAGACATGTCGATCATATTCTATGAGTTGCAGGATGCTATTTGTGGATGGTTGGTCAAGTTGGAAAAATAGATGGACTTATATTTTTAGACATATTGGGTGGAATCTAATTTTAGATTGCCAACCTAAAAATAGATATGTCGAATATTATTAGCTCTTAATAATATTTGGTTTCTAGACATTATCTTATTCTCTTGGAGCACTTTAGTTAAGTGCATAGATGTGGCACAGGAGCTGAAAGAAGGAATTATGCTATTTCTGAGGGTTTACTGGAGCTATTACACGGAGGAATTCAATTAGAACTCATGTGACAGAGTTTGGTGGAGTTGTACAAGTATTTGGTGGAGTTGTGTTCAGTTTAACTCAGTTAGACACAGTTGATCTAGTTGTATCTAGTCTAACTGATTGATACACTAGTGAGAGTGGTGTTAATTAATTAATAATTAATTCACTAAATATTAACTCATTAATCAACTGAAGAATACATCAGTTAACTACAGTGCATGGACAATTTCAGTGGAGACCAGTGGAGAGATAGGTGAAAGGGCAAGATGACTATCAGTTGTGACTATAGTGATGCATTGATTGCATCCAACACTCAGTGGAGATGCCAATGAGGATTGCGTGAGCAAGGCTAGGGAAATTCGAGTTCATTCAGAGCGATTCTTCAACAGAGATTGCACAGTAGAGGCAGGCTAGCAGGTGGCAGAGATCGTTGCATGGATTTGCTAGATCGGACCTGATTAGTGTGTAGCGATTGTATTGTACTGAGAGCTTGATATGATCAACTTTGTATGAGGATTGTTACATTATCTCTATGAAATATATTATATACAGATAGTTGGGGTTTTCAGCTTCAGGCTTTCCCATAAATCACTGTGTTAATGTGTGTGAATTTTTATGGTTTCATGTGTGCATTGCAATTGATTTAATTTCTGCATGTGATGATCAATGGTGGAATAGATTTTGTATTGTGCATGAAGTTAAAATAGTGTGTGATCAGGAGAATATTGGACATATAACATATCAATTATATAATTTCTACAGTATATATGACAAATTGTAATTGTAATTGTATGTAAAATTCTAAAATTGTAATTGTATTTGTAATTGTAATTTTAATTGTAATTGTATGTAAAATATTTGTAAAATTGTAATTGTAATTGTAAATGTAATTCTAATTCTAATTATAATTGTATGTAAAATATTTGTAAAATTTAAATTGTATTACTGTGAAATGATTGTAATTGTAAAATTTTAATTGTAAATGTAATTGTATGTAAAATTAAAATTGAAATTCTAATTCTAATCGTAATTGTATGTGAAATTTTAAAATTGTAACTGTCATTGTAATTCTAATTCTAATTCTATGTAAAATTTTAATTGTATTAGTGTGAAAATTTTAATTGTATTAATGTGAAATGATTTTATTAAAATATTTAAATTTGTAAATTTGTAAATAATAGTAAAATAATAAATCTAGAATAATATGAATTTTTGTAACATAATAAAGTTTAAAAAATAATGCAAATAAATTCATGTACTTTAGAATTATCATTATTTTATTATGATATTACATACAAAAATAAAAATAAAAAAATTATACAGTCCAGTGTGCTTATCATCATAACACGCACCGGTGCGTCTTAGTACTAAGACGCACCGGTGCTTCACAACTCTTCCGCACCGGTGCGTCATAAAACACCACGCCAAAACATAAACCTCGATCTTACGAAACCACACCGGTGCACCTATAAAACCCTGCACACTAGAACATGGTTATAATGTAAAGTGCAATATTGGAGCAACAGAGGGTTTGAATCACGGGCAAGAATTTTTCTAAGGAGATGAGGATTTGAAAAGACGAGAGTTCGAATTTCGGCTAAGAAGTTTATAGTAGAGAAAATGAGTGATTCAAACAGAAAGACTGACAGAGACACTTACATCGATGCATACGGCTACAAAGCTTGACAAAGTACAAAAGGAGAAAAGGAGTAGAGGTTGAGACCAGAAGAGAGCATTCGGTTGAGGCCGACGATAGGGTTAAGAGGTCACATGATGGAGAAATGGAAAGAAGAGTTGATGGCAGTGAAAGATCAATCGAGGCAGTCAATAAAGCGCCCAAGAAGCACCATGAAGGGAAGGATTCTCATTCCCTTAAGGACAACAGAGAAAGATCAATTGACGTTGTTGATAGCGCTGGTAGGTCCCAAGAAGGGAAATATTCTCCAGAATGAAGCTAGGAGTATTGTCCGAACTTCGATTGGCTTACATAAAATTTTATCGACAAAGTTAACGCCACATAAAATCACATCTTCAACTTTCAATTAAACCTAAATGGCATCTCTAACTTGTCTAAGTTGTGGTCCTGTGGATGAAACCAATAAAAATTCTTCTTCTATTATAAATGGAAATCCAGTGACCATTTATGTGGGAAGAAAAGCATAGATACCTGCAGCTACCATATTTCCACCTACAAATCGGTTTCCCATTGGAAAAGCTAATGTAATAGCCCATTTTGAAATGTGTTTCCTATGTTCAACCCTATACTCATTTTCTATGGGAAACCATTGCCTCCACATGTAATAACTGCATCGTCTAGTCAAAAATCGGTCTTCTTCTGCTAACAAATGCAAAATGAAGGACTCATTGTCATTACTCCCAGAACATTCAAGGTCAGTTTCTCGTAAAACAAAGATTGTATAAATTTTGTTAAGATCAAGATAGAAAGCACAAAGGAGAAAAGAGGAAATTGGATGCCAAGATGGAGGAGGAACGTACAAATGAGAAAGCAGATCATGGGGCACCTTTTCTTGTTGCAGGTTATGGAAAGGTTCAAGTTTCTTTTTCTGAAAGAAGAAGAGGTGTATTTTTGAAAAGAAAAGGCCCAAATATTTTCACAGCAAAATGTACATTTCCAATATGTCTAAAAACTAAAATATCTCCAACTTCAATAAATTTCTCAGAAACAAAACTTTCCCAACCATTTGTGAAAACTGCCCACGTCTTAGCATAGCACAGGTTCACATGCCACAATTTCCCACTTGGCCCCTGTAGTATTGCATCTTTAGACACCCCAAATTGTATTCTCTCCACATAATTAGTGGGGACCTCCTACGATAAAAAAAATGCATTGGAAGAATAGTTATTTCCATCAAGAATTTTTCCAATTCTAATTCTAATTCTAATTCTCAAGAATAAACAAAATTCTATTTCTCAATTTCTATGGTTGGAGTTAACTAAATTTTGGTGTACACACCTAAAAGCAATTTCAGTGCATTAATCGCAAATCGGTGCTATTGTACATATAACCGCATCGGTGCGTTTTAGTTACTGTGCATCGGTGTCATGTTACAAATGGACACACCAGTGTGGTGCTATTAAGTGATGCACCAATGATGAATAAACACAAATAAAATAAGTGCAACTCTATTTTATTTAAGTGAAAAAATGCGGCAAATTAAAAAATTGGCAACAAAATATTTTTGAAAATCTAATTTCATAAAATAATTCTTTAAATACTAAAAACTTTTCATTATTTCACTATTTTTGCTAAAATTTTGAACCAGAGATTTGCAGGAAACATACCTAGAGAAAGAGAGCACGAGAGCACTGTGGAGCAGTGAAATACGTTCGAACAGAAGTATTCAGACAATCAAAAACCAAAACTCTGGTAATTCAAACCCTGTATCATAGAATATAAAACCATCATGTGATTAAATTTGATTAATTTTTTACTTTTCTGCAGTGTTATCTATTTTTACCCTAAACCCTTAATTTTTTTTGTTTCTGCCCTTTCTTCTCCTTGTTTCTATGATTTCAGAATTAGAGCTTTTCATTTTAGATTGACATCCAACCCATGGGACGACTTGCATAGTCGGATCCCAATCCATTCGGCCCTTGCGTGAATTTTTGAAAAAAATGGAATTTTTTTTTTATCGATGCACCATGCGTAACCTAACGCACTGGTGCGCTGTATTATACAGCGCACCGCGCAAGTACCGTGTCATAAAAAATTTAAAAACAATTTTTGAAAAAAAAGGATTTTTTTTATCGGTGCTCCCTGCGTAACCTAGTGCACCGCGCAAGTACTATGTAATAAAAAATGAAATAAAATAAAAAATAATCAGTGCACCATATCTAAAATAGGGCACCGGTGCGATATGTTACGAGGATAACACCGTACGGTCTATTATATTGTTTGTGCAGTGCGTTCTTTTTCTCTGTGTTAATCGGTGAGGTGGTTAACATGTAACACACCGGTACTCCTTGTTGACATAGAGCACTGTACAGTCTATTTTACCATTTGTACGGTGCGTTTATAAGACCCCACGCACCGACGTCGGTGTGTAAAACATGAATGGTGCACCGGTTTCTTGAGATTTATTTTTTACCTGAAAAGTTGAAAATTTATTTATAGATATATTAATGAATGATATGGTACAGGTTCATATTGATAAAGAAATGACTGACAGGAGATCAAGTAACAAAAATACTGATAACACATCAAGAAAAGCAAAAAATGAAAGTTCTTTGTAAATTCTTTACAAAAAATACTATTTTTGAACTATATGTAAGTTTAACTAATATGTATTGTTTACTGTGTATCATGCAAAGCTACAAAATGACGAAGCTCGATAAGGTTATTTTTGATCTAGGACCAAAAGAGCGTAAAAACTTGATGGAAAAATTGCAAAAGGATGAATTAGGTGAATCCAATATGAGTTTCTTTTTTTAATTTTCATTAATAATATACTTAAAATTATTAGATAACATGTGTCAAACAGTCTATTAATTCACATTTGTTTAATGTTCTACAGGGACCAACAACTCAGAAAAGGAATGTTGTTCTAAGAAAAGAAAAAAAATAGAACATGCAAATGAAAACGAATTGCTCCTTAGCTCATCTGGAGTGGTGCTAGAGGTTAACGAAAGGGGGAAAAACTTTTTAAAAAGTTTGAGGGATCTAGTGAAATGAATGTATAGACGTTCTTTCCACTTACAATACAAAAACCAATCCAATGATTCCAAGAACCAAATTTTATCTAAACTACAAGAAGAGTTTCCAGAGAATTAGTCAATGAGACATGTCAAACTTTTAATAGAAAAAACATACAACAACAAAAAGGAAGGAACGAAAAAGTAATATTCCTTTAGATGTTTGTCTAGAATTATTTATAAATATCACTTTTGTTATATTTACTTTTCATATATTAATATAAAAATTAAATATTTTTTGTCATGTTACATTTTCAGGAAGATTATGAAAATCTCAAAAGATGAATGAGCTCATATCAGAAATATGCCAGTAGGACTGTCCAAAAAGGTGTACAACGAGATCGTTAAAGAAATAGACAAAATTGCATCGCAGGAGGAGCCATCTCAACAACAACGTGCTTCTATAATATGTAATCATTGAATTTTTTGATCATTAGGTACAATAAATAAACAATTTAGCATTAAATATTAATTTTCAAGAATTTTCTTGCAGAAAAGAAAAGAAAATGGAACCCATTCAACACATAAAACAGGACGACAAGGTAGAAAAGGGTTGATATCTAAGTTTGGGAGTAATTTTTATTTCCTTATAACAACTTAACTCGATTTCATTTTTTTATTTTTTAAGTTGTTTTACAAAAATCATCATTGAATGTCTTCAAACGGGTGCTAACATACAAAGAAGAACCATCAGACAAATTGGTTGAAATTGGGTTAAATATGGGTTGTGAGTATATGTTGGCATATCAAAAATTAATTGTGGAATTTTTAAGCATCTATCGATCTTGTTTTACTTAGCTTTGTCTATAATAAAGAAAACTTTTATATTAAATATATGATTTGTTATGGGGTATAAAACTTGCACGAAACAAAGTATGGAATTATGCCAACAGATGACATTTTGAAATATGGCATGGTAAATGGTTTTGAAAAAATGTGTATAGTTTATGACTCAATTGTTGCTATGGTACGTCATTTTTCTTTTTGATTTACATTGATGTATATTATTTAATATTGCAAATTTCACTATTCTCACCAATGTATATACACTCATTTCAGTTTATTTTTATGTTTGTAGATGGAAGGTGAAGAAGAAGCAAACAATCAACACCATGAACAAAACATTCCTGAAAATAACCCAAGTCATGGAAGTAGCTCTAGTAGTGACAACAGTGCAAGTGAAGAATGATGATCACTATGTTTGGATATCAAAGCAAGGCGTTGCATTTTTTGAAATATTTGTCTGTTAAATCAAACATTTTGTTTAATGTAATGGACATAGTGTCCCAATTGAAAGAAAAATGGATACCAATAACTGTCCCATTTTTTATGAGAAAGACTATCTTATTCACACACACACACACATACACACATGCACGCACACACACAGATATATATATATATTCTATTGCATTGGGCAACATTCCAATGAAGACGACTTTCTGAATTATGTGCATGTTATTAGATTGTTTTATGTGCTGACTATGGAAATGCCTACCCTCATCAATTATGATCACAGAGGATATATCATAATGAAATGTATTGTAATATTGATTCAGGTGACCACTCTGCTTTGTTTCCACACCCATTACAGTGTAAAACATATCAATTGGAATGTTATTGTTGTTATTATTCCAACTTCATGCTTTAGGGGGAAATTGTTATAAGTCAATTTGGGCACCATTCCCAATGACCTGGTTAATTGAGCATCATCTCCAGAACCAATGATTGTGGGTCTATCATTCCCCATCATTTCAAGTTGCTATATTCCCTAATACAAGAAGAAGACAAATCAAGCAATACTTTCATCAAGCAAAGGTTTCCAAGGTTTGAAGCTTATAATATAACATGTGGGATCTCATCAACGTTGCCTCTAAAGGGACTAAGTGCATTGCAAAGACAGGTAGCCCCATGTAAGGTTGCTATGCAAAGCACTTCCTGACATTGTAGAGTGCATTGGTCATAATGGGAGCGAAATTCTCATTGTTCCAGAATCTCCACTTGGCCAGTGCCTTCTAGAAGGATTCACATGTGTCAAGCTTCAGATCCAAGTGTCCATTTGACATCTACATGAATGGGAACATGTCTTTCCTATTATTGGAAATTCATTGATTGAGAAACTACCTTCAATTCATCTATAAATTGAGCATGGATTTGAGTGCTTGAGAGAGGAGAATTTGAGTAGAGAAATGTTGGAGGATTTTCAATTGAGAGCTTATTTTTGTGTAACTACTGATGGAGATGCTTATGCTGTGATGTGGTTGTGGATCAATGCTGGAAGGGTCACTTCAGATCAGTCATTTGGTTGTAACCTCTCCTTCTATCATTAATAAATAATGTAACTTGTTTTTCCCTGTATGCATCTGTATTGGCTTTGATTTTCCATGTTGTAAGATCTTAGTTGATGTATATGGTTTATGCTTAACAGATTTAGCTAACTAAATTGAATAGACATCTATATTATTGCATCTTCTATTGTTTCAGTTTTATTTCTTGTAGGAAGCATTCTGCCACAAACCACTGGAATTTGAAGATGTAATGGAAGTGACAGAAAGGAGCCATTTGGAAGCGACTGAACAAGTAAGCCTCCAATCCTCTGTGTGTGTTTATTATGAGTTAGGAAAAATAGTTGTGTAGTATTTCACCTGTTGTTCTAGACTATCACCTGTCTAGGGAAGTGTGTTTTATCCATATTACACAATTCTACCCAACAGGGTATCTTATGCTGAATTATTTCTGTATCATATGATTTTAAATCTTCATAACTCCAAGAAAAAACATTATAAAATTCTCTAAACAACTCAAGATATTTCAGTTTTATGTGAGTTGGAAGTGTTTTAGATAATTTGATCATTTTGGGCTTTTATTCATTGCCTATATTGCACTCTTCTACTTCAGCTTCAGTAGGTTCTATTTTTGTATTTTTTGCAACATCATTAAAGTCAAACAATTCCTATAGAGGCACTAGTCCTTTTGGTAAGCTTCCAGTTTTAGACTGCGACACTTCTAGATCTTCTTTTGCCAAATCTATGCATATTTATGTTTTATTTTTGGGTTCTTTGGTTAACAGCTTTATATCAGCAATCTTGGGAGATTTTTATTTATAAAGTGATTTTTCCTCAGTAAGATAGTCTTCCTCATACTGTGAATCTGAATTTGGCACTTCAAACTCATTTTTGGAATGTAGGAAGTCTTCTATTTTTTTATCTCCTTCAAAAAATTGCCAGTATCTTTCATTGTCTGGGACTGTTGGTCTGTATTTGACTTGGATTGTATATTGTTTTCTTTCATAAGGTTTCAGACAGGTGCAAGAAGCAAAGGTTAAACCATTGGCAAGGATGTTTTGGTTTCTAGGGACAAATGTGAGTTGGAATTCTGCAAAGGTTTTCAATAGGTCCATGGCATCATCCCTATAGGCTCTTAGTCTTGGATGCTTAGCAGTGTATTCTCCATTTACTTGCCTAATTATCAGTTTTGAATCCCCATGAACTATTATCCTCTTGGCTCCTAATTTTTTTAGTAAATGTAGTCCTAAGAGGAGTGCTTCATACTCTACTATGTTGTTGGTGCATTGAAAGTTTAATCTATATGAATGGCCTTCAGCATGGTTATTCTCTGTGTTATGCACCCATATGCCTACCCCTACACTAGTTTTAGTACAGGACCCATCAAAACTCATACTCCAAAGAGGACTGACTTCATATTTATCATTAATTTCTTCTCTATCCTCTTTGTTATGTTTATCTTGACTGTCACTATGTTGTGTTTGAGGGTCTATACTATTTTTATTTTTGTCTTGTTCCTCAAGATTTTCAATGTGTTGAGGATTTTCTCTTTGATTATCATGATTGGCACTATGTTGATGGTTGTTTTGTAGCTTGATATATTTAATCTATTTGCTGTGATTTTCTGATTTAGCAAACTGTTTTGGTGATCCCTCCTTCTTTTCCTCTTCTTCTATGGCTGCCACTATATTGGCTGATCTTTCATCTCCTAACCCTCACTCATTAGGAATTTCTTCATTGTAAAGAATGAATGAGTCAATGTCTGTATGTATAGAATAAAGAGGGGAGTTATCTGGTCTCTCTTGACTACTCACCATATATCTCATGTGGGTTTCCCTATAGAGTCTTCTAGATTGACTGAAGATAGGGATGGTAGCATAAGTCATATCCATTTGCATAGTTCCTTGAAGCTTAGCCCCCCAAGATCTTGAAAGAAGCGTGCCATATTTTGGGGGTATATCAGCCACTACAATGTCCATTAATAAGATTTTGGTTGGGATTTGGGCATAGATATTTTATGAGGCCAAGACATTTGACTCTGTTGGAATCAAAGGAGTATAAATCATTATATGGCCTAGTCACCTCAAGACCTAGTCTTTCCATTATTACTTTGGGCATGAGGTTGTGTGATGCTCCTGAGTCAAGCATGGCATTGTGCAAAATTTTATCATGGATGTTTAGACTGACGTAAAACGGAGGAACTCCTCCCTCTTGAAATTTCCCTTCAATTTTTGGTCCAAACAGAAGCTCAAGTTTGTCATCACTTAAGTTAACATAATCACTATTATATCCTATGTTCAAAGCTCTTAACAGTTGGGATTTATATACATCTTGAGTGAGTAATTCAGTGAGAGGAATAGAGATTTTTACCTTGGCAATTTCACTCTCTATACTGAAAGGAATCTAAGTTTTGGAAGTATTTAATTCAGCCTTTTTAGTCACTATTTTCTCAGCAGAATCAGCTTGCTGATTTTTATTATGGACAGTAGTTAAAATGGTTTTATCAAGAGCATCATCTAAAGTGCTAGTGCTGCTAGGGTCACCACTATGTTTGCTAGAAATTTGGGTGTTCCTTTCTTTATTTTTATCAGAACTTTTAGCCACTGTTTTATTGTTTTCTGCTATCTTTTTAGAAGTATTTGTAGGGCTGATTTTAGCAAAATTTTCAGAGGTTTTCTTCTTGGGAGTCTCTTGGTTCTTTTTACTTCTTAAGTCATACTGTTTGTGTACTTCCATTATGGCATTTTCAAAGCCTTGTTTGTAATCTTCGGATTCTAGGCTCCCTTCTTCATAAGATGTATACATGACTTGTTCTCCTTCATTTAGGAAAATAGTATCCTCATTGTTTACTCCCAACATGTTCATGCGATTTTCCTTTGTTTCTTCAATTATTCCCTCATCTTGATCAACATAATTTTATTGCAAAGAAGGTCTGATTTGTTGATCATGACCTCTTTTTCTAATTTGAGGGGTGTTTCTTCTAAATTTCTGATTTTGGTTCTGGGACTGATTTTTGTTTTGAGGAGATATTTTATTTTCTCTAGGATAAGATATCTCATTTACATTCATTCTCTCCATCATCTTTTCCATGGTTTTTACTAAGTTGTCAAGTTTTGTGTCAGATGTGGAAGGAGCAGCTTCATCTCTATATGTCACCCTTTTCTCACTTTTCATCCTAGCTCTCTTGGCAATCAGATTTGCGTCTACACTTACTACCCCTCTCTGCATATCTTCTAATGTGAGGGGTTCCCTTTCTCTTAGTTGGTAGGCCATTTCAGGGTTAAATCCATCAGGGAATTTCATTAGAGCTAGGCCTTGTGGTGGTTTCATATGGATTGGAAGGGCATTGTACACACCATTGAATCTAGTGTAGTACTCTTGTACACCCTCCCCAGCATTTCTCTTAATGTTCTCATATTCTGATAGAATCTAGAGAGGGTTCTTTTTGATTTCCCATTTGTTTAAAAATAGTTGATGAAAAGCACGAAGGTCATTTATACTATTAGGGGTTAAGATTTTGAAACATTTTCTTGCTTCTCCCCCTAAACTTTGAGCAAACATCCTAATTTTAATGGTTTCATCATCTTTTTGTTGTCTATCAAAGTAGTTATCCATTTTGTCCACATGTTGCTGAGTAGTAGTAGAACTACTTGCATCATATAAAGGAATTTTGGACTGATAATCTTGTGGTAGGACACGTAAAGGTAAAGGAAGGACTAGAGGGGCATACCATGTTGCCATGATATGGGCTTGTGGAAACAATGGGGGGTTTACAAGTGTAGGATTTGCGATAAGAGGTGTATAATGAAATGGTGTGGTTGGAACAGTGGATGTATGGGTAGGTGTAACAGAAGTACTTGGACCAGCTAAGAACTGTTGAGTAGATTTAGGATGAAAGAAGCCAAAGTTATGAATGAAATGAATATCAGGTGGAGTGGATGGGGAGGCTTCTATACTGCTAGTTTGTTGTAAAATTTCAGGCTCAAAGTCTATCTGATCTATACCACTTAGTGACTTGGTTCTAGATGGGTTTCTTATAAAAGGTAAGTCAACTTGGGTATCTTGAAGAGCGGTAAGGTTTTCAGGGACAGAGTTTGCTCTGCGTATTGGTCTAATAATAGTTGGGTTTTTGGGTGTAGGAGACTTCCTAAGGATGATTTCTGGATTGTCAACTATTTCAGGAGGATTTGGGCCAAGATAGGCTCTAGTATGAACTCTTTTAGAAGCCAGGATTTAGACCCAAGGATGATAAAATCTAGCCAGATATGAGAGTCTTTAAAAGGAAAACTAATCTTTGTAAGAGAAATTAATCCTCAAAGTTTTCTTAACTGGGTTTGTAATGTGTTTATGATAATATAAATTTACCAGTGGAGTTTATGGAAAAACAAGGGGAATCAACAGGCCTACTGAAAACCAGTGGAGTCACCAGGTGGAGGATTTTTAGTTGTTTTATAGTGTTGGTTGTTGTCCACCATCAACAATTAGGAACCATTCTTGTCAGAAACTTGATTCATTTTTAAGAACAAGGTCTTCTGAGTTGTGAAGATATCTATTACTCAATTTATTCCCTATTATGGTCACCACTATGTTGGCTCCCTGTGATTTACAAGAATGGCAAGAATAAATGCCGCAGGGGGCCACATCAGAACCACTTTGGAATCTTAGGACCTAGCCTTCCTGGATTCAGAGAGGGATCCCTTTATTAAGTTTTTTTCAAAGGATATATATTTATGCTTTTTTTATGATATTAGGCTAGTTATGAAACTCTTAGGAACTTGTTTGTTTTGGTTGGGTATTATTAACTAAGAAGGTCATTTGAAGGGTGAAGGTGAGAGTAGATTGAAAGAATGTTTCAACTGGATAGATAGGTCATGGGACAATATTAATCCATTGGGTTATGGAGTCAAAAAAGGATTTAATTGTACAATAATTCTTCAAGGGTTTCCATAGGGCAAGTCATCTAGATTAAAAAATCTTTTAGATTAAGTTGTGAAATGGAACATTAAATTGCTGTGAAAGAAGCAAAGCTATAGTCAATTAAGAATCTCCTAACTCCACTAAAACAAGAAAAGCATTTCAAAGTAACTGTTTGAAGAAAGCCAAAGGACAGGGGAAACCATAGACTTCTTTGGGAAGACTTTTATTAAAGCAAACTTTTAAGACAACAATCCAGCAATCCTAAGACTACTTTCAGAAAGGAGAAAACATATAAGATAACAAGGAGAATAGCCTAAGATCAAACAGAAATAATCTAATCTTCTTTTGGCATACTCTCAAGGCATCTTTCAAAGCAAATTTTGAAGGCAGACTGGAGGACAGGGCAAACCATAGACTTCCCTGGTTTATACTCTACTTAGCAAACTTTGAAGAAGATCATTTAAAAACAATATCTCAAGTTCTACTTGGAAGGACATGGGATCACCAACATTCCCTGGTTATACTCTATTGAATCATTCTTAAAAAAACAAGCTAGATAAAACTAGAGGGCAATTAAGAATCCTCTAATCATACCTTAGCAGAAGAAAACATAAAGATAAAGCTTTCAGACAGAAATAGGGTACCTTTAACAGTAAATCCTAATCTAAGTTTGATGTTCTTTATCAGAGAAAATGGAAAGCATGCAAAACATAAGAAAAGAAAATTACAAAGAGGAAAAACATTACCATTAACATAGACTAGGATCCTATGAATAAGCTTATTTTATTGATGTTCAAACTAGTTACATACTCCAAGCCCAGCAGCTCAAAACTTCTCTATCTAGCCTAGTATTCTTTAACTCACTCAGCAGCTCTTCAACAACAATCAACAACAACCTTACACTCAATAATAATCCAACCCCTTACAATGAGTTCCTCATACAATATTTATAGATAAATGAGGAGGTGGGGTGAAAGAAGGGGTCTTAATTGTTCATTAATGACAGAGTAAATGTTTTTGACCTTTGAGACCATGCAAGGCCTAAGGAAAAATGTATTTAATAGTCTAACTCTGCATAATGAATGTTATATTAACTTTTGAACCACTTATTTGCTTTTGTTGACTTTTAGGCTTAATTAGTAGGCTGGTAATAACTTCTGAGCTCTCTCTGTAAATATCTTTGATTTGTAATAACTTTGTATGCATATTTTGAGGAAAATTGGACTGGCAAGTGGCATTTTAGTCCTTTGGAGAAGTAATTTCTTCATTGGATGTTTCATTCGAAGCCTTTTCTTGCTGATCTATCTGATTATACCTTTAAACTCTGATTAGGCCTTAATTATTGCTTTTTGGCCTTCTTTAATCATTTGTCTTTAAACTGTGTCTTTATCTTTAATTTGTTGATTTAACTTTAAATCTTCTGGCTTTGATCTTTAATCTTCATTCTTCACTAATATTTCTTTCTGTTCTGTGTGCAGGTGTCTTATTTTTCTACGCTGGAGGGTTTCATTACTTGACCAGTGTTCATGAGGCACTGACCAAAGCATTGAAGATTGAACCCTGGATCTCCCTTTCTGCATTTTTAAACCCCGAGGATCGTCATCCTGGGCTTTTTGCAACTTGGATTTTGCTGTGGGAAGTCATGTATATTATAGGCCACCATTAAACCTGCAGTAGGAAACAAAAAACATTAACTAAAACCTGCATTGGTGGTGTTATCTCCCTGTAATCAGCAAGATTGGCAAAAGTTTGATCGTAGGGAGAAACATCATTTCAACCACTTTGGGATTCTAGGATCTAGCCCTCCTAAATCCGGAGAGGGATCTCTCCAATAAGTGAAAAGATGGATTTGTCTTTGAAGTTTTGGGTAATGATATTAGGCTAGTTATGAAGGCCAAGGGTTTGTTTTGTTTTTTGGATGGTTGAGGGTGATTACTGTTTGAGGTGGAAAGTTCTAAATGCAAAGAGTTTCAAAGGTGTGAAGTTGCAAGCAAATATAATAAGCTTTGGCGAGGAAGATAGATAATTGCAGGTTTTAGTACATTGGGCTATGGAGTCATAATAGGGTTTAATTGGAATAGCAAGAGGCAAGAGTGGTCCATGGGGCAAGTCATCTATGTCTAAGGATCTCTTTGAAGTTTTATTTATAGAATGAAATGGTACAATAAGAAGGAGAATTTAAACAGATGGAGAACAAAGAGCAGCCCAAGATCTGGTAAGTACTTTGAAACTAGCCAAATTTTGACATACACTTAAGAAAGACATGAAAGTAAAGTAGGATCTGGTCAGTAATTTTAAACTAGCCAGCCTTTGATACACTTTCAATAGAAAACATTTAAAAACAAAGGGAAAATTGAAGGCAACTGTTGGAGTAGAAACTAGCAGGTTGGGCTCACCAAAAATCCTCTCCTAGCTCTTCTTTACTTGGTTACTTTCATGAAAAATACAAAGATAACATAGAATGGCCTAAGATCTGGTAAGTACTTTGAAACTAGCCAGCTTTTAACACATTCCAAGGGAAATATTCAGATAGTCTTTGGGGATAAAACTAGGACCAGGGCACACCATATCTTCCTTAGTTCATCTCTACTTAACTAATACTGAACATAAAATTCAAGAATAATATTCAGCTGAGGCAATAAGACGAGGGAACGCTAGCATTCCTATGCTTAAACTGAATTAAATCATTCCTAAATAACACAGATTGGAAGAAAAAATGTAAATAAAGATTTTCAGTCAGAGAAGGGTACTGGTATACAGTAGGTCCTAACTCTATGCATGTTGTTCTTTATAAGAGAAGATGAACACAGTGAAAATAGAAATAAAACAACAAGTTACTATGAGAAAAAAATCACCGTCAACATAGACTAGGATCCCATAAATAAGCTTGTATTGATACTCCAAACTAGTTACAGCTTTAAGTCCAATGCTTTAGTTTAGAAATCATCTACACTTCCCAGACTAACTTATCTATTACAAGCAGAGCTCCAAGAGCCAGTGAACACTATTTACAGATAGAATTCTCAAGCTCAATTACATTTCAATGTTCAGCAACTACATCAACCAACACCTCTCTCATCTTCTGCAGTAGTATTTATAGAAGAATGAGGAGGTGAGATCTGATAAAAGATCTCTCAAGATAATTAATACAGACTTGATGGATTTTCAGTCTTTGGGGGCTCGATGAAGAAACTTACATAGGTGTCCTCTATATTAAATGATTTACATAAATATTTAAGCTTAGTGGGAGCTCTTTTTGACCTTTGAGGCTCTGTGTGATGTCAAAGTAACTCTGCTGATATTTTTTACATTAAGTTCCTTGGCAGAATTTACTCTCTGGCTATGCTTTAAGACAAATATCTGATCCTGATCAATAACTTTGACCTATGTTTGAATGCTTTGAGGCACAGGTGGCTTGGTGGTAGCTGGGAGGAATTGATTTGCCTCAAATGTGGCAGTGGAGGCTTTCCTGTTGATAAAACACTTGATATTTTCTTCAAAAAGTGTTTTAATTGGGGATTAGGCTTTTGATAAACCATATTAGATGTAATCCCCACAAAATCTGTCTTCAATCTTCTATTATGGTATATTTTTGTTTTCGACACTGATACTCTCTGACTGTGCCTGATTCATTGTGTTTTGCTGGTGTACAGGGCTGCGCAGGGGTGATATGGCATCAATGCCTCATGAAACACCGATGAAACGTGAATTTTAAACTCTGCGAATGATTTTCTTTGATGAATCGAAGGCAAGAGGATCGTCACCCTCCACCTTTGAATTTTCTTCAGACATAGTGAAAAATCATTTGAACCCTGCAAAATATGAAAAAGATTAGAAAATCCTGCATGTATAGGTTAACTGCTTCAGAAGGTGCGTGGAGAGAGCGTGGCCGTTGGATGGCATCATCCAACGGTCAAGATTGATCAAAAAAGGGTCAAAGGGAAGGTGGAAGAGAATTTAAATTGGAGCCGTCGTTCACACAGAGATCGACGGTCAGGAGCGGAGGTGAATAAATAATGTGAAGGGGTCACATTATTTTGGAAAAAATAAAAAGAGGAGACAAAGGCTTAAAACCTTTGTTTTTGGAGAAAAATAGTTAAAAATGGTGTGTGGGGTTCGGGAGGATCGTGGGCCGTCGGATGAGATCGGCCCACGCGATCAACGATGGAAAAGCAGGTGCCAATAAACCTTAGAAAACACACCCAGACTTCAAAACTTTTTAATAAAACCATGCTGAATAAATTTCCCGGGTCCGGATTTGCTGACTGTGAGAGGAACCAACGAAAACCTATTCCAATCTGATGATGCCGTGTGGATGCTGATGTGGCACTAGGGGCCATCGGCGATGGAGTGTGGGCCATCGATCGACAAATCAGATTGACGACAGAAATGCTTTAAGGACCGCGCCATACCTGTGGTTATTGAACGAGCATCTTCAGAGCGCGACCACTGTCCAATGAGCAGCCTCATATCGGATGGCGCACATAAATATCGCGTCCACTCCACATCTGACCTTTAACACACGATGAGGGCAGTATTTTGAACAGTGCTCAAGGCCACGCGTCGGGTGATGAATGGAATCGCTGCGAAAAAAAAAAAAAAAACCATCCCGCTCTCAAAAGCAGTGCGATGAATTCCGCCCGGTTTTCCTTTATCATGATGACAAAAAACATTAAAACCCGAAATTTCATATAAACAAAGGTTTGTAATTTGGGCGGAAATATTTATTCGAAGCAGATAGTCGCCCGACTGTGGGGCCGTGGGTTATATGGAAAACCATATGATCGGGGTTTTATGGAGGAAGGGCTAATCGGGATCGGGTGATGCGATAAGCACTTAGAAGGCTGGCGCTTGGTTCTAGCACCAAGACGCATGGAGGAGAAGGGTTAAAGACTTAGCCCAAGGGGGCTTAAACCTTTACACCAAAATATGTATTTTTTTATGAATTTTTCAATGTTTTTCAAGGGTTTAAGGGTTTCGATAAGGTAAGAAAAGGTCTTGAACCTTATCAAAGGGATTTTTTGATGAAGGGGAAAAGGGGAGAAACATGAAAATGAGGGATTTTCATGGGAAATGGAGAGATAAAAATGAGGTTAGTTTTGGAGGTGGGAGGGAGGGGAAAATGGTGTTTGCAGTAGTATTTTGCTTTGGAAATCAGCAGGATTTCTGAGTGTAAAATGGGCACAGCAATGAAGATTTGGATAGAGGCATGAGGCCTTTTGAGAGTCTTCAAGAGCCAACACTTTTTTAGCAATAAAATTTGTTCCTTGAAGGCTCCAAATAGTTTTAGCCACCTTTTGGTAAAACAAATTTCACAGGTGGCTAACAGTGGCTCCACTTGGGGATCGTGCCTTCTTGAAGGCATCAAGAACTTCAGACTTGGATTCTATGGGAGGCTGATAAGTTGCCTCATCCATTGGGCTGCCCTTCCTTTGCTGGGATGATCTTGTTTTGAAAACATATTAGCAACCATAAAAAAAATGGATCTTCATCAATACAATCTTTCTACCTACCCAATCCTACTGATCTAACATTTTTTCTTCATTAGAGTGCACTTGGATTGGCAAAATCCTTTACAACATTTTATTCTTTTGAAAGAAGGAAAACTAATCTATTTCTACTCATTATTTCTCCATGGACTCAAATTAAATAGTTGAGCCCATATGATTCTCTACCTAATCTACTGTCTGTTGGGATTAAACTGTCCAACAGATTTTTATTCTCTACATTTCTACAACACAAATTTGAAAACAGTCAAGTCAAGATTAAGCTGTTTGACTTGCTGTGATCTATGACATAAAAACAAGCTGCACATAGACATTTATTTTGCAGAAAATTAAAACAAAAATGGAGAAGGCACAAGTTCTGAAAGTTTAAGCATTGCCTTCTCTTTCTTCAGCTCTATTTTGACCTTTGTTTGAGCTATTCTTTCTTTGATCAACTGGTTTAGATTTTGAATTAATTGGAACCAGATTTTTTACATCTTTTGACTCAACATTTGAAATAGATTTGAGTCATTTTTCTCTTAAACTTTAGGTTCAGATTTTGAGCATGTTTGAACCTTTAATTTCTATCCTAAACTATCTACTGATAAGCCAAGATTAAATAGTTTGGCAAATCGAATTCACTATTCTATTAGCAGAAAATTTAAAGCTAATTAGTCAAGATTAAGTTGTTTGACTAACTAGAAGTGTGTTCTTCAAGAGTGGCATTTGAGCTTGCACACTTTCAAATTTGTTTCTCTTTTTTGGTATGGGGCTATACCTTTCTTATTTTCACAATCTGCCCTCTTTTCTTTTCTTTTCTTTGTTTTTTGTATTTTTGAATTTTTTATTTTTCTTCAAAGCAGAATACAACAACTAACTACATTGTCAGAATTGAGCTTTATTGACATTCCTATCTAATCTATTCTAACTTGAAGTATTTACATCTTGATATGATACAAAAGTTCCAATGTAGCCAGCCGAGTAATGTCAAAAAGAAGAAACTCTGGCTGCTTGTCAAGGGTATCCATAGTACATTTTGAAGATTAATCTTCAAAACCAAGACTATCACAAGTGGTGACAGTTTCTCATGCATTTGGATTTTGCAAATGATCCCTGCTTGATAATTTGAGCCAGTTGGGATTTCCACACACTCTTCCATAGGATCAACAAAGAAAAGATGAAGGTTCTCTTCTTTTTGGTTCTCCATGTCTGGTAGATTGTCTGCTTCCAAGACTTCAGCTTTGAGGGCTATGTCTTCAGTATGTTCCTTGGAAGTATCATCATCCTTAATCTGCAAAATAGCAAACAGTGAAAAATCTTCTTTCTTTATATTAGTGCTTGCTTCTAATAGAAGTTCAGGTTCTTTGAATGGCAGATTAACATTATTGAATGGAGAAGTCTCTTCTTGAAAAGAAAGTGTATCCTCAGTAGGATGGTCTGCTATTTGTTTTTCTCCTTCAAAGTTTTGCCAGTATCTTTTATTTTTTGGGACAACAGGTCTGAATTTTTCTTGAATAGTATATTTCTTGCTCTTCCAAGGTTTTAGACATGTGCTAGCCACAAGGGCTAATCCCCCAGCAAAACTATTTTGGTCTTTAGGAACAAGGATAAGTTGGAATTTTTTAAAAGATTTTAATAAATCCATGGTATCATCCTTATAAGCTTTAAGTCTGGGATGTTTAACCATGCATTCATTTTTTACTTGCCTAATTACCAATTCTGCACTTCCATGAACTGTTATCTTCTGGGCTCCTAATTTTTTCAATAAATGCAGCCCTAAGAGGAGTGCCTCATACTCTACTATGTCTGTTTTGCATTGAAAGTTAAGTTTATATGAATAGGCTTTAGAATAATTGTTTTTTTTATTGTAAAGCCATATTTCTGCACCTGCACTAGTTTTAGTACATAACCCATCAGAATTCATATGCCAAAGAGGACTAGCTTCAGTATTATCATTGGTTTCCTTACTATCCTCTTTGTCTTGGGTGCCCTTGGTTTGTTTTATGGATTAGGCACCATGTTCATGATTCTTTGGTTGAGATGATTTTTTGGAGGGTAGTTGCTTGCTTAATATTTGCCCAATTTGTTCTTCTGTTAAACGAGAAATTTTTCTTTCAGTATAAACAAAAAAAAGAGCTACCCGGTTTTTTATGATCGACAAAAGAACCTTCTTCATCTTTATAACAAAGTTCTCTATGTGAATGAGAAAGAGTATTTGTTTTGCAATAAATATCAAAGACTGCCTGTTTACTAATAGTCTGATCTATCTCTTCTTCTGTCAACGGGGAGGATATTTCTATGTCCCTTTGAACAGAGGTACAACAGTTCTCTGTCTCCTGTAAAGGCTGGCTTCGAGGTTGGATGTTTTCTTGAGCCTCTTCTAGGAGATCTTGACCTGTGTTTGCAGGGAAAATTTGAGGTCTTTCTATTGTTTCCTCAAAGAACTGATCACCATTAGTATTTACAATTTGATTGTGAATATCTCTCATCAGCATAGTACAAGACATAGGAAGGCAATCAAAAGTTCCTTGACTACCTTCTTTATTGCTTTCTTTGTAAGTTTGCTCATCATTTTCAACAAGGTATTGATCATAAAACATATCTTGGTCACTGTCTTGACCTTGAGGTGATTGGGATTGTATTTGATCAGGGGAAAGCATAGCTTGCCCCAACTCATCAATATTCATATTAGCCATAAACCTATCCATTCTCTTTCCAAGCATGTACATCATCTTTTCCATCATGATTTCTTGTTTATTTTCTTTATAATTTTGATCATCGTACATATCTTGTCGGGGTAGGGTTTTTGTTTGGACAGGAAAAGGCACATGTTGCTCTGGACCACCAGTGTTTAAATTAGCCATAAACCTATCCATCCTTCTTCCAAGTATGTACATCAATTTTTCCATCATGACCATATGTTTTTCATCTGGGTCTATATCTAAATCCATGTTTGTTAATCATAATAAGAGGTCACTGTGTCTGTTCAATCAGTTGCAGGTCTTCTACCAGTGGAGTCATTTGGTCTTTTGGAAGTTTTCAGAGTGTGGACTCGCTAGATGGAAAAATTTTAGCTCGTAAGGAGGTAAAATGTTTTATGGTTCCACCACCATGTGTTTCTTGTAAAGCTGCAAGATTTTAAGGAACTGAATTAGCTCCCAAGGGTGATCTGAAAATAGTTGGTAATTTAATCCTAGGAGACTTCCTAAGGATACTTTCTGGGTTATCAACTATCTCAGGTGGTTCAGGGTCATGGTAGGCTCTAGTGTGAATCTTTCTAGGAGCCACTATGCTGTGTTTTTAGACCCAAATAAATAGGAAAAGTTCAACCAGGTATGACAGTATTTGAGAGGTTAACTAGTCTTTTTACACAAATTTTAATCCTACAGTCCTCTAACTAAGTTTGAATGATATTACAATGATAAGGGTTCTTCCCAGTGGAGTCTTAAGGTCTGTTCAAGATTGTGGAGTCGCCAAGTGGAAATTTTTAGCTCTTTTCAGAGGTAAAAGGTTTTATGGTCCACCCCCATGTTTATTGGATACCATTCTAAAATATTTTTTGGTTTTTCTGAGTTATTTTTTAGTTGTGTGGTTTCTAACAATATCCTAACTCTGTTTCAAAACTTAGCTACAGTTATGAGACAAAGACAGTGCACTCTTATGGCTAAGCTAGATGATTTTTCAAGGTTAGATAAAAGCTTATGAGAATCCTAGGGTCTGCCTAGTTTGTCACTAATTCGAACAAGTTTTTTACCATGATTACCATTTCTTGGTAGTGCTTGAAAAGGCTGCTTTTAACTCACAAAGTTTATATGAAATTTTAAGGGGAACCAGATGAAAATTCGCCTCAGTCCCCAGTGGAGTCACCAGAAATGTTAGTTGCTGGTGGCTCAGCTATCAAACAAAACAATTTTCATAAAACCAAGGGTTATCTAGAGTTTTAAGGTGTTTTTTGAACTTTTAATAACTCAGAAAAAATCCCCAGCAGAGTCGCCAGAAATGTTATCTCCCTGTAATCAACAAGATTGGAAAAAGTCCGATCGCAGGGAGAAACATCGTTTCAAACCACTTTGGGATTCTAGGATCTAGCCCTCCTGAATCCGGAGAGGGATCTCTCCAATAAGTGCAAAGATGGATTTGTCTTTGAAGTTTTTGGTAATGATATTAGGATAGTTATGAAGGCCAAGGGTTTGTTTTTTTTTTGGATGGTTGAGGGTGATTATTGTTTGAGGTGGAAAGTTCTAAATGCAAAGAGTTTCAAAGGTGTGAAGTTGCAAGAAAATAGAATAAGCTTTGGCCAGGAAGATAGATAATTGCAGGTTTTAGTCCATTGGACTATGGAGTCATAATAGGGTTTAATTGGAACAGCAAGAGGCAAGAGTGGTCCATGGGGCAAGTCATCTATGTCTAAGGATCTCTTTGAAGTTTGATTTATGAAATGAAATGGTACAATAAGAAGGAGAATTTAAACAGATGGAGAACAAAGGGCAGCCCAAGATCTGGTAAGTACTTTGAAACTAGCCAGATTTTGACATACACTTAAGAAAGACATGAAAGTAAACTAGGATCTGGTAAGTACTTTCAAACTAGCCAGCCTTTGATACACTTTCAATAGAAAACATTTAAAAATAGAGGGAAAATTGAAGGCAACTGTTGGAGTAGAAACTAGTGGGTCGGGCTCACCACAAATCCTCTCCTAGCTCTGCTTTACTTGGTTACTTTCAAGACAAACACAAAGATAACATAGAATGGCCTAAGATCTGGTAAGTACTTTGAAACTAGCTAGCTTTTAACACATTCCAAGGGAAATATTCAGATAGTCTTTGGGGATAAAACTAGGACCAGGGCACACCATATCTTCCTTAGTTCATCTCTACTTAACTAATACTGAACATAACATTCAAGAATAATATTCAGCTGAGGCAATAAGACGAGGGAACGCTAGCATTCCTATGCTTAAACTGAATTAAATCATTCCTAAATAACACAGATTGGAAGAAAACATGTAAATAAAGATTTTCAGTCAGAGAAGGGTACTGATATACAGTAGGTCCTAACTCTATGCATGCTGTTCTTTATAAGAGAAGATGAACACAGTGAAAACAGAAATAAAATAACAAGTTACAATGAGAAAAACATCACCATCAACATAGACCAGGATCCCATAAATAAGCTTGTATTGATACTCCAAACCAGTTATAGCTTTAAGTCCAATGCTTTAGTTTAGCAATCATCTACACTTCCCAGACTAACTTATCTATTACAAGTAGAGCTCCAAGAGCTAGTGAACACTATTTACAGATAGAAGTCTCAAGCTCAATTACATTTCAATGTTCAACAACTACATCAACCAACCCCTCTCTCATCTTCTGCAGTAGTATTTATAGAAGAATGAGGAGGTGAGATCTAATAAAAGATCTCTCAAGATAATTAATACAGACTTGATGGATTTTCGGCCTTTGGGGGCTTGATGAAGAAACTTACATAGGTTTCCTTTGTATTAAATGATTTACATAAATATTTAAGCTCGGTGGAGCTCTTTTTGACCTTTGAGGCTCTGTGTGATGTCAAAGTAACTCTGCTGATATTTTTTACATTAAGTTCCTTGGAAAAATTTACTCTCTAGCTGTGCTTTGAGACAAATATCTGATCCTAATCAATAAATTCGGCCTCTGTTTGAATGCTTTGAGGCACAGGTGGCTTGGTGGTAGCTGGGAGGAATTGATTTGCCTCAAATATGGTGGTGGAGGCTTTCCTGTTGATAAAACACTTGAGATTTTCTTCAAACTGTGTTTTAATTAGGGATTAGGCTTTTGATAAACCATCTTAGACGTAATCCCCACAAAATTTGTCTTCAATCTTATGTTATGGTATATTTTTGTCTTCGACACTGATACTCTCTGACTGTGCTTGATTCATTGTGTTTTGCTGGTGTACAGGGCTGTGCAGGGGTGATATGGCATCAATGCCTCATGAAACACCGATGAAACCTGAATTTTAAACTCTACGAATGATTTTCTTTGATGAATCGAAGACGGGAGGATCGTCACCCTCCGCCTTTGAATTTTCTTCAGACATAGCGAAAAATCATTTGAACCCTGCAAAATACAAAAAAGATTGGAAAATCCTGCATGTATAGGTTAACTGCTTCAGAAGGCGTGGCCATTGTATGGCATCATCCAACAGTCAAGATTGATAAAAAAAGGGTCAAAGGAAAGGCCAAAGAGAATTTAAATCGTAGCCATCGATCACACAAATATCGACGGTCAGGAGCAGAGGTGAATAAATAATGTGAAGGGGTCACATTATTTCGGAAAAAATAAAAAGAGGAGACAAAGGTTTAAAACCTTTGTTTTTGGAGAAAAATATTTAAAAATGGTGTGTGGGGTTCGGGATGATCGTGGGTCGTCGGATGAGATCGGCCCATGCGATCAACGATGGAAAAAAAGGCACCAATAAACCTTATAAAACACACCCGGACTTCAAATTTGTTTAATAAAACCATGCTGAATAAAGTTCCTGGGTCCAGATTTGCTGACTGTGAGAGGAACCAATGAAAACCCGTTCCAATTCGATGAGGCCGTGTGGACGCTGATGTGGCGCTAGGGGCCATCGGTGATGGAGTGTGGGCCGTCGATCGGCAAATCAGATCGACGGTGGAAATGATTTAAGGACCACGCCGTACCTGTGGTTATTGAACGGGCATCTTCAGAGCGTGACCACCATCCGATGAGCGGCCTCAGATCGGACGGCGTACATCATTATCGCATCCAATCCACATTCAACCTTTAACGTGCAATGAGGGAAGTATTTTGAACAGTGCTCAAGGCCACGCGTCGGGCGGTGAATGGAATCGCTGCGAAATAAAAAAAAAAAACCGCCCCGCTCTCAAAAGCGGTGCGATGAATTCCGCCTGGTTTTCCTTTATCATGACGACAAAAAACATTAAAACAAGAAATTTAATATAAACAAAGGTTTTTACTTTGGGCGGAAATATTTATTCAAAGCGGATAGTCGTTTGGCTGTGGGGCCGTGGGTTATATGGAAAACCATATGATCGGGGTTTTATGGAGGAAGGGCTAATCGCGATCGGGATATGCGATAAGCGCTTGGAAGGCTGGCACTTGGTTCTAGCACCAAGACGCATGGAGGGGAAGGGTTAAAGACTTAGCCCAAGGGGGCTTAAACCTTTACACCAAAATATGTATTTTTTTATGAAGTTTTCAATGTTTTTCAAGGGTTTAAGGGTTTCAATAAGGTAAGAAAGGGTCTTGAACCTTATCAAAGGGATTTTTTGATGAAGGGGAAAAGGGGAGAAACATGAAAATGAGGTATTTTCATGGGAAATGGAGAGATAAAAATGAGGTTAGTTTTGGAGGTGGAAGGGAAGGGAAAATGGTGTTTGCAACAGTATTTTTCTTTGGAAATCAGCAGGATTTCTGAGTGTAAAATGGGCACACCAATGAAGATTTGGACAGAGGCATGAGGCCTTTTGAGAGTCTTCAAGAGCCAACACTTTTTTAGCAATAAAATTTGTCCCTTGAAGGCTCCAAACAGTTTTAGCCACCTTTTGGTATAACAAATTTCACAGGTGGCTAACAATATTCTCTTGATTAGAGAGAAGTTTTGGAGGAAGAGGCGAGATTATGCAGAGACTATTTGTGAGGGGTTTGAGTTCTCTAAATTGGATGATTCTGTGATCGTTTAGATCACATAGGCCAAATGTTATCCTAGGCTTGGTCGTGTGTATACGTGGTTGGTGTGTGGTCTTATCAAGCTTGACACACCACTACGCAGGTGGGGACATTGAACCGGAGATGTATCATTTATGCCATTCTTGGAGACCGCTCGTCCCTCTTTTCTATGGCATTAATCATGTCGATAGTGGGACGGATCCGTGAGACTTAAGTACAATGTTGGTCATAATGATTACCCCGACATATCAGAGAAAAATATCTATGATATGGGGGTCCCATTGTGCTTGGTCCGAGGCCGTGCAGGTACCAACGTTGTAATGTCGCTAAGTTAGGGCGGTGGACTACTATATGGTTTGTCTTCTTGAATAACGTGCATGCGGGTGGGTTTCGTGAAGTGCCTTTAGGCGTAACTAGTGGTTCCCCACTCGGTTGTTCTTTGGTTGACAAGAACATGATAGATCAGCTCATCTCCTCTCGCTTGGGTCATGGAGTTGTCGATGGATTCGACATCCATATCATCTTCTTGAGAAAGACGAACTATGGCCGAGCGGAGGCTAGCAAGGGCTACTCGAAGCGAGGTATGTAGTGACAATCCTCCAATACGTGATTGTCGACACATAACGGGCATGTGAATTGGGTTGCCCGTAGCCTCACATAGTAAACTCTTTCAATTGGATACCATCTCGTGAATGATTTCCAATGTGGCACACTCTTCGATGTAGTGGCCACGTTCATCGCACGCGTGCAATGTATAATGGGCATTACCGGGGGCGCTCAACGTATCGGTGCTCCTCTTGTAAGTATAGGATGTTACGCGACTCGTCATCGATAGACCGGATGGAGGGATCCTCTTGATAGGGATCGCTCAATCGCGTGTAAGGCATCCCTATACCGTGGTATTTCTGAAAATGGTGGGTATAATTCCCATAGGTGTCATAGAGGGCGCATGTGTGATTGGTACGCAATAGCTTTTCTCGTACTTTTGGTGGCAAGTTCCTTTTTATGGGAATGTCATTTTTAGGTGCTTGCCTCGTGTACCGAGGAGTGGTTTTAATTCATCCAACTCCGAGTATATGTGGGTAGGGTGTCCCGTGACATCACATATAGTGCAAGATGATGACTCCCTCTTCATGGTGGGGGGTCACCACTTTCTTTCCTTTTCTTGGCGATTTTCTTTGTCGTGGTCACTAGTTTTGCAGTGGGGAATTTTCCCTTGCGGGGGGTAGTTTCGATCGCTACCTAGGTAGGTTAGCTCCTCGGACCGGGGGCTTTAACCCAAATGCGGTAACGTTGGTAGCTCGGCATTCCTCGAGGGGGGAACAAGATACCATACTAGGAATGCCAATGATATATTGGGTAATACTAGTGTTTCCAAGACCCCGCTAGGAGGTGAAGCCGTAGGTGGGTAGAGGAAAGGAGTTTGGGAGGCGGCATAGACTAGGGAGGTTGCACTAGCCGATGCCTCGGTGTCGTTACACGCTTGAGTCCATGTCCCGACTAACCTCGTGCTTGATGTGGACATCATGCATATCGAGCCCCCCGTGGCATCTGGCGATACCTCGTGGATAATAAGAGGATCTCCTAGGAATGACCCTAGGACGGATGATGGTTTGAATTGGCTGTGGCCATATTCTTGATACCGTAAAAAGACCATATGTGGCCGTATCTACATAGGGTAGGACCATATCTATGTTGGTCAAGGGATGTTTTTTCAATGTGCATTAGCTTGTCTACTCGTGATGATTCAATCCTCATGGGGGGACATCATGATGCGGAAAATAGAGGATGCTATGGCAGACATGACATACATGTAACTCCACCCAAGGAGTATATTTTAATCCAAGTGAACATCCAAGACTTCGATGTCTATGTGGACTGTCTTGCTCGTTACGTGCATCGGCACATTTTGGAAGAGACCGACAGGGATCGAGGTGTTAGGTCTCGTAATTTTCAAGATTGAAAAATACAAACTGCAAAGCCTACATATGAACCACTTTGGGATTCTAGGATCTAGCCCCTCCCGAATTCAAAGAGGGATCTCTATAAGTGCAAAGATTGATTTATCTTTTAAGGTTTTTAGTGTGATATTAGGCTAGTTATTAAGAACAAGGGTTTTTTTTGTTTGTTTTGGTTAGCAAGGATATAATGAAGGTGAAGGAAGTCTAAATGAAGGGTGAAGATGTGTGTAGGTGAAAAGAATGGTTCAACTAATAAGATAGGCAAGGAGCAGCTTTCAATCCATTGGGCTATGGAGTCATAAGAGGATTTAATTGAAATATCAAGGTTCAAGAGTGGTCCATGGGGCAATTCATCTATGTTAAAGGATCTCTTTAAGTTGATTTTATGGAATGGAACAATAAGAAATGGAGTGAGGGAAATCAAACAGATGAAGAAACAAAGAGTAGCGTAAGATCAAGTAAGAACTTTGAAACTATCCGGCTTTTGGCATGCACTTAAGAAAAGACATAAAAGTAATCTAAGATCATGTAAGTACTTTGAAACTATCTTGTTTTTGATGTAATTTCAATAAAAAAAAATTAAAAACACTTGGAATAGCTTAAGATCAAGTAAATACTTTTAACTTAGCCTCGATTTCGGCATATTCAAAAGAAAAACATTCATGATAAACATAAAAAAGTAGTCTAAGATCAGTAAGTACTTTGAAACTAGCCCGATTTCAACATACTCTTAAGGGAAACTTTCAAACAACCTTTGGAGAAAAGAACTAGAAGATAGGGAAAACCATAAACTTTCCTAGTTTTAACTCTACTTAGCAGTGAAATGAAAAAATCATTCAAGAACTTCCTTTCAAGTTTTGCACCTCAAGACATGGACTAACCAACATTCCTTGATAATGTTTATGCTTAATTTAAGTCATCCTTAAATACACAAATGGAGGAAAACATAAAGATAAAGCTTATCAAAGGAGAGTAGGGTACTACTAAGAGTAATTCCTAGCTCTATATTTATCGTTCTTTTATCAGGGATAATTTTAAGAACCCCCCTAAATTTATATATAAAAAAATAGGCGAATCCCCATGATACATAGGAAAAATGGAAGGCGATTTTATTAATAATATAATATGTATATATAATTTTTTTGGCGAATCTCTCACGAGATTATATTATCCCATAAAATCATGGCGAATCACCAAGTACAAATGGCAAATCACTACTACAAAATGGTGAATCGTTGTCTAGTGGAGTTCGGAGTGTTGGTTCCAATGAAGATATGGTAATTGAACCAGGAGTAGAAGGAAGAGAACCACCGAGACCAAGCATGGCACATGGTGACTCGTGAGGGAAGTAGTTCTCGGGTAGTTTGGAAAACACGTTCTTCTAGTTCCGCTAAGCGTAGTGTTGTTTGTCATGCTACTACTAGCACCGATATTGAGGTTGGAGAGGAGTTTGAGGAAAGGTAGCGATGGTGGAGAATTACAAAGAGTACCCCATGATGGGCTCCATTTTTCCCTTTGGTATTTGTGCCTCGCAAGACCTTCGTCCATTGAACCAACAATTAGTCGTTCAACCAACAATCAACTTGACTAAGTTGATTAGGTACGAGTCAACTTAGACTAATCTTCAAAACTATGCTTTGCACTATCCCATATTTATCATACTAATGCTACACAACATTGTGCATTTGCACCTAACTCTCAATAATTCTTTTCCAAGAAAAAATCTATAATAAGAAAAATATTTTACTATATTCTAAAAGGTGAAGATGTTGAAATCATGCCACAAAGTGAAAGGAAATAAAATATCTTTCCTCAAACCACCAAATATATAAAGAAAACAATAATGATTATAATAATAGAACTGGATCTATCGATCTATCGATATATGCATGATATGAGAACCATAAGCATTCAAGAGACTAATTTCAAACTCAACAAAATCCTCTAAACAAGCAACAAACAAACCACTAAAAATTTCAAAGATATCAAGGCTAGACATTAACACAATTTCATGTACTTGAATAAGCCCATTGTTGCTTAGCGTTAGACTTCTTAAATTAGTTCTTTATCATTTAATACTATGACACTATCTATGTGAAAAGAAATAGGTCCCAACTTCATCAAATCTGATTTCATTTCCAATCAAAGATCAAAACTAGCTTCGTTTCCAATACCAATATAAAATCACACATTTTCCAAATATCAATAATTATTTTCCAAGAAAATATAAAACTCGAAACTCAAAAAAATTCCCCAAACACAAGCAACATATATACCATTAAAATTTTCTAAGATGTCAAAGCTAGACATCAAGGTAGTTTCATGTACTTGAATGAGCCCATTGATGCTTTGCATTAGTCTTGTTAAATTAGTTATTTATCATTTAATACTAGTCAAACGCTATCTATGTGAAAATAGGTCCCAAAATCATCAAATCCAAACCTTCATTTCCCCGTCACAAATAAGAATAAGCAAGACATTGTAAAAGGAAGTGTTTTTCATCCTTCACATTTCTAACATCGCAATGACATTTACTTGCATCCTATGAAATTCTAGGTCTTGCTCAATTCCTAAGCTCCTCAAAGTTCATTTTTATTCTCGGTAATGATGTTTTTTCTTCTTAAAACTAGCTACAAGAATATGACACTTGATCCTTTGGATTATGGTTAATGACCAATTTTTTAATATTTTTTTTTCTCTTATTCTCTACCGCATTATCACACCATGATTTCAACTTTAATTTATATGCGATAGCAATTTTATTGGTGTTCACGTTTTAGAGTGGCCTCCTCTATTCTCCACTAGTTTGACTAAGATTGAGAATCTTTATGCCAACCTGCTTTTATGCCACACCAAATTTTGATCGCATTTTGAAGCAATCTTAGGGAGCCACTTGTTTTCATGTTACTTGTCTTGTCCTTCTATATTAGGTACTTAGTCATAGGAAAACTCTCAATGGGTGAAAGACTAGCTTCTATAAGATAGGATAGGGTATATTGCATTTAATAAGATCATAAACTATAAAAAAAATTTGGATTTTCTCAATTTCCCTCTATGATTCTATAGAGATGATGCAACAGAAAAATTCATCTCCATATAAGATAAAAATATGAAGAGGTGTCTAAAATATGAGCTTCTTCTTCTTTTTTCCAAAAACCAAAAAATTTGTTGACCTACAATTGCACCTAAGACAAAAAATTGGTTTTCCACTTTCTATTAATCATTTTCCCAACATTGTATTTCTAGTTAAGATTGTGATGAAGGTTGACTTCAAGACCTTATTGTATAAATTTCTTTGATTTGTTATTATCGCTCACAATTAACATAAATTACCTTTTTGTAATTGATTATGGAGCTATCTTTAGTGCGACTTTTTGAAGTTTCGAGTGCCGAAATCCGGTGAAAAATTTTGAGGTAAAATCTTGGTTTTTGTTATTCAAACTGGTTTTTTTGACTCTATATATGGATTCAGTGCCCTCAAAAACCTCGTAAGGCACTTCGATTGTGCAAAGTTAGCAATCAAACTTTCTTTTCAATAAATTCTCGCTAATTTAGAGAAATTACACCGTAAAAAGTCACCGTAAAAGCCTTCAAAAAGTCGCACTAAAGACTACTCGATTGATTATTACAACCTTTTTTTTATTAGCGTTTACTCGCATAGCTATGCTAGAACAAAAATCCTTAATAATCCTCGCTTCTCAAAATGAGGTGGAGTCATGTCCGTAAGAACAATATCACTAATGTAAAGAAGAAAGGGGATGATTAATCTAGCCGAGGTTATGCAACCACAAGGCTACTTCTTCCAAACATGCCTCTAATTTGTCAATGTGAATGTCAATAAAGGTAGGGATAGGGGAGAATCTTTCTTAATTTCTATATTGCAATTAATTCCTTTTTATCAACCCTTAATATTCCTAGACATAACAATATCATTCTCATATAACCTTATCACAATAACTCTAAATGCAAAAGCAACCTTACACTTTTATAATATATTCCAAAGATTATCTCTATAATAATAACTTATAAAAATAATTTAGCTATTAATCCTTTTTCCATATTATTTTAATATTGATATATAATAAAATTCCTTTTAAATGTTTTTCAAAATTTCAAAAAAAACAGAAAAGTATGGAATGATTAATTTATATTAATATGATTTTATTTTCATAAATAAGACTAATTTATATTTAAAAAATAAATTATATATATAGATAGATTAATAAAATAAATTAAAAATACACTTTATTAATTAAAAAAATAATGTTGAAACTTTTAATAATAATATGATACTTTCGAATCTGATTTAATAAAGTTTAATCTTATTAAGATATAATTTCTTCAAAGATAAACTTATGATAACCATGACAACAAGGTTCACTTTATCTTAATCTTGTTATTATTGATTGTCTCATTTTTTTTAAAGCAATTTGATATATTTAAAATGAGGTTAACACAATCAATTTGATATAATCCTACCTTCCGCTACCAACTTTGATCCATGCAGAGAAATGAATGTGGAAGCAGAGAAAAATGGTGGGAGAGATGCGCTTATCACAAACCTCATAATCCAAACGCGAAAAATTTTGGCATACCAAGAAATTATTGCAATACTTGAAGACATTGAAGGTTGATTGGGCAGATGGACTTATCACGGACTTCAAAAATCCAAAAGAGAATTTTTTGGTACACCAATAAAGTATTGCAATAATTGAAGGCATTGACTCTTGAGTGGGCACATTTTCTCCAATGATGTTTATAACCACGTAAACACCGAGAAGAAGAATGGGAGGAGAGCAAAGACTTTTCAAATCCAAACTCCTTGTCCACAAGTGTAAAGAATTTTAGGTAGGCCAGCATGGTTGGTGGAAGAGATGCACTTATCAAAGACCTCGTAATCCAAACGAGAGAATTTTTTGGTACAAACGATAAAGTACTCCAATAATTGAAGACATTGAATGTTGATGGGGCTCATGTTGTCAATGTGAACACTGTGGAAGAGTCCGGTAGAGATGCACTCATGAAATCTAAGCCTCCTTGAGAATTTTATGTAGGCCACTATGGTTTAGAAATGATTGAAGGCATGATATGTTTAAAGTACAAATGAGTACTAAATGATCGAGAAACATCATTCAAAATGAGATTACAATTGTCCGTGCTAGTAACCATTGAAAAATTAATTACAATTGTTTGTGCTAGGAGAAGAGTTGACCACACATCCTCGACTCAAAATTATAAAAGAAGGGCTACATAAATGTCTCGTTTTATCATTTTCTTTTCTAAGATCAATCTGTTGAATATGTCCTCTTACCTTGTAACTTGTACTGTGTATAATTATGAGTTCATTCATTCACAACTTCTAACCTCTACGTAAATTACAAGCATTCTTATCACTTCAGCAATGTAACCGGATTCAAGCCGATTCCCTCAACCTCTATGTCTCTTAGAAGTCAACAATCCAACCTCCGATGAAGGCCCCGAGAGAAGAAGCTACCCTTTACAAATCGCTTTTCACCGAGCCGCTATTTGGTCTCATCCAAATGCTAGACATAAGTCCATAGAAATTATTAATCTACCGTAGACCTACACATCTCGAAACACAGCATAACTCGCTACCTACAACCATTGTCACCTAATTACACATTGGCATTGCTTCTGAACGATCCCAAGGCCTTGATGGTCAGTCGTCTCTCGTAATGTACTCGGGTGGTAGGCAGCAGCTAATGCAGCTCCAAAGAAAAGGTCCCACCCAAAAAATCCACCGCACAAACAAAATCATATTCATCGAGCTTGTGTATCAACTTTAGCAAATACTTGCTCATGAAGTCGACCAAACTCCTAAGGTTCGTGTATCATCTTTAGAAAATACTAGTTCCATTGAATTACCCTAATGTTAATACTCGGAGCAATCCAACTGGTTTTAATGAAAAAGGAGCATAACAATTTTTCAAAAATTACAAGCAATAGACTCTTCATTATGGAATCTACTAGTGTGTCTTTCATAACACTTTAAAAATTACAAACAAGAAAGTGTACATAGATCTAATGCATAACGAAAAAACACTACATCCACCGTAAAACCCTAACCAGGGAAAAACAAATAAGCCTTGTCATAATAATATGGCTCTGTGAAAGGAAGCATGCTCGCACAATGAGATGTGGAGGAAAGAGGGAGCCATGGAAGCCGAGAGTCGTTGCTTTTATGAAAGGACTTGTGGATGTGACTTCTATAAGGAAGTTGGGAATCTCCTCTATGTTGGAGAGGGAGTAAAAGGAGTCTCCTTGAATAGGAGCATGATCTATTCTTTGATTAAAAGGAGAATAGGGATATCATCGTAAATAAGTCGAAAATAGTTCTTGAAGAATAAAATCCTCATCCAGATTGGAAATTGCCTCCCGTGTCGACAAATGATGTCTATAAGAAACTTGGTGTGTTTAATTTGAAAACTTATACTCAAGTTCAAATAACAGTAGTTCTGTTGTAAAAGCAAAGTTGTCTATCAATCGATGATGCCTATTACTTTGCTACAATTGAAAGATGTTGAAAGAGCTAGAAAGAAAGGATATAAGTTTGCCCATATTGGTCTAGTCAAGATTGGCTTGAATGCTTTACACATGACAAGGTCCGCATACTTTTGCATTCTCAGTGCTTTATTAGACAATAGGTGGAAAACTTTTAGTGAAGCTCTTATAGGTGGAATACGGACTCCATTATCTCGAAGGCCCAATTTCCTTTGACGTTCATCCAAATTTCTCAGCTTGCTTTGGACGATTCTAATATCATGAAGGTTCTAACATTAGGAGTCCAAACTAAAGGATATGAGAATTTTGAATTTGAATCAAAGAATCTCTCTATCTTTTACACAACTTGTGTGAGATTCTATAATACAACAATCCCCGCCGTGTTGAAAGCACCCTCTCGAAGGTTCTCGTCTAGCTTACACTTATCCAATATGATTCTAATTGTAGTCCCTCTTAGCCCACAAAGCTATATTTAAAAAAGGATCTCGGACCTCCCCGAATCCCGGAACACCGCTCGGAATAACCTTCATAGACAAACTCAATATCCGTCTAATCATTGTATAGAAGAACATCCTCGGACAAGTCATTACTAGATTCCCACAGAATAATCGTAGTTCTCGCAGATTGCAAGATGGTGAGTCATCTCGTAAAAATGATTCAGATTGATAAAGAAGTTTATGAAAAATTGAAAAATGATGCTTTAAATGCAAGAAAGATTTCTAGAAATGCATCAGCTGGTTATGTTAATGAACCAGTTGACACATGAAAGAAGGCCAGATGAAAATGTTATTTCTTCAAGAATAATGAATCAGCTTGCCATCAAGTACAATTCCCGTCCATGATAGAAGGCTTAATCTACCTCCCGCTAGTCAATGTTCGACCTCGAATGTAACAAATATGAGTGTGTGAGAAAGCCCTTTGAAATTAACATGCTAAGAGCAAGAGAGTGTAAGACAAAAGAAATATAAGGCAAAGCCAGGACTAGGATACATTGAATTATCAAAACAAAGGGTTCAAGCGAATTCGAAGTCCCCGAAGAAGATAGATTGACAATTGAAGAATTAATGTTCCTTGAAAGATACAAGTTTGGTTTCAAATCCTTTTGTTAAAAGTGATAAGTCCATGCAGTAAAATCTTTCTCGAATGATGTTGACACACATCCATTAGCTGAAACAATACCAAGCCAAATACAATTATAAAGTCGAGAACAGAACTCAAAAAATTGGCTAAGCTATATGGAAACAAACAATAAATGGGTGTCCTTGTATGAGTGGTACTATGGAAATCTTCCCTAACGTAAAGAACGTAAATTGCCAAAAGGATACGTAAAATGTGGAACAATAGAATTCTCTCAAAAATTTGTTGAAATGAGTAGAAAGCCTAATAAGATAAAATATGTCTAAATCTTTCGAATACTTTAGGCTATGATGTTATCGTTGCTATGATGCAAGAATATGAAGGTAGTGAACCAAAAGTCGGTAGACATTATTGGACAAATGCAAAGCAGGTGAAACAACGAGACTACAATGCAAATTTCCCCCATGGGAAGATCTCGAAGATCAATCGAATAATATGGCTTATGAATTAAGGCCTTTGCAGAGTTGATTCTCGATAAGTTAGATTCCGTAGTCGCAGCTTGCAGAGCTTAAATTGGGCTAACTTAGGAATCCATAAAAGTCATAAGATTCTGAATTACAAAGTAAACCCGATAGGAAATGAACAAAGAAGTCAAGTCAAACCAGCTTGTGAAAAAATATTGATGCCAATATTGTCGCCTTGTCAAAAAAGTTTGATACTTGCATGCGTACAATCCCGACCGAGATCCAAAGTCGTAGCAACAAGCTGAAGGTCACTTTGAATGCACAAAGTGATATGATAATACAAGTTCATGCCGATACTGATGTGATTAGAAAAGATACCGATAGTATAGAGAGAGTCAGTAGCGTAACCTAAGTCGTATGTTGATGATATGTCCGATAAGGTGTCTTGTTTAAAGAAACCTCGTAAGAAAGAAATGTCTCTAATTTCTTTCCCAAGTTCTAGCCAAAATGTTATATCCAAACCCTCTCTAGAATTCAAGATAAAATCTTTGCAGCTAGCGCGATGACCAATCAAGATACTCTTTCTGCCCTCTCGCTAAGATGACATCGAAGAAATTTCAGCTATGCCGTAATTGATCACATATCTAGACCTTGATCAAGATCCTTTTAGGATAAATGTCTTAAAAGAAGAGATCCATGCAAACATTCCCGATAATGTTTCCTCTAGGTGGACTAGTGCACTCGACATTTCGAGACAGCCTAATAGCTATCCCCTGTAAAAGAATGGTCTTCTACAAGTAGCTTTGTGCATGGTCCATAGAAAATAAGAATGCTATGGAAATTGAATTGATGTTGGAACAAATGATTATCGCTTATAAGACATATATGTCAGGAGGAAACTCTGCAAAGAGAAAGTGTAACTCGCTAATTGTTGGGTTTGAAGGCGCATTGTTACAATGGCTAACGTTATTGCAAAAGCAGATCGTAGTTGTTAGCATGAATGGGATGCATGAGCTTGTAGCTTAAACCAGATGGTACGCCACAAACACCGAGTGATGGATCAAAAGAAAACAATTTCATTGGTAAGTTGACCTCTCGCAATTCACAATGAATTTATCGGTTTAAAGGTTGACACTACAGCGAGCTCGGACTCTAGCTCGAACCGATGAAGTTGCAACCAAGCAAAAAAGCTTACAAGAAACCGACGCCCGCCATGACAACACTTCGGATCTCATTGCCGAGCTACATCCTCGTAGCACTCATACAAAATTTCCATGCGTGGATAATATGAAGCGCCGTATGCCATCTCAAAATCCCTCCTTCCTCCTTCATTCAGAGAATTGTATATAGCTAACAATCCCTCGCAAATTGTATAATAAGTTCAAATTTAGAATAACCATAAGAAATTCAAACCATTTCAAGAGCAATAAAAATGAAAATCGATGTATGACAAATTGTATGTCCAATGTGCCATAGTAGAAAACAAGCATCCTATGATCATTCTATAACCAATGAACAGAGATCCCTAAAATCTCGCTTTAGTTTCACCAAAATCAGAAAACACCTTTGTCGAGATAGTTTTTGATATGATCCCAGCTTATTCCTTCCACAGTATTTTTGTAAGCAAGTTTTTTCATCCATTCCACCCTCGTATATCGTCCGAACAATGCTTCAACTATACCATGTACAGACTCCCAACAAGATCCCCTGTAAATCATAAAAGACCAACTCAATCCTAGCATGCCAATTATAAATAAAACAGTAACAAAAGGTCCTTAAAATAATAGTTACCACGCTCCCCAAAAAATATCACTCTTGTACTCATCCTCCAGTGGTCGTTGCAAATGTAAATGGTGAACCCAAAGCAACCGACCATCCCAAAGCAACATCTCGTTGCTCTCCCATCAACATCCTCGACAAACACACATAAGAAAACTCCATAACTTATTGAAATAGCAATGAGTTTGTGATTTCATTGAAAGCATAAGCAAGAAAGAACTTTTAAACAAAATTGAAAATGTGAATATATATTTTCAAGGTACAAACACTCGATGCACAAAGAAAACTAGAGTTTATTCTCGCACCATTAATCTCCCGGCCCCGGACATACAACCGTCTCACGTATGGTCCCATGCCCTTTGGACAGACAAACTATCACACTAATGTTCATGGGGAAGTCATCTCCACAGATCGCAAATGCCCCAAGAAAAATCCATGAGAGAGACCAAGTATGTCGTTTGGTTTCATTGCAGAAAATAGTTGCTTGTAATTGTCTCGCTCGCAAGATCGAAATCAAATTAGAGGGGGGTTTGCTTTAATTGTACAAAATTCCCACCAATCAATAGCATTCACAACAATAGAAATCTGCAGTATTATCTCTCCAATGGAAAGATTCTATATAAAATGTGGCACCGTAATATAGAGAATGTTGTGCCAACTCAGTGCAAAGCATTAGATATCAAAAGTAACACAAGGTCACCGCCACACAAAGTCTCTCGTCATTTCACCAAGTGTTCCATTTTCCTTTGAAAATCCTCGCCGCACGTGCTTCAAAGCAAAAATATTTGGAGCCTTTCCTCAAGCCAACCTCGTAAACAAGTCAAACCCTACAACCGTGATCTCCGACCATACCGTAATTACAGTACAATGATTACAAACAAAAGATGTATTTTCAATCAAAATAATATTGTAAACCAAAAACCAATAGACCTATTATTCATGGGAATCCTACCACAATCCAAGCTATCACGAGTTGATTGCATGAAATCAGACCGGAGAAACATAACAAATCAGGGGCATAGTTCAAATAATTAATGTACCTTAGAGCAGTAAACTTTAAACCCGAATTTCACCTATGTTGCACCAGGATTCCGAAAACGAGAACATGGGAGCAGGGAAACACATTAAGGGGGGCATATGGAAGCAAAAATTATCCCCGATCTCGATGCAGCTTGGACCGAAATCACATCCAAGGTGGTCGGAGCCTTGACTTGACCAAGTGACCTAGATGGAGAAACCGCAGCTTGCTTCCATGGAGTGATGAATTTCGTGGACTCCGAGTCCAAGTTTGGGTCTTCTTTCCCGCCTTCGTTCCTCCATTTCACCCTCGAGACCACCCTTTTCATGCATGACCACGTTTCCTTGGCATATGCCTACCCTTCTCATGCCCTACTTCTACCAAAGTCGAGATCCAACCTCCCACTCATAATGTCATTCATAGTATTTGAATTCAATTGCACAAACCAAGCTTCCCTCTTGCGATGAATCCAAACTCTCCACACCTTTCTACTAAAAAACCGGTGAATATTAGTTTGAAATCAGCCCTACAGGATCTACTCGTGCCAAGAAAATGGAAGTGAAACTAGGGTTTCAAACTTTCAGAGAATGCAAGGCATATGAGCAATGTGGTAACTTGCAAGTCGAAGGTACCCTTTCGCTAAAAAAATCCGGTGAATATTAATTCTGAATCAACGAGAAGATCTACTCGTGCCAATAAAAATGTAGGTGAAACTAGGATTTCAAAACTTGCAGGAGAATGTAAGGTAGATGAGCAAAGTGGTAACTTGCAAGCTCGTAGGTAGTCACCGACTCAAGAAATCTTCCAAGAGAAAGCTGGAAAGTAAGGATCGACCCAATTATGATACCTCTAGCCGCCAACACTTTCTCGTCTCGTAAGTGAATACCACCATCCCAAAGACCAAGTCCCCTCTCCTTCCAACGATGTAGAGGAATCTCCACCAACGAATGCAACGGACCCTTCGTCGAACCCTCTCCAACACCGCCGCCTCGGTCTCCCTACAAGCTACGTAAATCGTAAATCAAGCGGCAGCCGCGAGCGTACGCAACCCCAAAGATCATCAAAGGGCGAATGCAAATCCAAAACCCCTCAAGTTAGTAAATCTGGGGGCGAATACAACCCCATAAAATCACAGAGCGGTGAATCGAAGGCGAATGCAACATTTTAGGTTTATCCGCCCTTATTTTTCTTGGCTAAACCATAATAATTATTTATTTTTAAAATAATTTTGGGGCTATTTATACAAAACTATACAAAATAGGTTCTATATAAAAAATTCGTCCCTCTAAAATCTAAAACCCCTTAAATTTCGCCTTTGGGCTAAAATTCGCCCCTAAAATTATCCCTGGTTATTAAGATTTTTTTTGAAGGTTCATCTCTTGGAAAGACAATTTTATTATATCGAATATCAACACATTTCAAGAAATTTAAACACATTTGCTGATTCATTAGCTAATCATGTTTTAAATAGAAATTTGCAACATTAAACAGTAGATCAAAACAAAATTCGATACATGTGAACAAGATAGTCAAAGAAGGGAGTAATATCATAGATAGAAGTTTGTGTTTTCAAAAATATTACATCGTCTGTGATCATAGGTTTAAAACACCTTATGATCTGAAAGATAGTGATACAAAAAAAAAATACAATAGTCCACAAAGATCATCCACTATCCATGGTGATGATCATGGTAGTAAACTATCTCCCGCGCCACCTTGTGCAGGAATCTCCTGAACTGGCCTGGAACACCAGTGATGTCTCTGTGGAGATGAAGAGGAATGTCATCCGTCGATGTCTCTGGGATATCTATAGTCAAAATTTCCAGGTTGTGCTCCATGTCAGTAAGGATTTTTGCTGCTTGATTTCGTGGCTGTGCAACAGGCTCTGTTTGTCATCTTTCAAAACGGCAGAGTGTAGCTGGCCTTCCTGGACCAACATCTGCATTTGAAATTTTGTGATCGGTATTGGACGATTGAAAAACAAAATAAAAATTAGAGTTTAATTGCATCAAAATGATTCATTTACCTGATTCATCCCATTTTTCCCTTGGAGGTAAGGACATCTCGAGATCACCTCGGAAATCTATACCCGCATACGAAAAATATTCAATCACAAAGATTTGGTTCTGCATCCAATGAAAATATTCCAGAGTGAATTGAACTACCGCACAACCGTCGCCACCATGGCAGGCCATTAGTGCAACCCAACATACCATACGAGGCTCTCTAAGTTCACCATGATCAACAGAGATAAGTTGAGGGGCGAGGAATGGAATCCTCTCCAAAGCAAAAAAAAACCAAGATAGCACCATACCCAAAGTTTTTCAACTTTGATTTTTTTGCTCTAGTTAATCGGCCTTTCATATTGGCCAATACCCCTTCACACCAATTGAAAATGGTGCCTCTGAAAAATTCGACTGCCGTCTGCATCTGATACTTGGTAGCCACATGTGGAGCTACACTCCCACACAACCTGGTTACTGTGAACGCAATCACTTTAAGATCAAGACGTAGGATAATTTTTATATCTATACGGTTATCTTTGGGATCAACTTCTTCACTGAAAAAATCTTGTTTATAGCTATCAACAGGAAGTCCACCTTGCCTAGCTCCAAACAAAGAGATATGTTCCCCTCTTTTGGACAAACTAGTGAGAAAGTAAATATCTTCCAGCTCAAGTTCTAGCCGGTGATGACCAATGATAAAACATTGTTCTTGAACATCACATTTGTTCACCAACCATGTCATTAGTTCCACTTGTGCCCTCATGCCCTAAATTTATTAGAATTTATACAATCCATAATCTCTCAACACACGCATTGTGTGTGGATCATTCATAGCTGCCTCATCTACACCTTCATGTTCGCGTTCTCTCCAGTCTAACATTGTGAAATAGTTTGTAAATGGACGCATTTGAAGATTAGAAACTTTTAGAATGGAAAATTATAAGCATTTTTGAGAGAATTTAACAATTTTCCTTTTTACACGGTGCCTCCGCATTTTTTGTGTAGAGACAGTGTGGACGTGCACACGCGCTCTTCATGAAAACCGTTGTACCTCGATAATTTTTCTGTAGGAAAATTATCAGGGTCCTCAGGTAACCTGGGTATGACCTGCAGACCCCCAAGGGTGGAATTTTGAGCATATTTTCTCCTCAAGAAATGAATTTAATGCCTAAAAAGAGAATTTAATTGGATGAAAATGAAGAGAAGAATGTTGTGGATTACCTGTTTTTGACGATTTTCGATATGAACGGTTGGTTCTTTTGTTATCAGCTCCAGAACGTTTTCTGCCAAAAGCTCTCAAATTACAACTCTGGAGACAAAAGGTGAAAATGACTTTGTTGAACTACTTTTTATAAGATTTTTTGAATGAATAAAATATTGTATTTTATTTATTTTCCACTTTAAAAAGTAAATTTTCAGATATTTTTACTTTTTAGAACACATATGTTTAATCCTTTGAGTTTTTGTGCAAAATACCGATTTTTGGTGATACGAATTATTTTGGTGATGAGTACACTTTTATCACTTTTTCAGGCTCTTAAAAAATTACAAAAAAGTGAAACCCTAGAGTTCTCTTTTAAGCCCTTTTCAGACTCTCTAAATATGAAAATATTGCTAATTACTTGACTATTTTAACTCGTTAAAGGAAATGAACAGTCGTCCTTTCAGTATAAGTTTACCCCTTTTCCGGGCTGAAATGGACTATTTACGAAAAATGTATACGTTGACTAATCATCGTCAATAGAGTTCTCTCTTGTATTATTTTATCCTTTATCGGGCTTGAGAGACTAAATTTATGAAAAATAACAACCACATAGGTTTCTTAGGTTTTTATTTTGACTCCCTAAAATTGAAAAACATCGAGTTTCACCTGTACTGGACTCGTTAAAATTCAACAGTCAAGGACCTGTCGATTACAAACAAGAATGAACTACTCCTTCTTAGGGTTCGATTTTAATACTAAGTTGGACTCATTCAAAGGATGAGCTTACACAACAAACAAATGTTATCCTCCTCAAGCTTGTCAAAAATAAAGAGGTACTTGTCAGAAACGGTGGGGGAAGAAGAGAGAAAATGAATCTAGTTGTCATACTTTGTTTTGAAAAGCAGTATACCACTCTTGAACATGACACTTTTTGTTACAATCATACCTGGGTTGGGAAAATCCTTTGTATAAAAGTTAATCAAACCACATTGAAGGTCTTCAGCCAGTTTCTGGGTATTAGCTTTAGGTCAATTGTCACCAAACCATCTGCAGTGCCGTTATGTGTTCAAGAGAAAATTTTAAATAAAAAATTCATCGCAAACATTTGTCTCCATTCATGTTGACCATCCCTGAGTCATTCCTAGAAAATAGTTCTTCAAAACTTGATCTAATGGTTTCGTGTTGTAGGCTTTCCTATGACTGATCACTTTCTATCGACGACAACTCATTATCTAGAAAGTTGATCTAGAATCCTATCAGTACCTTGGGATCTGCATGCCCTAATGGCAAGTTTCTTGCCTTCGACGACAGGTTGCATCATTGACCTTTTATCGAATGACTCCATGAAGTGTTCGACTGAAAATCATTCATTCACACTTCGTGGATTGTACTAAGTACTTTGAGAGCCATTGTCATTATTGGTGGTTTCTCTCACACTTGTTAATAGTTCACATCACTGACTGGTAATCAAGTGGTTTCTGTTATTGCCTAAAACTACCTCAGGCTGAAGGAAGGCAGTGTCTAGGGTAAGATCAAACCACGCTTAATCTGGTAGCTAGCCCTACCAGATCGGGAGAGGGCTCTCTCCTCGTCAATCTCAGCAAGAATAATCAGTGAGGCTTGAGATGACTTGAAATAAAAGCTAATTTTAGGCTAGGTATATATGTAAAATATTTTTATTTGATTTTGAGGGTTTTTTTTTTGGAATCAAAGGGAAAGGTAGATTTTGGGTCCGGGAAATGATCAGTTTTGCAGAGAGCTGAATGGGGCAAGGAAAACAATTGTTTTGATGCTTCGAATTTAAATGAAATGGATAGCTAAAACCGGTGAGGAGTTGAAGAGGGAAAGAGGCTTTCAGGAATCCTCTTCATACAGTTGAAAACATGGAAAATTAAACAAAACTAAAGGCAGAGCACTACAAATCTAATGAATTCCACCTTTATTACTTGTTTGTTTAACTTAAGAAGAAAGGAGAAGGGAAATGATACACATGAAACTTCAGTAAACTTACAATCACAGAGAGAAACACACCATCAAAACATAGAGCCACATGGATCCCAAAGAGTGCTGCAAAACTTGGTCTCTTCCTTTGCCAAAATGCAGAGAATAAATGTACAATGGAGCTCAAAACAATCCCAAGTGTCCAACCTATGCAAATGACTGAAAAACTACAAGATATAGACAAGCATAACTCATCCCTATGCCTCTAGGGGTCGAGCTCACTATTTTATGAGCTGTTTCAACAAGATCTAAACTAAGAACTGGAAAATAGGCAGTGGAACAACATGCCTCTATAAGATAGGAAACTGATTCATTCAGTTACAATTCACCTTTTGATGAATGAATCCACTTACATGAGTTAAAATTTATCAAAATTACATCAAAAGCCATGAAATTGCATCAAATTACATCAAGAGCTTTACATTTTGAGATAAAAAATTCAAACTGGCCAAAACTAGGCGAAAAACAGAGTTACTGAGTGAAAAATGAGCCAAAATACCCAATGCGTCGCGCCTGAAATCTCTATGCATCGCGCCACTTTGGAGCTGATTTTAAAGGCCTTCCCGATGTCCAAATTGAGTGCAGGATAGCTTGTTGGAAATATATGCCTGTCTACCTTCCAACCCAAGTGGAATTTCTTAATTTTGTTTCCATTTTCCCCTCCAAAAATGAGTTTTCCCAACACTGCTTCTTGTGTGTCCAAAAAGGGGCAGAAAGGTCAATTTTAGGGTGTTTTTGACCCCTCCGGCAACCCAAAACTTGTCAAAATCTCTGGGTAATGGGTAGGAATCCATAAATTTTCATGAAAAATCCAAAAATACAAATTTTTACCCAAGATGAGCTCCCAATCATAAGCGCGCGCCAAGTGGCACGACGTGTCGGGCAAAAAAATCTGTGTTTAGGCCAAAAAAATCAAAATTTGCAAAATGTGTCCCAAATTTCTTGAAATTTGGGCTGAGTGTCCTCCATCATGCACTATGCTAGGCAAAGGAAGCTTTGGCCAAAATTTGAAGTCTATCTTTCTTTTTCCGACGCTTTAATGCCCTCTTCAACTTAGCCTTCAAGATCTTGATTCGTGCCTTGCAAACATGATTTCTTGCCCAATAATGATTCGCCATGTGCCTCAACATGTTCTTTTCTTTGTTAGCTTTCTACAATAGCTTTTGGTCTCCTTGGTGCATGCAATTTGGTTGTAGAGTCACTGTGTTTCCTTCATCTCGGTCATAAGAGGTATCTGTCTCCATGATTTCCAAAGTCTGTGTTACCTTAGATGAATATGAGGAGTTTGGTGTCTTTGGTTTTTTTTTTTGCCAAATGTGTGATAATATGTGAGGGAATATGGAGGGAGAGGATAGGGAAGATGATGGGATATTACCAAGTGAAATTTTCCAATTGAAGAGTTTAGGGACAGTCACTAGGTTTTTTGGGATGGCCTTGGGGGTTTGGAAAATTTGTAATTAGGATGGGAGAATGGAAATTTGGGATAGGGAATGAGTGAACTTAGGGATATGAGGGATAGGGAAATGTGCTGATGGGACTATAAAAATAGTGAGGAAACAAAAGGATGTGGGAGTGATGGCGTAAGAACCAAACTCTAAACCCTAAGGAAACAATTCTTGAGCAAGAAAATAGGGTTTGAATTTTCTTCATCTATTGACACACTATAAGCACTGATGGAAACTCATACATTGGCAATATGGAGATGTTAACTTAGTTGTGGAATGAATAATTTGAAATTTTGGAGCTTTTTGAGGAATATTTGAATTGATTTTAGTCTTTTTATCCCAATGCGCCGCGCCATCTCAATGCGTCGCGCCAGTTCATTTTTTACACTGCAGAGGGTTGCCCAATGCGTTGCGCTCGCCTGATGCGTCACACATTTTTGAAGGATAATTTTGGAGACCTTATTGGTGTAAAAATTGGGCGCAGGATAGATCATTGGAAATATTATTGAGTCTACTTTCCAACCCAACTGGAATTTTTCAATTTGGAGTTCATTTTCCTTGTCAAAAATCAAATCTCCCAAGACTGGTCAAAATGAGCAAAACGAGGCTGCCTCAAGGCAGAGTGTTGTTGCAGTCAAATTTTGAAGTTCTTCCTCAACTCCAAATTGAGCTCATGATAGCTCATTGGAAATATATTTGTGTCTAGTTATCATTTGACTCATCAAGCAAGTCATTTGGCCAACCAAGCTACGAGAAATCTTGATTTTCCCAAAGTTACTTCAGAGGTGCATCAATTCTCCTGAGGTGACTGTATTTTTGAAATTTCTCTAAAACCATGACACTTGTGTAAATAGTGAAGGAGGTTTTCTTCATTGGCTTATTTTGGAAAAAAAACCTCTCTCATTTTTCCCAAATTCATCTTTTATTGCTCAGAAACATCATTGGAGTAAAACCTATCCCGATGTGTGGAATAAGGGATTTGTCAAAATGAAGTGAAATGAAGGGGATAAGGGGCTTCTAAATTATTGAGAAAATTTTTGGAAGTAGGGAGGGATGTTAGGAAGCAGGGGAAAGTGGAATTTCAGAGATTTAGTGAGGGGAAGGGGTCCAAAAGGGCAAAACACAGGCCTAGCCTAGAAAATTGCCAAGTTGTAGCAAGAAACTAGGGTTTGTGCGAAAATGAGGAATTTGGGGGATCTCAGTGATGGGAAGTGTTTAATAAGGTACATTAAGGATAGGGAAAGGTGTATGAACATCATGATACAAGTTTTTCTGATGATTTGACCATCCAAGAGAAATTACCTCCAAAACCCTAGGAGAGGGAAATGAACCTTACGTAGGCACAACTAAAGCATGAACAAGGTGTAAAATGACCAAGTGGAACTTGACATGATGATGAAAAACCTCTAAATGATGGTAAGACACTGTAAGCCAGAGAAGTTGTGTAAGAGGAAAGTATACCCGAGGTAAATCATTAAACCAATCTTTAGATGTTAATCTAGCTAATCTGCATCCAGAGGGCTCTCTTATGATTTATCTGTTTTCGAAAGGTTTTAGGCTATTATAGATTCAAAGTTTACTTTGGAAAATGGTGGAATCCACAAACTAAGGGCAAGGCTGAGAGCTTTCAGTCCATTGGGCTATGGAGTCAAAGGATGGCTTTACTGGACTTCTATTCTACGCACAAGATGGTATTACAGGGCAAGATAGCTAGACAGAGAACAATCCTTAAAACTTAAAGTGGATGGGATGATTCTTGAAGGGATGAAAGGCAACTAAGAATCTTTCACCATGTTCAAAAGAGAGAAGTGAAATGACTACAAACAAAGAGCAATGAAGGATTCTTTATTATAGCAATCAACTGTGCTTAAATTAGCGAAGCAGGAGCATTTAAGAATTCATGCTTATAGCTAATTTAGAAGAAAACATTTAGGAACAATCACATTTGAAAACAGAGTACAATTAAGCAAATTCTGTTTCAATCCTTTATGTAAACTATTCAGAAACGGATATGATGATAGCATAAACTAATATAAAATTTCAACACAAGGGTTGGAAAACTTATTGAACTGAAGTCCAACACATGAATCCTGCAACAAGTCCAGTGCTTCAAAACGTCATCCAAGCAAGGCACAAGTAAATTTCTCCAAAAGCTTATTCAAAATCTCAATGTGTTACAAATAGGCATTAGAATCCACCCCTCAACACTCTCTTTGAGGGTTTATTTATACACAAAATAATCTAAAACACCACACTAACTTAGCCAATAATCTAGGCCGACTTAAAGCATATTTACAAACAAACAAGAGACACATGTCTCAGGATAGAATAATGTATAACTGCCGATGTGATGTTCCTTTGTTCGTGGACGTGCTGGAGGTAGTGCTTAAAATAGGGCTTTGTGCTGTCTTTGCGTATTTCTTTGACTTGTTAGACACTCTTTCTTTTCACAGATACTCTTTAACCTTTCATCTGATACTCTTTCATCTGTTTTCCTGTTTTTACCATTTACTTGATAGTAAAAAATAAATTCTCATCTCGAAAGCAACTTTGGCTGCACTTCCAACATTTCATGCCACCATTGATCATCTGGTATCATAGTTCTTCTGAGCTTTCTCACAGTTTCATCTGCTTCAGTAAGTTTATAAAAAGAGGGCTCATTCGGAAATAGATACTTTAATTCATGCTCCAGATGAAATAAATTCCTCACTTTATCATAGATACTTTTCCCAGTGGGTAATGCAGGTTCTGATGAGCTAGTAGAACCTACAGCTGCATTTTTAGCATGAGCCTTTATTCTCTTCTCATAGGTTTCCAAGTCTACTATTGGATCTTCTGTGAGCATGGGACTTGGTAACCCACTATCTAGTAGAGCTTGGAATTTTTCTCTGAAATTGTTGGATAAACAAAAATGTCTCAGACACTTTCTTTCTAAATTTTGCAAGGAAAGTCCCCCTTGGTGAAAAACTTAAAACTCTTTGCTTCCAACCAAACTCCGTCTCAGTTATCATTCCTAACAAACAAGTCATATTTTGTTCTGGAATTCAAAAATTGAATGAGCTGATTGGCCTGCTCAGGCCTGCCTCTCAATTCATTTCTGGTTCTGTTTATTTCTTCTTGGGCGATTTTAACAAACTCATTTTGCTCAAAAATAGCTTGAATAGAGGGCCAAATACCCTTTATTAATTCAATGATGTTACCCCAAAGAATGTCATTTATTTCGTTTAAAGGATTCTCCAATGAAAGATCTTTTTCCAAAGCCTAAACCAATTTTTCCAACCTTTTTATCTCCCTGGTGTTATCAGCAGCTGTCTTTTTAGATGTGTCATATTTTTCCTCCAATTTTACTAATTGCAATTTTGTTTCTTGGAGTTTTGTGACCCTCAGTTGCAAACTCTCCATTTATTTTATTAAGTCCTCAGAATTCAAATTAGAAGTGTTCACTTGAGGTGGTTGTTCCTGCTGCCCTGTGGTTGAAGTCTGCTTGATCACTTCCTGTTCTTGCAATGCTTTTTCCAATTCCTTCTCTGTTTCATTTACTCGCTCAGTCATATTCAAGAGCAACTCCATCATTTCTTCTTGTGAATTTCCTTTCATAACTTCTTGGGTCTGAGGGTGCCTTGAGGCTGGCAATTTTAGCTGCTTCCTCAGTGCAGCTATGTCATCATCTTTTTTCTTTATTAATGCCTCAATACTTTTAATGTCTTTGGGGTTGTGACCCAAACCAATGATTATGTCTTCTAAAGACTTTATTCTATTATCCTTGGCCTGTGAGGAGGCCTTCTCAATCTTCAATTGTGTAGTAGTATTATTCAAGGAATCTTGCAGCGTTAAAGCTACCATGGCTTTGCTGGTGAGAGTAGAATAAACCATTTCCCCTATTTGTCTATGAAGCTCTATCTGATCCAGGGGATGGATATCTTTTACTAAAACTTCAAAATTTGATACGATGCTGTCTGTTCTTGAAGTTGGCTTTGGCACCTTTGCTTTGAAGTGGCTCATCAGCATTTTACCTTGTGAAAGACCAAATGCTGACATCAGCCTTTCTTGATTATGAGGAGCCATCTTCATATACTGATCATATACCTTCATTTTCAAAGGATCATTCTTTGTTTTAATATTAATGAAGGTCCTTTTAATATCTCCAGTGTCTGTCCTTGGCGGTCTGAAAGAAGATACCTCAGTGCTTAATTGATTTTGTATCCCTTTCTGGCTTATGTTTGTTTCACTTGCTGTGCATGTTTGCTGACTATTCTTCCCTACCATCATCAAATACTTCATCTATAATTTCTACATGTGGAAGTGGATCAGATTTGTGTTTTTTAGCTTGATAAACCTGTGAGGCTCCTTTTGAAGGTGTGGTATCGGAGCTAGCCTCTTTTTCCCTATTTCCACATTCAGTGGAGTTTGCATCTCTGGAACTTGGATGTGTATTCTTTGGTGTGGGAGAAGCTGAGATGGTTAGATTGCTTTGGAATCTGTGGTTTCTTGCCATGACCCAGGTTTTGATAACCTGGATTAGAGTTCTTTTCCTTTACCATGGAGTTCTGGCACTCTTGATGTTTGTCTTCTTGTAATGCTTGCTGTAGAGTGACTGCTGAAGATGTGCCAATGCAGGGTACCTGCATTTGATCATATGTTTCTAGGTCAAAATTCTTCTCAACATCTTTCATAAGTTTATTCAATTTGTCAGCTCCACTTTCCTCTTCAATAAGAGTTCCTTCAACCCATTCATCTTGATTTGCATATTGTTCTAATCCAGGAATTTTGTGGTGTATATAAGGAGATGACTTATTTTTTAACCTTCTTTCACAAATGAAACCAAAGGGGTCATAAGGGACCCAACGGAAAGATGTCTGGAACTTTCTCTCTAATAGTAGTTCTGCTTCTCTCTCAGCTTCTCTAGAATTGCAAATGAAAGGACCTAACTGGGTTTTGATCCTTAACTGAGCTTTCTTCTTTACATTGCAAAAATGGATCACATCGAAATATTCATGTTGTCTAAAGTATTCCAAAGCAAAAATTCTCATTGGTACATATACGGGTAACTTGAATGGACGTAATTCACATCCATAAATCCTGATGACTGTATGGTTTTGGTACAAGTACCCAATCCCCAACTTTATAACTCTTTGACAATTGCAAGGTCTTTCTAATTTCAATACTGAGTCTGGGGGGAGAAATTCCTATTAATAGAGTTGTAGCAGGATGTACAAACTGATCAATGAATTCTGAATAGGAGTAGGGAGAATCAGAGGAAAAATGAATGATGGGGGACCAAAAAATGACAGACCTGGGATTACCCTTAGCATCAAGATTCTGAACAGGGAAAGGGAACCTGTCTGACTGATAATATATCATGAGATGATAGATAACTCAGGAGTACTTAAAAACTTTTTCAGTATATAGCCTTAAAAATTGATCATGGATCTTGTTGGCAATGAACGAAGCATAATCATATTTAATCTCAGGAGGCTGCCCAGGAGTAAAGATGGACAGCAAAGCCAAAGTTATCTCATCTACACATTCACTGGTATTGAATCCTAAGAAAAAGGATATTATGTTTACAACGAGCCTTCCCAATGTGTTGAAATAGTAAAAACCATAGGGGAGCCCCTTTTAGTGATGCTCGAGGTAACATGCTATGCGACATGGATTTTAATTTCTGCGAGGTTGCGTAAGTTTCTCAATCAATCCTTACATGGATAATGGTGCTAATTCTTGATCTGACTCAAAGTTTAACATAGCATTTATGGCCTGGGGAGTGATGCGAAATAGAACACTTTGATTAGGAGCTATTACAGCCCTCCGAGTGGGATCATAGTTTGCATGACAGTAATGAATGATTTCGGGGAAAATGAGGACTGAAGGAATAAGATACCCTGGGAGATTGGATTCCCACAACCCTATAAGATCTTGCCCCTTTGAGTGTTCGTCTCTGCAGCAACAGAAGCTCAATCGGGGACTTTCATCAAAATGCAGGTCTTGAATTTGGAAATCTTCATCTATCAGAGGTAGATAGTCCAATTCCCGATGAGGAGCATTCAATGGAGTGATATTTAGAGTCGTCGGGACCTCCATTTTGGTTCTTGTGGATTCAAAATGGAGGTTTTCGTTTTTCTTACAGACCGGATGGGATATCTGACAAAGGAGGAAATTGGATCAATTTGCAGGTTTTGGGGGCAATTTCACAGGTTTAAAATCTTCAGGGGGGACTCAGCAATGATTTTTAACCACTTTCTAAGAAAAAACAAAGGAAACTGAGTTTTTCGTGCAGTCGGGGCGTAAAATGATAAATGTTTAAACGAATTTGTTCTTTAACAGGTAATGAGCAATGGCGGGGACGTCTTCAACACGGGCGTAGCAGAATTTTGGGGCGAAATGGTTAATTACAGCAGAAATTTCGAAAATCGCAGCGGGAGCAACGTTCTTCTCTGAATAATGAAAGTAGCTAAAAAACACGAAAAAAAGGCTTATTTACAAGTTAAAAGGTTTTTTGTTTTTTCGAGGTGTGACGTCAGGGTAGTACGGGATGACGTGTGCATCGTCAGGCGGTAAGTGGTAAGCGGAAAGTGCCCGCACCGCTTTTGGTCGAGGGCGGTATTAATCGCGGGGGGAGCGATTCCACAGAGCAGTTGCCACGTGGAAGTTTGACTTTTCAAAAACCGCCCATCCCCCGCTGGTTAACATGCTGGAAAGGGATGTACGGCCAGGATTGTGATAACGATTGATCAGCAGAATGACGAAGCAACGGCTGAAGGATGGGAACATACGAGAGGGTTGATAGGTGGGCCGTCGGGTTTAAAAAAGGTTTTAATCGTATCTAATCACCCCGGGGAAATGTTAATCGGCGGAGAAGGTTGTTAATTAGTCCGAATGACTAATTAATCCCAGGTATATAATGAAATGGGTTGCGGCGGATTTGGCTAGGTGGAATGCCACGTGGACGGACCACGGTGGCACAAGACTTTCCGCAAAGTTTATTGATATGTTTTGGTATTAAACATACTTATAGTATGTCTAAAGTTTTTGTATATATTTTTATTATATGATGAATGAATTAATACAATGAATTCATCATAGGGGCGGGATTTATGTATAATGCTATAGTTTTAACCAAAGGGCTTATAAAGCGGGGAGTTTATTTTCAATGTGCGGGAATATATACTTTGGTAAACATTATAATAAATGGGTTTTGGGATATTTATAGAAAGGGAGTTCTATCATAGGAAAGGATTTCACAGGGATTTAATATGTTGAAAATGGATTTTAATAAAGGTAAGGAAAATCAAAACATCTTTGCACATCTAAGAAAGTGATAATTTTTGAAGTAAATTGCAATATCTCATCTTCAACACTTAAACTTAGAATAGTAAGTTATTTTGAGGGATTTTTATGGAATTTTGCATGATTTTCCTAAGTAAAATAGGATTTTACTTAGGACAAGGTTAAAGGTGAATAATTATAATGATGAATTATCTCAAGTACTTAGGTCTTTTTGATCATTAGGCCGAGGGTCCGGTCCCTCCAAAAGTCAAGGAAATGCCTTGAGCCCTTTTGATCTCCAAATACCTTAGTCTTTTGGGGGAAATTAGTAAAACTTTTGAGGGGAAAGTGATGAGGAAGTTCTTCGTTTGACTTTTGCTTCTTGTGATTTTCGAGTGTAACTGTCAACCCGGTGCAGAGTGAAAGTAAAATTGAAAACATTTAGAACCATCATTCATCACATGTAATTCTGCAACAACATCTACTTACCCTACTTACTTTACCATACCATTTTCTCTTCTTTATTAGGGTGCATTTAGACTTGCAAACCCTGATCAATCTTTTCTTTTTACATGATGAATCTCTCTATTTCTACCCTTATTACATCCAAGGGCTCAGATTAAACTGTTGAGCACCTTTTATTCACTCTACCTAGCTACTTATCTGCCAAGATTAAACTGTTTGGCTAGATATTTATTCTCTAATCTATAACATGAAATTGAAATATGACTAAACCAAGTTTAAACAGTTTGACTTATTCATGAATTGTGGCAAAAGTTTCACAAGCTGCACACAATTGATTTATTACAACAGAGTAAAAATTAGTGGCATTTGGATTTGCACACTTTCCTTGGTCTATTTTTCTGACTTTGAGTTGTCCACACTTTTGAAAATGTTTCTTCTTTTTGCTGCTGATCTCTTTTAGGAATTATACCCTCTTCTTTTATTTTTTGATTTTTTGGTTTTTTCAAAGAATATGGAACACCTTTGCTCAAGTAAGAAGGTTTGAACATATTCCATAATTCAATCAAGACAATCATGAAAGATGAAACCTATTGATATAGGAGGCTAACAGATGGTACACTCAGCTGAATGGTGACATGGACCGACATTTGGACAACTTTGAAAGGAGTGAAAAAAAACCCTAGACCTAATACTTAGTGACCAAATTTTACTTGAAGACTCACTGAAATGAAAAAATTTGACCTTGACACCTTAAAATCACCTTGTAAGATCATGTTTGATCACTGAAGGAAGGCTGCAAAGACTGACACTAATAGTTTCTACCATGTTCGATTTCAACACAATTAATCACATGGATAGAATCGTACTAGTTCGGGAAGCGGAAATCAAGCCCTAGATCTAGTTTCTACCATCCAGGCTGCGAGGAGTTTTATTATTCACAATACAGTAGACTACTTATAACATATGGTTGCGCCCATACTGTGTCTATTATTGATTTAATTTTAAAATCATTTCTGTACTAGAACATGTAGTTAGTTTTGATCTGAGTAATAGAGATACATATACTCAACGACGATATATATATATATATATATATATATATATATATATATATATATATATATATATATATATATATATATATATATATATATATATATATATATATATATATATATATATATATATATATATATATATATATATATATATGTTTGCATTGAATGTTTTTACAGGTTTCAACCGGTATGTCTGCAATCCAATCCTCGAAAAGATAAAGCACTTCACTCTTCGAAACTACCTCAAACTTCACACTTTAGGGGGAAATCCGTTACACGTTATTTTGTCACCATGAAATTTAACTGTCTATATGGGTTCACCATTACCTATATTATGCTTCCTTAGAAGTCCAAAACCTCAAATTTCCTAAACCAAGTCTTGGAATTGGAGAAAATCTCATTTAAAACCCTAAAAGCCCAACTTCGCACTTTTCCTAGCCCTTACTCGCAGAACCGAAAATTTTTTCTCTATAATTTGTGGCACATCTCGCACGTTCTGCTTATTAAACCTGCGGACCCCAGTAAAAAGAAAAATAAAAGAAAAAGTAAGTTATAGAAGCCCAGCTGGTTGAATATTCTCCCAATTGGAGGCTTCTAGAAGCGTAATCCGGTCGAGCTTCATCCCTTCATTAATGGACTTATGTCCCTTCATTAATGGAGTTTATCCCTTGGTATTTGGAGCTCAAATACCTTCATAAAAGGAATTTATTCCCCTCTTTATGGAACTAAAACCACTTCTATTTTCCTATAAATTGAACTCATGTTTCAGTCTCAAGGGTAGATGATATTTACTGAGAATTGCTGAAGAAATCATACTCTCTATACTTAGCATCATTGGTATTAGAACGATCACATACTCATATCCATAGTTTCATGCTAGTTCAGAGAGGAGAAGGCTTTTCAAACCGAGAGAGAACGATTGTTTAGGACCCCAGAAGAACCTGTATGACATCAAGGCGACAAGGTTGTAAGGTTACTTCTTATTATACAAGATAATACAAATGGATTCTATTTTCTCATTAAATTGTTCATGTATCTATTGAATAATTTAATTCTTGGATTCCTTGATCACTGAGATAGATTAGTGTTTTCTCAATTATTATATCTTGCAGGTGCTTTCAATCCTTTTATCTGTCTTTGATTGCAGGTTTCACATGTTGAAGTGACCTCTTTTGGAGCGACTGGATAGAATATTTTAGCAAGAGTTGGACTTCAAGTAGGGGCATGTCCTGATACTTTGTTATTTAATAATTTTGAATCACAAATGATCTAGAGAAAATGGTTTTCATTTGGATGTTTGTTTCTAGATATCCTTAGGATACTAGGGAGATCGTTCTTGTCCGCAAGAAGGATTTATCCGCATAACAGTGCTATCATCACAACATGGCAATATTATTCTCAAAGAGGCCATCAAGGAGAAGTTGGGAGAAGACACTTGTGGAGGTGAGACACAAGAACATAAAATAAGGAGACAAAGGAACTCTAAACTATGATAGATGGATGAAGAGAAAGATGACATGAAAGACTCTAATACTATAATCAGACCCTTTTTTAGGGTGAATATGAAGCACTCACAAGATCTATCATGAAGTAAAAGAATAAATAGTAACAAAGAGAAGAACTTGACATTGATACACTACAATGAAGACTCATGTTACAGTCTCCAAATTGTAACTCCTCAAAGTGTCAACGCAAGAGTGTTGTCTTGTCTCTTGTATTTTTGTTACATTATTAGTGGAAATTAATTATCTAATTTCAAAATTTGGAAAATGTAAAATGTGTGTAAGGCCAAGGGTCACACATGGAATGTGTAGAGTCACTAGGAAGTCCAAGAGTCATGTAGAATCTCAAAATTCACATGGGATCTCAAGAGTCATGAGGAAGGTCAATAGCCACATGGGAGGTGAAGAGTCACCTCATTTGTTATAAATAAACCCTCATAGATCAAGCAAAGGAATTTTCACCTTGGCTTCTAAAGTTAGACATGTGAGAGAAGATCGTTATTTTAAGGAAAAAGTGGTGGCTTAACATTCTACTATTAGAGCTAGTGATGCAAAATTGTAATTATGGATCTTGGAACTTTCACTTATTTTCTTTCATGATCGTTGTTTCTTTGTGAACTATTTCAAAGGTTAACTAATGATTCTTCCTATATATATGTGTGTGTGTTTTTATTAGGAAAATACTATTTATTTTCTTTTAAAGGATCACTCTTTCTTTTACCATCCATGAAAAAACCTTTTACACATTGCAATTGTTTTTTTCACAAAATATTACTTACTTGCTTATCTCAAAAGTATATGCATGATATCTTATGTTGTAAATTGCAGCCAGGGAAAATATTTAAGAATATAATAATCGATTGTGGGCATATTTCTCATATGGGGATCCTACTCTAAATGGTATGAGGTCCAGTTGAGACTTCATATAGGGGAGAGCCTCTGGGTGTTGGAAGTTTCCAACAATGTCTACAGGTCCTACACTGGTTTGGGAGGTCTGGGGCATCTTTTTTATGATTTTCTATTGTATTCCCAAATAGCTTGAATGTCTCAAAAACATTAACACATGAAAACTTACATAACACAAACATATCACTATTCTTGATGCCTGAAAGATTCATTATCTCCTGGGACTCTCTTTTTATATCGCTTTATTAATCTCGACCTCATCCACTTGCATACACCTCCAAGATCCACTTGACTTTTGGTCCAGGGATGGATGTGAAACTTCACATTTGTTAATGGAAATCTTTCCATCTCTAGAAATATTCTTAACATATGACTCTACTTGGACGTTCGGGGTGAGATGGAATCATCCATATGTCACCTGATTTCCATGTGTCGCTCTAAGAGTGGTGCCATGTGTCACTCAGATATGGCCCACTTGGCCAACCAAAAATTCCAAATATTTATGCCATGTGTCCTCCACCTAGATTTCCACATTATTTTCTAATTTCATGATGGTGTTAGCATGTTGTTTCATCTATATGGAATAAAGGGTCCCAAGAACTTGTTTTTTGCGCTAATATCCATTGTTAATTGAAAACTATTCATGAGAAAGATTTTAATGTTAGATGTGTAATATTCCCAAATGGGAAAAGCAGTAATATAGTGCAAAATGTTGGAACAATAGTGTAAATCATCATCTAAAATCAAGAGGCCAATATGGAGGCCTTTCATATGTTATAATAGCAACAAAATATACATAAGAAATGGGCCATAAGATGTACAATAAGAAAGAACAAGCCTCCAATGGAAAAAATCCCTCAAAAAGAGGTGCTACTACTATATATAAAGACTCGGAAGACTGCTACATCACTGTTTTAAAGGCACTGCTATAGAAAATTGTTATAGAACATATCTAAGGCTAATATGTGCCTCAAAAGATATATATACTAAAAATTTGAGCACTATACAACCTCCTTTGAAGAACCCCCTTAAGGGTTTTCAACAAAATACCATGTATAAGATGGGGATCTAGGACCTAGGGCTGAAGATCCACTGCAAAATATAGATCTAGAAAGTGTGGCTGATATGATATGCACAATAGAATAGCCTCCTCCAATGGATCCTCTAAATGAAAGGCAGATCCCTTTCACTAGAAAACCTCCTCTCCAAATGGGGTGCCAAACCACTCTGCAACTCCTCTTACAGAAATAACGCAGATCTGGAAGTAAACTGAACTGTAGGGGAAAATAAACAGTTGGCCTGATGCCAAGATCTGAAAATATGCACAAGGGACTTCCTTACTGTCCTCCCAATGGAAAGGAAGTTTACTCCACTGAAAATAAGTAATGAAATGACCCAAAGATGGTCTCCATTGCTGCAACCTGGAAAAAAACTCAACTCGTAACAGGATCTGTGTTGTAAATGAAAGATGAAGCTTGGCCTTAAGCCTAATAATGGAAAATGTAGTACAAGACTCCTCCAAGAGCTTCTCAATGGAAGAGGTGGGATTCTCGATCAGGAACACCCAGTGCTAAACAACACTCTATCTTAACTAAACAACAAGAGAAATATATATGTCTAAACAGACCATATATTCAGAAATATCATATACACCAACATCATCAATATGGCTGACATCCTCTTCCTTTTATAAGATATGAGCTTTCAAACCCTAAGCCACATCTAATAATAGAACTACTTCCATGCAAAGCATCTCCATCTAAAATTGCGTTATCTTTCATTGATGACCACTACATGATAGCGTTGTTGATTTGGTCAAAGTTGACACAGTCAAGGTGTTCTAGCCCCTTTTCACACCTAAGGGTGCTCAATTAAGTTTCCAAGATCTATCCTTTTCACATTACAATTGATTTATTCATTATTAAGGAGAATTATGGACCTCCATTGTCCTCTTATTCATAAAACAAAGCAGCAAAAAAAAATTTAATATTCCAACTAGCTCATGGCTAATTGGGAATATTACAGTCCTCCCTTCCCAAATGTTGCTTATCCTCAAGCAACTGACAGGGTGAGTGCTGCAACCCTTCTCCTCCTCCATTGGTGACACCAACATGTGATAAGCTTCCCTCATAAGCTAAGTGTCTACCAATCCATCCCTCCATGAAATGTTCCTCCCAAGTTCTTATGAGATGCAAATAATTCATCCCACAAGGAGATAATAGTTCCAATGAAACAAACATGGTTTTCCCAATTTCCTCCCTGAAACATGTAGCATAATGAACATGGAGAATTTCTCTCCCATAGGGCACATACATTCCTCCCATCCTCCCTCCAATCATTCCCATAAAAAGTATAAGTACATCATCAATGTATGGGATCAAAACTAAGTACATACAAACATAAATTTATAAAAATGGAGGGGGTCATCGTCCCACATGTGGAACCAACATAGTAAATCTCCTGAATGCATCATATAATGATATGGTAAGTGGTTTCCCAACCACTTACTTATTGCCCAAGTCTTATCACCATGGCTGAAAGTGTGAGATACAAAATCTACCTATGTCCTCCAGGGGAGTGGCCATGTTCAGAAATGTTTATGGCCCAAAGTTGGCCTATTTATCAAATAAAACATTATGTACATAAGCATGTTCCTCACGAATTTTTTTTCTCATACAAATGGAGTGGTTCATAGATATATCCCCTCTCATTCCAAAAGAGGAAATAGGTGGATGTACTAACTCCTTCATTGAGTCATGTCTCTCTTCCAACTCCACATGGTTCATGCATCTTTGAAAATGCTGATATAGTTCCTCTTCAAAGCCTTCCCAAGTGTAGCTCTCCATGATAGTGTTGTAGGCGCTCATGGGATAAGTATGGCTGAAAAGGAAATCTTCATAATCCCTTTGTAGAAAATTCTCCTTGAGCTTGGAGGCTTTAGGTAAGAATATCCTACCATGATAGTAGATGACTTCTTCTTGGAATGAATAGCCCTCTTCATGTAGCTGGTCATCAAGTATCATGCATGCGAAAAGATCCTTGGAATAATCCACCAACAGTTGGGAATTCCAATATGGATCAATATCCCATAGTGACAGTGCTGATGATCTATCACAAAGAACATATGTCATATGGTTTCTCTTCTCCTTGACATCTCCCATGCCAAAGGTATATGTTGGAAGGTTTATATTCCTCCCATGCTTCTCCTCCCACAACGCAAGATCTGAAATGAGAGTGGGTGATGATGATGTTGGGAGGATGTCTCCCTCCTCCTTGAGTCTACCCAAGACTCTCAGTGTTGTATCTTGGCCTTATAATGCTCCCATCCTTCTTGGATCTATGCTTGGAGCATCATGTTGTGAGACATCTCTCACCAAATCTGAATTAGGCGGCCTCCCAGGTGGTTTGCCACAAAATAATAATGTCCCATGAAGAAATCTCATAAGCATAATAGATGCGACTATTAGGTCCTTGCTTACACTACGCAAATCCATATTTTATTTATGTGTGGAAGTTGTATGTGAGGGATATGTGTGCATGCCTTTAATCATTTGATTTTTTCCACTCTTTCTATCCAACCATTCCATCTGCAAAGTCTCCCAATCAGTGGTGAATTTCCCCAAAGTAATCAACCATTGCACACCCAATATCTCATTGGTGTCAGGTATGTCAACCACAAAGAAGTGATTAGTCAATGTATATGTTCCCATGGTGACTGAAAAGGATAGAAAATAATGCATGCATTGCATATTTCTATCTCCTGGGACAAAAACAGAAAATCACTCAAAAGCTTCAATGGGTATTGCCCTCCTTTGCACTATTTGGGCATCAATAAAATTGTGGGTAGCCCCACTATCAACCAGAATAGAAACCCTCTGATCTAAGATGGAACCTTGAACCCTCAAGGTCAAGTACTTAGGTACTCCTCTCAATGATGCAAGAGCCCCTCAAATTGGAGCAAATTCCCCATTCCCATCTCTTGGTGGTGTTGGTTCATCTCCTGCTATGTCAGCGTTGTGACCTCTTCTTGGTTCATCTTCTTCATCCTTGTTGGCTCAAGGGGTCCTGAACCAGGTTCAGAGGTTAAGGTTTGCCAACAAACCCCTATAATATTGGCCCTTTTGGTAGTGACCTGGTTGTGTAGGCCAAAGTCTCACCCGAAGCAGTATGGGAGGGTGCTGGAACTAGGTTTCCGCACCCTGAGAGAGAGTAGGTAAGTCAAGCATATCCACGTTCGTAACTTATGAGGTTTGCACCAGGTAGATCTATTCACAGGATAGTTAACACTATAATTGCAATATATAGAGCTATTGTCATGCACCGATCTAGTTAATAACTCTGCATCCACATGCGTATCAGCATTAATCAACACATATCATCATAATGCATCATCAACAAAGTACAGTTATACCATAACATAGACATATTCATAGCATAAATAGATAACCAACAATATTCATAACAGATCCAATAGTTTGCATCAACATAAATACCTTAGATCAGATAACACACAAATACTTCAAACATATCTGCATATATTAGTATCCAAAACTCAATACAATCTGACACACCCTGTACACACAGCCAACAGGGTTCGCACACAACATGACTGAGGATCTCCGCACACACAGCCAACAGGAGTCCTTACCCTAACATACATCAACAGATCTAACAATTCGCACTTAGCATCAGACTTAATTCTTTCTTGCCTTAAGACTAAAAAATGTTCATCTATCTATATCGACTTAGCCTACGCTTCCATTGGTTCAGAAACCATGGTTTGCAAACTCTTAGTCTACCCTTGACCCATTAAAATAGATTTGGGGCTTTGACCCACCCCAAAACGCCTGCGTTAGACTAATGAAGACAAAAAATATACAAAATTGTACAAAATTCGCAACTTTAAGGGACCCTGTTCCAACGGTCCCCCAACACAATTTTGTGACTCGTCCCAAGTCACTGCGATGGTGGGGTCTCCACCTATGCCTATAGTAGTTTGATTGCCTCAACTAGTGGGGGTAGCACTCCTTTACTCTGAGCGGCAGCGTTCTAAGCAATATCCACTAGCTTCTACAAAGTCGATCCTTATGTTGCAGCAGCGATGCTATAGAGAGTTTGGTTTAATTGTTTAACAATGACATCAATTTCCTGGGAGAGCTTGAGGGCTTCATCTTCCCATGGATTAAGACGGTCACTGAGAGTCTTCTTCTTCTGGCGGAGTTCGTCGATATCATCCTGAAGGGCATGGCTAGTGCGCAGTTGTGCTAATCATTGAGCAGGAACCAGAGTAGGCATCGTGGCTTCGATTTTCTCGAACGCTTCTTCCTTTTGTTAGAGGTCCTGGTTGATTTCACATAGGATCGGGTCACGCTGTACTTTTTTCCATAACTGCATGGCTATATCCAACAATTGGGCACCATGAGCAATCTGTCTGGTAATCACATTTGTGGTTGCGGTAACTAGCACAACTCCCTGGGCCCGCACCTTCGGTGGTGTCTCTGGCTGCAACTTGGCCTACAAGTCCGCAATTTGTTGTTCCATCCGTGTTTTGACTACCTGGATCTCCATCCTTGAGGTTTTTAATGCTGCAACCAGCCCCTCAATCTTTGCCTGGGGGGTAGCCGTGGCTGGTATGTCATCTGTAACATCCATGCAGAGCCTACTAATTAAATGTTCCAACTCTGTCTACTGCGCGGTGGCAAGGGTGTATGCAGTCTGGGCCTGAGATACTTCAACAACTTTTTCTTCAATCTTTTGCTCGACTACGTTGAGTTGATGGTGCACTTGGTGATCCTAATGCTAGATTTATTCAAAGAGCATAGTGTGGAGCAGCTGCAATGACTCATGAGGTAGTCGGGCTAGATCTAACTGCACTCCTACACAATCATGGACTTGCGCACCTAAGTCAGGGGAACTCATTATGAGGGTTGCGTCAGGTAGCAGACAGGGATGACTTTTGGCTGTAACAACGGTTGCACTATTGGTTGTGGGGTTTGACCTTGCCTAGGTTATGTTGGTCTGCAAGGTATCTGCTTGGAGTTGCAAAGCCCAGATCCCTGCCTGAAGTGTATCAACCGCGACCTTCTGCTGCTCCTCGAGAGCTAGCCATTTGTCCTCTGCCGCCAACGTGATCGCATCTACAATCTGCTCCAGATCATCTCGTTCTATTTGGATGGCGCGTTGTTTCTTACGCGACCCCTTTACAAGCTTACTTGTCCGCTTCATGCCTCGGGGGGAATGAGTACCTCCCATATCCAATCCTTCTGTCCCCCGATACGGCTACGAATCTTTCCATGTTTCTGCTTCTACATCCTTTTTAGTGGGTTGTTTCTATTGTGAATTCTTCTATGAGCCAACGTTCCCTTATTTTTCAGTGCCTTTGCTCGATCTGCTAATTTCTTTGGTCGCGGTGGATGTGATTTTTGTAGCACTTGTTCCTGCGATGACCATCGCACTTGTTTTGAGCCCAATCTTCCACTCTAAAGGCCATGTAGCGACTATGCGGTCAATATCCTCGTTCGTAGCCATATATGGGAGTGAGACCCAGGCTTTATCCTTGCGTGCCCTGATTTGGACGTTGTGCATGGTGATCTAAAATGTCTTGATGCTCTTGTACTTGTCATACACTACTAGAGACAAGCACGGTCGGGAATTGATGGCTGCTACCAAGTTTCTCTGGAACAAGACCTAGAAGACTTGTTTGTCCGCGATGCACTGCGCATCCTTAGAGTCCCACAAGTTTGTATAACGAGCCCCTTTGCACATGTCTTGGGTGAGCTCAAGGAGGAATGATTCCTCAGGTGCTTCCTAGGTGACCAATGCAATGAGAAACAACGGCCAATAATAACAAAAGGCTCATCCCTACTCCTGGGATTCTCGGACGTTGGCCAAAAACTCATCGCACAAGTATTGGGCCCAATTGAAGCATACACCTTTCTCGCATTGGCTTGCTAACTGAATTACATATGTGGGGACGGTTGCAACCTGGCATTTTCGCATCATCTTGCATGCCAACAACATGGTACCCAACTACGTACCAGGGTCACTGATGGATTTGATTATGAAGCCTCGAGTATTTTGCTCCACATGGTAGGTTTTGCACAAGTATTCGGTAGTCTCCCCCCCATACTTCTTGCCAACGTGCTCCAAAGGGTTTGGTCCTTTCGTGGGAAGACCAATAATTCGATGAATGAGCACAGCATTGATGGGGATTTGATCCTGGATCCACAAGTAGCCCTCATGAACTAGGGTGAGCAACTAACGTGCCAGACAGTCCGTGATGTTGTAGTGGTTGAAGTGCGGCATCCTTAGTAGGTTCAGGAGCCCGGACCCAGCCAATCCACGCACCCAATGCATGGGGAAAATATTTATCCCATCGTCTTCTTGAACTTTGTCAAGGTATAACTTCGGTTCCAACTCAGGGAAGGCCTCCAAATTGGCCAAGTCATGATAATCAAATTTTATCTCATGGAGCCTTCCAAAAGGTTCTCCAATGACGGGGACCTCTCCCAGGGTCAGCGGCGTCTGTAGGTAGGTGATCAGGCCATCAAGGTTCTTCGGTGTGCATGTCGAGGTATTGTGCGGCTGAACAAAGGGTAGTAACCAATTGATTGGTGGGGTGGCTTGGGCCTCTTCCTGAGCAGAGCGTGCCTAGGGTGTCGCTCATGGGGATTTTACATTTCTCGGGCAAGTATGGGGCTTCACCCCAACCCATTTTGCATGTTTTCCTGAACCTTGAGCTTTTTTCTTTCCTTTCTTCTTGGTTGGGCTCGGCGTGGAGATAACCTCTTCGGCCTCGGACTCAATCTCCACTACTTCCTTAGTTTCTTGTTCTGTTGAGGTCACTGGTTCAAAGGGTTTAGTAGGATTAGTGGTCATCATTCTGGCATGAAAAACAAATTCAAGATGGCTACTATCCAAGGGGGAAGCGCGCTCAGACATCAACAAAACATAAAAGAAACAGAATCGTACAGAGTGTTATCACCATAATTTTTTTTTTTTTTTTAATTCTGAAATTTTACCTTTGTTTTAGTCATGCTGTCAAATAGGTCTTGAGTCATTTCATTTTAAAAAAAAGGGTAGGTGATAGGTTTAAAGGTCTTAAAATCTTAGTTTTCATTTCTAAATAAGGTCTTTATGTCTCATTTCATGGTTATAAAGTCCCATCATTCATTTAGAAGTCATGGTTTTAACCTTCGAAAAATTTCTCTGCAATTAGCCACAAAAACACACAGTTTTGTAGTGCAGCCAGTTCAAAAACCCAGTTTTGAGCTACGAAAGTGCTGCTACTTTCATAGTTGTTAGTATGAATCTTTTGTCGAAGTGTACGAAAAAAGACCACTTTAGCTACGCATAACAAATAGCCCTAACATCAAATATGGCTGCCAATATCTTCAAATCTGCAGTTAGTTGATCAAGACAAATGCTGCACAAATCCAGATCTATGCATAAAAAGACATTAAGAAGTGAAAATAAAGTTTTTCTCCATGCATCCAATAGACAAGACAAGAACAATATTTTTGAAAGAATTTTTATATTAAGGGCACCTGAGAGGAAAACAAGAAAGGTGTTTCCAATTCTCCTCAATGGGATGGGTTCTTGAAAGTCCTTAGTGCTTCAGATCTAGCATTTCTCTCTGTTGTTGGTGTAGAAAACCCAGACAAAAATAGAACTCAAAGGGAGCTCACAAAGCAAATAATGGAGAATGTGACAATGATAATGGCTCAAAGTTAGACCAAGAGTATAGATCCAGAGTGATCTAATAGGAAACAAAAGGTGACAAATGAATGGGAAAACCCTTCTATTTATAACAAAATATTAGGGTAGTCTAGAACTTGGTGCATGAATAAAATATTATTAACCAAATTCTAGAACCACCTTTTAGGAATATTTTATTATATTTGTTGGAGGGAAAAGGATTTTGACTTGGGTCAATTCCTTTATTTATAAATAATAAATAAATAAAATGATTTATTTATTATTTTAAGGGAATGGTGGAAATATAATTAAATAAATAATGATTTATTTAATTATTTATAAATGATTTAGTCAAATTTAACTAGGAATATTATTTAAATAAGGATTAAATAACTTATTCCTAGGAAATAATCAAATAAATAAGGATTTATTTAATTGATTTCCTTGTTTTGGGTTAAACATGACCAGGAATAGTAATTAAATTGATGTTTAACTAATTATTCCTTGAGGAAATATAAAAAAATATAGAACTGTTTATTATTTCCTTTTGGGGTTTCCTATTTAGACCATAAACAACTTAATAAGGGTGTTTTACTAAGTTATTTCACATAGTGAAAGCAATTTTACTTAGGGTAAAATTGGTCTTACATGGTGTACTTGGGTCCATCTAATGATAATAGGTTAGATGACCAAAAAATGGTGTAACAGTAGTGCATATCGCCAAATTTTCACTAAGCACGCTACGAAAGTGCGGATTCGTAGGAGGGTCATGTCAAAGGATAAAATCTATTAGAATCCATTAAGTTTTCATACAAAGGCATTATCATGAGTTAGTTAGGGGTCATTTCCAAAACGTGTAACCATTCATACTCATCATTGAAGTCATATAGGTGTCATTCATGATAAGAAATTTCAAATTTGAAGGGTTGATATGCATTACTTAATCCAGTTTTCATAACAAACATTGAAATATATCTGTTTCAAGTTTTTAGCTTATGGTTATCTTAAACCAAAGATATTCTTATCTACCATCAAGCGAGGCTGATTACTTTTCATCAAGTGAGGCTGATATTCCTATCAAGCGAGGTTGATCATCAAATTTTGAAGGAAATAAACAGAAATTTTTGAAGGCAAGAATGACAGAGGAGAAAAATAATCACAGGTCAGGGCATTGCTTGAGGAAAGAACCTGAAAGCATAGGAGCTCTAGTTAAAGAAAAAACAATGTTAGACGCTTTCAGAAAGGCAGGATGTTTGAATTTTTGTGCAAAGCTGCAGGGAGGACACAGTTAGGTAACAAAAGAATTTGCTTTTCATTTCAGCTGTTCAAATACAAAGATTAGAATATTGAATTTTTTAGTGACTCTTGAAAATATAGCCTCAGTAACTGAGACACCTAGAGGACAGGAAACATGGTTTAAGGGTTTCAGATTTGACATGGAGCCATGCAAGATGTTTTTAAAGCCAAAATTTACAGAGATGGATTTAAATAATGCAATTCCCAGAAGCTGCATTAAAGATAGCTATGCTAATTTAATCTTCAACATCCAGAGGTATTTCACATGCAAAGGCAGGTACCATAAAGTTTATTCTTATCATTTCAAACTTCTATTAAACTTTACAGGTATGATATCTTTAGACTTGCCATTTTTCCTGTATAAAATAATTTCTAAGATGGAAGATAAGGTTCAAGTGAAATCTGAAGGGTGTGAAACATCTCTGTTTCACCATGGTTTAATCAAACTGATGGTCTTGAATGAACTCCAAAATATTAATAGAGATTGGTCATATTTTCTATTTCTATGTGGATTTGGAGTAGAAGCTCAAACTCCAATAAAAAATCCTAAGGCAAAAGAATCTTTACCAGCAGATGTTAGGACTCCAGTATGTATCATTTTTACTATATACTTTGACACCATCTTACCTTTATAACCATGTTTAAAAAGGATTCCATTATCATTTTCATTTACTTTATCCCAAGGTATATAAAATCCTCTTCTTTATTATATGTTTAATCTGTTTACATATAATTCCATAATACTCTTACATTTTATCATTAATCGAAGTGGATTGTTGCTAACATAAGTCTAAGGTCGCCAGATAATCTATGTGATGTCTTTGGAGCAATCGTAATGGCTGAAAGCAGTCAAACAGGCAGATTGGCTTGACCAGAACTCGAGATTCTTTGAAACGATTGACAGATTCTTGAAACAGCCGACAAGCAACGCAAATTCCGTCACTCGTAATTTGCGATTAGGAAAAGTGTTTGTGGTGCAATAGCATGGCAACCGCCAGACGTGGATTTGCAGTTGATACTGGAGATAGCATTCTTGTTGTATCTGTTGTAACAATATATTTTTATGGAAGAACATAATAGTCCTGTTTTAAGAAAGAAGAACAGAATTGGGATAAACACAGATTTGCTCTCATGTAATTGTAAGAGATGTCTCCTCTTTAAAAAGAGGAGACATCATCATTAGAGGGGGGTTCGAGTTTGAAAGCTACAGGAGAACATTGTATTTGAGAGACTGGAGCTAGACTCCATCTGTAATGTATCATTTCTTTTGACAGATGAATAAAATCTTCTTTTGAGCGCTCCAATTTAATTCTTTCCCTGGGGAATCTTGTGAGAGGGAAAGGGCCCACCTTCCTCACAAGATTCACCCTTCTGTCCCTGTAGTTTGTTTAATTTCTTTATACTGTTTGCACTTTACTTTAATTCTGTTGCTGAGACACCAGTTACACAGTTCTGTAGTTTATTGAATATTCTGTTTCCTTAACGCTGCATGTGTTCAGTACATTCATTCTTAAGAAGTTGAGAAATCTATTTTTGTTATATGTTTGAATGTATAATGCTGGGAAGCAGGTGCTGAAGGTTCTTGTACAAAGGAATAGGGTCCTGCTCCCACTCATTGTCTTTCTTTTCCTGCAGTGTGATTAGAAACAGGAGACAAGTGCCGAAGGTTCCTGTTCATGGGAATAGGGTCTTGGTCTCTTGAGTTATCTTTGCTACAGAGTGATTAGTGTCAGGAAGCAGGTGCTGAAGTTCCTAATTAAGGAATAGGGTCCTGTTCCTGTTATGGTTGATTGGTTTCCTTTCCTGCAGATTGATTTCCCTTTATTTGGATTCTAAACTGCAACCTAGGAATTACTTCTGCTATAACATAATTGACTTCAGCTTTGATTAAACAGAGTGTGAATAATTAGATTTGTATGATTGGTAATTGTGTGGCTTTTTACTACAACATTGTTTTTGCTTTTGAAATTGAGCATATCTAGTGCGTGATTGTCTTTGGAATAAAAATACTTCCTCGGGTTGACAATTTATGTGGAGCTTGAATTGTGAAAACAATTAAAGCGACCAACATTTTGGCGCCGTTGCCGGGGAAGGCAATTATAGATTTCAAAAGCATTAATCTTTTATTTTTAAATGTGTAGATTGTATGAGAGGACGCTGAAACCAGAAGAAAAATAACCCCACAGGTGGCAAAGGCAAAGGAAGGGGAGGAAGAAAGACTTTTATTGACGAGATTGTATCAAAGGCTGAATCATCACAGAGATTAAGTTCTCGAAGACCAAAACTTCAGCACTCCCCTCAATCAGATTATAAAATAGAGGAAGTTGTGGGTCCTGAAAATTTAGAAGAGCCAGTGATTGAAGAACCAGCAGTCAGTGCTGGAGAGTCAGAAGAAAGTATTAGTAAATCAGCAGAGCACATTGAGGAAATAATAGAGAGTGTTGGACGACCAGTGGAAAACATTGAAGAGCCAGTAGAAGATCTTGACGATCGAGCAAGTGCAGTAGGAGAACCGACAATGGAAGGAAACAATGATGATTTCTTTGGTGGAGGATGTGTAGAGCCTGAAGGAGAAGGAAGGGATGAAAATTCCCTCTCTACCTTGGGATTTCCTATCAGTGATCTCCCTGCAGGAACAACTCCTATGAAAAACATTCCATTGTCTGCTTTACCTAACTTTCATGGTTTATCCTCTGAAGATCCGGATGAATTTATTTTTGAATTTGATATATTATGCAGAAGTTATGATTATGTTACTAATGCTCAAAAGTTGAAACTGTTTCCAGCCACCTTAAAAGGAAATGCTTTAAGATGGTTCATGAGCCTTGGAAGTCAGGTAATTACAACTTGGGAGCAGATGAAACATAAATTTTTGCTTAAATATCAAGACTATTGCCGGACGAGAGAAAAGAAGGATGAACTATTCAATATGGCACAAAAGTCGGACGAGAATCTGGAGGACTATGTAGAAAGGCTGCAGTACAATATACAGAGATCTGATCATCCGAATATAAGTAAGGAAATTCACAAAACAATATTACTTAGAGGTTTAAGGGATGATTGTTTAGATATGTTAAACATGCTTGGCAAGGGAGATATATCTAAGGAATCATATGATGAGATTGTTGAACTTTCTAAGAGGTGTTCAAGGGGAGATGCAAGGAACGGAGTAAGTAATAGAGATTCCACCTATTCAAGAGTGCAGAAATCAGCCAGTGGAGGAGCAACAAGAGCTGAAATAGGTAATTTACTTGAAGAATTTAAAATTGAGATGTTAAGTTATTTTGCTTCACAAATTGACACTTTGCAGGTTAAGAAGAAGCAGGCTGAAGCAGAAGCAACTCTGGCTATCTTTTGCCCGAAGTGCAGAGACAAACATCCACTAAGGGAGTGCCCAATGGACAAAATAACAATTTGCACCCTTTGTGAGAAAGACCATGAAACAAAACAATGTCCATCTCTACCAGGAATAAAGGCAGCATTGCAGCCAACGGAAGAAGAAGCTGAAGCAGTTTACCTGCTGACTCAAAGAAGACAATGGCAACCAAAAGGACAAGGTATGAACTCTAGTATGCCATTTAATCGTTGGAAAAATTATTATGCTTTCGGTCAAACAAATTACCCTCCCTTTAATCAAATGCAATACCCACCCTTCAATCAAATGAATTTCCCACCCATGCAGCAATCAAACCCTCCCTTTGTTGATCCTTCAATGTGGACTCCTTGGCCTCCACAGCAGCCATCTTCTTTTAACCCTTGGAATTCAAATTGGAGAAGCCAACAACTTCCGTATCCAAATCAATTGCCTCAATTCCAACAACCACTTCCTCTGCCATCAAATGCTCCGCCAAATAACCAAATGAGACCCCAGCTACCTGTGCAACCAAATCCTAACCCCAATAATAAAGTTGTGCAAGTCATTGATATCCAGAATCAGTCTATATTTCCTACTATGCAATGTAATGATATTCATTTAAGATCTGGGAAAATAGTAGAGCCTATTATTGATGACATAAATTCTTCTGATTCGGATAAAGATGAAACTGAGAAACATAAGAAAGCACAACCACCTTCTAACAAAAATGTTGAAATAACAGAACCACCATTCCCCGAGCGTTTGGTTTTAACCAGAACGCCTGAAACACCTGCTTTTAATCTTTTAGGGGAATTGCAAAATTTGTATGTTAAAATTCCACTGTTACAAGCATTAAGAGATGTACCAATTTATGCCAGAACAATAAGGGATATTTGTGTTAAGAAACCTAGTAGGAAAACTAAAGATCCCCTTACAGTACATGTGATGGGGAACTTGTCTACATTAATGTCAGGAAAAGCCCCTCCTGTGAAATATGGTGATCTCGGCCATCCTACGGTGACAGTTCAGATTGGTAAAACAATGATTCCCCAAGTTCTGGTAGATTTAGGTGCTGCAATTAACATAATGACTCTTGAAACTTCACAATTGTTACGGCTGAATAACACAATCAGAGATACACCCACCATTCTAGAGTTGGCTGATCGTTCTACAATTAAACCTGAAGGAGTTGTTGAGGATCTACTTATTTCAGTTGAATCCTGGAAATACCCAGCTGATTTTGTTGTATTGCAGACTAAAACAAAGCTGGGGGGACATCCCTTAATTCTAGGAAGGCCATGGCTGGCCACAGCCGATGCTTTTATCAGTTGCAGATCTGGTTCAATGACAATTTCTAATGGTTATGAAACAAAACATCTTACTCTTTATCCTCATGCTACACCAATAATTAATAATGAAGATTCTATGTGGATGGATTATGATGATAATGCTGTTCAACCTATTCTAACTATTGGACAAGCTTTAACTCTTAAAGACAATACAGAGGATGAGATAATTAATAATTTTATTTGTGAACCTTCTTCTGTAATTGCTGAAACACACAATAAATTGACTGCAATTTTTGAAACAGATACCCAAGAAAAGATTGAATCTGAAGACTCATCTCAGACATTAACCACCATCTCATCTAAAAGCATAACAGTTGAAATTGAACCTGGCAAGACATTAAACATAAATCCTGATCTAACAGTTGATGAAACACAATAATTAATGAAGTTATTGCATGAATATAAGGAAGCATTTGCATGGGATTACACGGATATGAAAGGTATTTCTTCTTAATTATGTACTCATCGAATTTATATTAAAGAGGGATGCCGGCCTGTTTGTCAACCCCAAAGACGAATGAACCCTAATTTACGAGAAATTGTTAAAGAAGAACTTCAGAAATTGCTTAATGCGGGATTTATATACCCTATATCTGACAGTGAATGGGTTTCCCCATTGGTAATTGTCCCTAATAAAAACGGGAAATGGAGAGTATGTGTTGACTATAGAGCCTTGAACAAAGCTACTCAAAAGGATCACTTTCCTTTACCCTTCATTGATCAGGTGTTGGATAGTCTGGCAGGGAAGAAATTCTTTTCTTTTCTAGATGGATTCAGTGGGTATAATCAAATAAGAATTGCACCCCAAGACCAAGACAAGACCACTTTCACTAGCCCTTGGGGAACTTTTGCTTATAGAGTCCTTCCATTTGGGCTATGTAATGCACCAGCAACTTTTCAAAGAGCTGTTATAGGAATCTTTTCTGATATGATGAATGATTCTATGGAAATATTTATGGATGATTTTACTCCTTATGGTGTGTCTTTTGAAGATGCATTACAAAATCTTGAGAAGGTACTTAAACGATGTATACAAGCTCACCTCTCCCTAAGTACAGAAAAATGCCATATGATGATGAGTGAAGGAGTGGTGCTTGGACATTTTATTTCATCTCAAGGTATTCAGGTAGATCCATCTAAAATATTGGTCATTCAGAATCTTTCTGTTCCTAAAACACAAACTGATGTGAGAAGTTTTCTAGGACATGCTGGATACTACAGAAGATTTATCAAAGATTTTTCTAAGATAGCTTCTCCATTATTTGTGTTGCTTATGAAAAATGCTGAATTTAAGTGGACTAATTCTTGTCAGAAAGCTTTTGAAGAACTCAAGCATCAATTGTCTACTGCTCCTATTTTGAGGGGGCCTGATTGGGCCCTCCCTTTTCATATATCTTCTGATGCTTCAGACACTGCAATTGGAGCTGTCTTGGGACAAGAAGAAAATCATCTTCCTTATGCTATCTACTTCATTAGTAAGAATATGACCCCTGCTGAGCTTAATTATACAGTTACCGAAAAGGAGTTTCTTGCAGTAATTTATGCCATTAATAAATTTCGACATTATATCACTGGTTACTCTACTTTTGTACACACTGACCACTCAGCTATCAAGTATTTAATGAACAAATCTGTTACAAATGCTAGAGTTACCAGATGGCTATTATTACTGCAGGAATTTGATATCACAATTGTAGATCGGCCTAGTAAAGAAAATGTGGTGGCTGATTTCCTTTCACGGTTAAAAACTGACAATGATATTCCAGTAGATGATTCTTTTCCTGATGAGTATTTGTTTGTAGTTTCTGCTCACTCTCCATGGTATGCGGATATTGCTAATTATTTGGTTGCAGGAAAATTACCATCACACCTGTCATACAGAGAAAAGAGAAGAATTGTTCAACAAAGTGCCAGGTATAGCTGGATAAGTGGGTGTCTTTTCTACACAGGGCTTGATCAGGAAATCCGAAGATGCATTAGGGAAGATGAAGTGTATGACATATTGAAATCTTGTCATGATGGCCCTTGTGGAGGGCATTTTGCAGATAAAAGAACATCACACAAAATTTTGAGGATGGGTTACTATTGGCCCTCATTATTTAAGGATGCAAAGAAATATGTAAGGGCTTGTGACAGCTGCCAGAGAATGGGTCAACCCAATCATAGAGACCAAATGCCATTAAACCCCTAGGTAGTTTCTGAACCATTTGAAAGATGGGCCTTGGATTTCATAGGACCCATTAACCCTCCATCCAATCAAAGAACTTATATATTAGTCTGTACAGACTATATGACTAATTGGGTGGAGGCCAAAGCACTTATTAGAGCCAATGAAGAGGCTGTCCTAGCTTTCTTATTTGAAGAAATCTTCACTAGATTTGGAATTCCTAGAGAGCTAGTCACAGATGGAGGACCTCCATTCAATTCTCATGGTTTTAAGTCTACCCTTCAGAAATATCATATTCATCATAGAATGACTACACCATACCACCCCCAGGCCAATGGGCAGGTGGAAAGCACAAGCAAAGTATTAGAAGCCATTCTAACTAAAACAGTGAAGGACAACCGGAAGGATTGGTCTCAAAGGCTGCCTGAAGCATTATGGGCTTACAGAACTACTTGGAGAAACACTACAGGTTTCTCTCCCTATGAATTGGTCTATGGTAAAAATGTTGTTTTTCTTGTGGAATTTGAAATCAAAACTCTAAGAACTGCTTTAGCTGTTAATCTTGATTTGACTGATGTGCAGACAGCTAGGTTGCAGCAGCTTCTTGAGTTGGATGAAAAGAGATTAGATGCCATTCATCAAACAACCATGATTCAACAACGGAGAATGAAGTGGCATGACAAAATTATCAAACACAAGCAGTTCCAAAAAGGTAATTGGGCCTTGTTGTATGACTCTCGGTTTGAAAATTTTCAGGGTAAGCTACGTACACACTGGCTTGGACCATATGAGGTAGATGCTGTTTTTCCTAATGGAACGGTAAGAATTTTAACAATTGATGATTCTAAAACACCTTTACTAGTCAATGGTCATAGGCTTCGTTTATATCAGCGCCCTGTTTCTAAAGAGGATTTCAAGACTGCTTGCATGACTGATATTCATTATCTTTTTCTAGGGGAGTCTTCTGCTCCTCACAACATTTAATTTTCTACACTATTTTTTAGTATTAGATTAGATTAGATTTAAGACTAATAATCCCTGTCGGGTTGGCATATTACAATTGAATTTTGCAGATTCTGGAAAAGCTCATTAAGGAGGACAGATTCATCATAAGAAGATCTGAAGCTTCAATCACAGAAGCTTGTTCCCTTCATTTTACCCCATTTCCTAGTAATATCCCTTCACCCCATTTCTACATTATTACCCTTTTCCCCATTTTTCCCACTTCTACCATTCCTGAAATATTATCCTTCAGCTAGTATTTCCTATCCCTTACTGCTGAAATTATCCCTTATCAAACACTTCCCCCACTTGTTTCAAACCCAAGTCATTTATCCCATTTTCCTGATTTTTCCCATTGCTGAAACACCAGTTTCAGCAACGCATCATTCATTTTTCCGTTGCTGAAACACCAGTTTCAGCAACCTGTCATTTCATCTTTTCATCATTAAAACATCATTTCTTTCCTGCTATACAAGCTTTTTAGTTCTCCACTTTTACGCTACAGATCCTTTGGGTGAAAATTATTCAGTACTGAGCAGATCCTGTTACACTCCTGTTCTAAATTTCAGAGAAATCTATAGATTCTTCCATGTATATTAAGCCATTCTGAAGCACTCTACACTTCGAATTATTAAACCAAAGGTAAAAATGTAAGGTATGTGGTTTTAATGTAATGCAGTTAAATTATATATTAAAGAGAGGATCTCGGCTCATAATGATTGCAATCTCCACACGCCCAATCATCATTGCACCATACGTAGGGGGGGGAATTTCGAAAACTGAATAATCATTTCACATTAAACCAATCCTCCGTCATTTTTCATATCCACTTCCGCCGTCATCGAGACTCCGCATACTCTGTTGCAACAACTAGCTTGACCACAGCCCGTGTTTTTGTCTTCTGTGCCTCTGCATGTAACTCAAGCGAGTAGCCATGGGAGGGTCGGCTATCAGACATGAGCCTGGTTCGATGAATCTTCTTCAAATGTTCCCGGAAGCCTATCAAATTTTCCAACAAGCAGGATGGACAGCATACTTTGAACGGTTAGGAGAATTTGACCAGGAGCAGGTTTTAGAGTTTGCACAAAATCTTCAGGGGAATTTCTCAGTGGTTCAAGGCGTCCGCATTTCAGTTACAGAGGAGGAAATAGTTCAAGTTTCAGGGTTGCCGGCTATTGGGACTCGCTGGTTCAGCAGAAAGCAGGTTATTTTGAATGCACAGCAAGATTTTCTTCATCCAGATGAACCAGTTGAACTTAAAGGCCGCGGTGTAAGTCTGCATTCACTTCCTCGACCATGGCCAACAGTAGCAGAATTCATCAAGCACTACTTGACATGCGAAGGGCGTTACCAGGTAGTGTACCACCACGACTTCGTTTTGATGAATCATTTAAGGAATGGTCGATTACTTAATATTCCCTATTATCTGCTTGGTTGTATCAAAAACATGTCCTATTATTGCAGACGGGCTAAATTCCCATTGTTATCCCTCACCCATCATCGTTTATGCCAATTTTTAATTCAGAGGGGTTTTGATCAGCAAAACCTCCCTCTGAATAACCCACTCCTTATTCCCCAGCAGGCTGAAATTCCTCAGCAGGCCCAAATCCCCCAACAAGCCGAAAGTTCCCAAGGAACTCCTGAGATTCCTGATGAAGGGCAACTGGACCATACCCCAGACTCCCCAGTAATTCCATCCCCAGTTGACCCAATCCCAAGTTCATCCCACTTAGGAGAGTCAACCATTCCCACTATTGCTATCCCTAGCAATGACTCTCTAACACCCCCATCCCCACCTACTTATAAAACGAAAAAAAGAACCCCAACAGCCTCTGTCTCAAAACGTCGAACAAGGGCCAAAATCCAAATTTTCACTTTTTCCGAAAGCCCTTCCCCCATAAAAGAATATTCCCATGCAAAGAAAAGGAAAGACAGTGATTTCTCTGCTTTCCTACCAAAAAGGAAAATGAAGATGACTGTTGAAACAAGAGTTACTCCCATTTCCCCTGACCCCGCCACTATTCTGTTAAAACTCCAATCTTCACCCCCATTTCAAATCCCCCAACCCGTCTCGTCCGGTGGCACTGCCACACAAGAACCAGTGCCCCGGGATAATACGACATTGTTTATGGCTCAAACAGTGACTGTTACACAAGAACCAGTCACTTACCCAGAGGCTGAAACACAAGAACCAGCCACTGTGGTACCAAAATCATACACCAAGCACGATGATACAGGGAGACCAGCCGTAGCTACTCCACAAGAACCAGCTACGGCTGTGCATCAGCAGACAACCCCAGCAGAATCAAACAGCACACAGGGTTCATATACTATGGCATCTTTATTGGAAGAAAATCATTTTTTGAAGTCTGAGCTAGAAGCCTAAAAGAATGAGTTAATCATGGCACGAGAAGCCTTCGATAGAGAATTGAATCTCTATATGCTAGCACACACAGCATCATCACAAAATAGGGAGCCATGCAGGGAATACATGTGCCATGAGTGTGGTAATATTTACCAGCAGGCAGGCTACAAACTAGTTAAAATTCAAGTATCTGAGGCATCTACATCAGCTGCAATAAAAGAGGAATGCCCTACTGCTCCACAAGAACCAGTAGGGCTCTCAATAAATGTAGAAAAAGAAACTAAACCTCAGATATCTCGCCCTGTGCTAGTTAGTGCAGCCACTCAGACAGAAACACAACTACAGATATCTTGTCCTGAGCTAGTCAGCTCAGCCACTCAGACAGTACCACAACCACAGGTATCTTGCCCTGAGTCAGTCAATGCAGCCACTCAAACAGTGTCCCAACCCAGCACTTCTAATGCCAGGACACAGACCCTGCCATGGAATCAATTAGAACAGATGAACAAATGGAAGAAACAGTATGCTGAAGAACAAGACACAATATTACAGCAGCACAAGTTAGCATGGTAGAATCACATGTACGCCAACTGGGATAGTTGGGAACAGACATTACAACAGCTCAGAGATTCCAAGAAAGAGGTCAAGGAATCAAAGGAGAAGATTGTCTTAATGTTTTCATTAGTGCAGAAGTTGATGGCTACCCGAAAACCCTCTGTAAATTACTCTCTTTTCCTTTCTAAACGTTTAATTTATTTTCAATTAAAAGCAATAAAGGATGGCAGACCTCATGAATTGCTTACTTCAGAACAATTTGTTGAGACTTTTGCTGAGGCCCCTAAAAGTGACCAGCATTTGCTGTGCGAACTTTACCTCCACAATGAGGCCATTCCCGAGAATAGAAGAGTCAACCTCATTCCAATTGCAGGTGATATACAAATAAGGGCATTTGTTTCATTTTTGGCCAATCGGCTCACCTGGAAAACTGCGTTTATTGCAAGTAGCCATAATGAGGAGAATAGGCTCCTTTGGATTAGACCAGAACCTTTAAGTCCAGCCATGTTTATAGCACAATATCACCAATTCTTACAGAAACCAGGAATGCATAGGTACATGCAACAAATTCAGGCTTTAACACTTTTTAAGTGTCAACAGCAAATCAGAGTAAAGGGGACTGCTGCATTGAAGGCCAATACTATGTTTTGGCAGCAGGCATGTAAAGAAAGACAAGATTATCATCCTTTTAACCCTGACAATCTTCAAGCTGCACTTTCCAGGGTACCTAATTACATCGGATGCATTCGACATTGTGGAGCAAACTGGATTGGTTACCATTTTCATTTTCCAATTCTATGGCTGCCTTCAGAGAAATATCAGTGTCACTACCAATTGGCTGGCAGAAATGAAGCTGTAGCATGGCAGTAATTGCAGAACAATAGAGGATTCCGAGCTCCGACAGAAGCCCCCTTCTCCAGCTACTGCTTGAGCAACTTGCATGCACAGAATCAGTACTCAGACTAGGAGTTGCCTGAGGACATGCAACATTTTCAGCTGGGGGGGATGTTAGGACTCCACTATGTATCATTTTTACTATATACTTTGACACCATCTTACCTTTATAACCATGTTTAAAAAGGATTCCATTATCATTTTCATTTAATTTATCCCAAGGTATATAAAATCCTCTTCTTTATTATATGTTTAATCTGTTTACATATAATTCCATAATACTCTTATATTTTATCATTAATCGAAGTGGATTTTTGCTAACATAAGTCTAAAAGATCGCAGATAATCTATGTGTTGTGCTGGAGCAATCGGCCGTGGCTGAAACAGTCAAACTTCGTTGCTGAAACAGCCGACTCCGTTGCTGAAACAGTTGACTTCGTTGCTGAAACAGCCAGCAAGCACGCAAATTCCCTCACTCGTAATTTGCGATTCTGGAAGAGTATTTTGTGGAACAATGGCAACAACATGAAGACGTGGTTACACGGATTATTCTGGAGATAGCATTCTTGTTGTATCTGTTGTAACAATATCTTTTTATGGAAGAACAGAATAGTCCTGTTTTAAGAAAGAAGAACAGAATTGCGATAAACACAGATTTTCTCTCATGTAATTGTAAGAGATGTCTACTCTTTAAAAAGAGGAGACATCATCATTAGAGGGGAGTTCGAGTTTGAAAGCTACAGGAGAACATTGTATTTGAGAGACTGGAGCTAGACTCCATTTGTAATGTATCATTTCTTTTGACAGATGAATAAAATCTTCCTTTGAGCGCTCCAATTTAATTCTTTCCCTGGGGAATCTTGTGAGAGGGAAAGGGCCCGCCTTCCTCACAAGATTCACCCTTTTGTACCTGTAATTTGTTTAATTTATTTATGTTGTTTGCACTTTAATTTAATTCTGTTGCTGAGACACCAGTTACACAATTCTGTAGTTTATTGAATATTCTGTTTCCTTAACGCTGCATGTGTTCAGTACATTCATCCTTAAGAAGTTGAGAAATCTATTTCTGTTATATGTTTGAATGTATAATGCTGGGAAGCAGGTGCTGAAGGTTCCTGTACAAAGGAATAGGGTCCTGCTCCCACTAATAGCCTTTCTTTTCCTGCAGTGTGATTAGAAACAGGAGACAAGTGCTGAAGGTTCCTGTTCATGGGAATAGGGTCTTGGTCTCTTGAGTTATCTTTTCTACAGAGTGATTAGTGTCAGGCAGCAGGTGCTGAAGTTCCTAATTAAGGAATAGGGTCCTGTTCCTGTTATGGTTGATTGGTTTCCTTTCCTGCAGATTGATTTCTCTCTATTTGAATTCTAAACTGCAACCTAGGAATTACTTTTGCTATAACATAATTGACTTCAGCTTTGATTAAACAGAGTGTGAATAATTAGATTTGTATGATTGATAATTGTGTGGCTTTTTACTACAAAATTGTTCTTTCTTTTGAAATTGAGCATATCCAGTGCGTGATTATCTTTGGAATAAAAAGACTTCCTCGGGTTGACAATTTATGTGGAGCTTGAATTGTGAAAACAATTAAAGCGACCAACAGCAGAATCCAGCAAACCTGTAGCTGTAAGGACAAAACGGTTTGTGAAATTGAAGCCTAGGAAACAAGTAAAAGAAAAAGTAGAAAAGACACCATCTGTCATTGCAGAAACTCCTCCACCTACAAAACAGAGGTTGCAAGAAGAAACTACACAGAAAAAGATGACTGGTAAACAAACTCCACAGAGACTGACTAGAAGTCAAGCTGCAAAAGAAAAAGGGAAAACTGTGCTTTCAGAAACAAGTGACAGTCCAGGTTTGAAAGGGAACTTAGATGATATTTTGCAAGCAATAGACATAAAAGAGTCTCCTTTAGTACAAGCTGACTTCATAAAAATTGATCAAGGTAAACAGAAAAAGATGAAGTCATCCAAGAAGCTGGAGTTCAAAGATGAAGATGCAACATTTGTCTTCAAGGCTAGGAAGCTTTCAACTAGATAGTCAAAGAGAATACAAGGGCTTAATGCTAAGGTGGAGAATGAAGCACCCACAGTTTGTAAATAATTAATAGATCTTTATTCACCTATATTAGAAAAGGCCAAAAACATAGTATTCTCAACACAAATGGTAAAAAGCAGTTATGAAGAGATGGAGGAAAAGTTAAAATCAGCCAATCATGAAATTTCCAGGTTAAAGAAGAGAGATAGAAAGCATTCTATTGAAAAAATGAGTTTCAAGAGGATGAAGGCCCACTGGGAAGGTGAAAAGTTTTCTAAACCAGAAATAATTAGCTGTGAGAAACAACATTTCACATGGAATGTACCAGCCATACAAGAAGCAAGATTTGTGAGAATTATGAATACTCATTTAAGGGCCAGCAACAGGAGGTTAAGAAGACAAGTGGAAGAATTGGAGATTTAGCTAACAAGATCTCAAGAAAAGCTAAAGGAACAATGAAACATAGTAATGGAACAGTGCAGAAAAATGATAAATTTTAAATCAGTCTTTCATTAAGGTGAAGATAAAGTTTTATGAAAATCATATTTTTGAGGATAAGTTAATATGTTTTGAAATAATGTCATCACTTATGAGGTATAATCATCCCCAACTCAAAAAATTTTAAGACTATTTAGAAGACTGTGTTGAAAATCAACTTGCACTGCAGTTTCGTAGCGTGCTACGAAACTACTGAAGCTGTCTTTTTGCATATTTTCATATAAGTTTTGGAGGGAAGGTTGATGATTTTTTTGTTTAAATTTTTTGGTAGAAGCATGGATATAATAGGTGAAGGTTCAAATGAAGAAAACAGGAGAAAAAATGATTAAAAGGAAAGTTTTACACTAACCTACAAATTGCGCTACGAAAACAGGCTACTTTCGTAGCGCACACCTATTTTATATTCTTTTACATCATTTCGAAGATGCATTTATACAAATTTGGAAGATTAAATTTTTTAAAGAAATGCTTGGAAAATGTGACACATGTGAAACTGATCCATCAATGATCAAAGTGCTCAAAACTGACAATGAAAGTTAAAGGCTGAAAAGTAGGAAACATGTTTCCTAATTTTTAGGATAGTTTTGTCATCTTCAACAGGATCACATCAAGGTTGGAGACAACATCAAAGTTCGAAATTATGGGATTGCAGCTAGAAAAGGATGAATTAAAGACTAGAAAAGGTTGTTAGAAGCATTTTTAGGAGTTTTACTTCTATTAGAATTAAGACTTTTCAAAGGCAGTATAGCTGTCATTTTGTAATTAATGTCATGTTTAAGATTAGGAAAGGTGTCAAAGCATGGGAATTCGAATTATATAGTGAAGGTTCAAAGAATCATATATTGTAAATGTTCTATATAGAGCATGAGGTCTAATTATAAAGGGTTGGGAATTTTCATTAGAAATTGACTGTGTTATTGTATGTCCCTGTGTCTTTTTCAACTTAATACAGAGATCTGTTTTGACAACTCAAGATTCATAAGGAGTTTATGTTTATCATTGTTCTATGGCCTTCCTTAATTATCTATTTGCAGAAGTATTTTTATATGATACTTAGAATTCATTTGAAAATGCTCTAACTTCCTTTACATGCAAATAGACTGTGTTTTTCATTGTGTGACTGTTTTGTTCATTTACCTAGACTCCAAATGCCTTGACTTACATGCTTAACAGATAGTGATGTTTTGTTGAATATTATCTTGACTCCATGGCCCAATGAAAGTTTGCTAATCTGTGATACAACCAATTATACCAGTTTATCTGTTATCTTAGAGTTAGCCATCTATCCATTAATCAAAAATCATAAACCTTTGAGAGAGCCCTCTCAGGTTGAGGAGGCTAAGCCTCAGCCAAAAGATTGGTTTGAAAGAGTTACACAAAGTCTAATTGATGAGCAGCCTATCAGGGTCCGATTTTGTGATAACATTTTGGTGCGTCTGCCAGGAGCTTTAATATTACTCATTCCCTAAATCAAGAAGCTGAACTTCTGAAGGTAGCAGGAGCTCAGAAAGCTTTTCAAGGCTGCACCTACCTTGGTGACTCCATACAATTTCAAAAGTTTAAAGGTGGCTTCGAGAAGGAGATACACACGGAGAAATCCTGATCCCAATCCACCTACCATCGTGGACAATCCAAACACTATTTCAAGAGGCAGTCAAAGAATTTAAGAAATATCAGGTACTCCATCTCATTCGAAATCTTTGTCCTCTGAAATATTAAGAATTCCTAAAGACAAAAAAATTGATGATTAAATTCATGAGGTGTTGTTTAGATCAGAAAGTGAAAATGAACTCATTGATATTATCTTAGACTTGCATAAGAGAGGAATTGACACTTCAACCCTAGTAACACAAGAAGACAATGAAAAATTTTGAGAAGCTGTTACCTCTGAGCTGTTGTTAGAAAAAGAGTCTTTAGATAATCTAAAATAACTTGACCATTTTGAAGTCTTGATGAAATCCAAAGCTGGTTTACCCCTTCCAAATTGGAGCTCAATTGTTAGTGGCTTACAAAAATCAAATAGTCCTCATATCAGTTCTTCATCTTCTGTTTCTGCTATTCCTAGAACTACTGTTTATCCTTTAAACATGGATGGTCCTACTAGGTATGAACCACTAGTCGTTCCTGTTGTTTTACATAATCTCCCTAGTAAATATGATGCTAGGATTCAAACTTGGGGAAGTGATGAAGAACTCACAACAGAGCAACATTTAGATCAATTTAATTATTTTATAGACAGAGAAGAGGTTGATGATGAAGATGTGAAGTTAAGATTATTTTCACAAAGTTTTACCGGTGAAGTTAGAAAATGGTTTAAAGCTCTCACATCGGGAAGTATTTGAACTTGGGATGAGTTCGAAGATAAATTTTTGAGAAAATGGGGAAACATAACCAATCAAGTTCAAGCACATACTGAATATAATAGTCTTAGAAGGGCAGTTGATGAATTTGTCCAAAACTTTTCAAAAAGGTTTAATAAAGTTTTTTATTCAATTCCAGCTCATTTGAAACCTCTAGAAGCCTTAGCAAAAATGAGATATGTTGAAGCATTTGAATATGAATTTTCTATCTTGTTGAGAGAAAGAGAATCACCTACACTTGCTGAAATGCAAAATGATGCAGTAAAGGTAGAGGTAAAGAATTGGCAAGTCTTTGAAGATGATCAGCATGTAAAGAATTTTATTGAGCTGAAAGAAGAATTTGAAAATACACAAGTAGATCAACAAAACATGCTTGTTGAATCTAAAGGAAATTCTGAGAAGCTTTTTGATCATAATGATGTTTTCAAATCACCAAAGATACAAGCTGATGAAGAGGAAGTAGAGAGATGTAATCTTGGTACAATAGCCTTGCCGAAAATGATCAAAATTCCAAAGTTTATTTCAGCTGATATGAAATATAAATATATTGAGATGATGAAGAGGTTTATTGATGTCTTTGCTTGGAATTATGATAATTTAAAAGAGTATGATCCTTCCATTATTCAACATACTATCCCTATCAAATAAAATGAAAGACCTTTCAAGTAGAAATTAAGGAGGATTAATCCCCTTCTTATGCCCCTAATTGAAAAAGAGATTAAGAAGCTCTTTGATGCTAAAATCATTGTCACAATCAGATTTTCAAAGTAGCTTGCAAATTTGGTACCGGTTAGAAAGAAAAGTGGAGAAATCAGAATATGTATTGACTTCAGAAATTTGAACAAAGCTTCACTAAAAAAGAACTATCCCCTTCCAAAGATGGATTTAATTCTGCAAAATATTGTTGGTTCTCAGAGAATTTCTATGCTTGATGGTTTTTCAAGTTATAATCAGATTCTTGTACATCCAGATGATCAGGAAAAAAAAGCCTTCACAACACCATGGGGCACATTTATGTACGCCAAAATGCCTTTCGGTCTCATGAATGCGGGAGCCACTTTTCAAAGAGCAATGGACATTGATTTTTCTGAAGAAAACGACAAAATAGTGATTGTTTATCTTAATGATATTACAATCTTTTAAAAGAAAGAAGAAGATCATTTGAAACACCTAGAAAAAATTCTGCTGAAATGTAGAAGATTTGGTATCTCTCTTAATCCTACTAAAATCATTTTTGCTTTAACTACAGGCAAATTACTTGGTCATATTATTTCTGAAGATGGAATTAGGATTGATCCTAATAGAGTTAATGCAATTCAAAAGGTAGATCTACCTAGAAGTAGGAAAGAGATCCAATCATTTCTTGGGAAAGTAAATTTTGTTAGGTGATTTATTCCTAATTTTGCTGAGATTGTCAAAGATATAACAAGAATGTTAAAGAAAGGAGTTGATATTAAATGGACAGCAGAAGCAAAACATTTCTTCAAAGAAATCAAGAAGGCACTCACACAATCACCAGTACTCATCAGTCCAGATTTTTCCAAAGAATTTATGGTTTTTACTTTTTCTTCAGAAAATATTATTACTGGAGTTCTGCTACAAAAAGGACAGCAAGGTACTGAACAACCTATTTCTTTCTTTAGTAGAAAATTAGCAAATGCTAAGCTGAAGTATAATATTCTAGAAAAGCAGGCCTATGCTTTGGTGAAGGCTCTCAAATATTTCAGAATTTACATTCTGCATTCTCACATTGTGGCATTTGTTCCAAGTACTATAGTAAAAGACATCCCAACTCAAGCCGACCCTGATGGAAAGAGAGGAAAATGGATTGCTAAATTGTTGGAATATGACATAGACATTAACCAACAAAATTAGTGAAGGGAAAAGGCTTGGAAAAGTTAATGACACAATCAAACTTGGACTGTCTTAATATAAATCTGAATGCAGAAATATCAGAAATTTGTGATGATGAGGAGGAATTAGTTCCTATTGAAGAGAAGTACATTACTTCATATTGGTATAAGGAGGTGGTTTTTGTTCTACAGCATCACAAAGCTCCCGCTAATCTAACAAAGTCCAAATCAAGGTTTGTTAAGCTAAAATATTTGAGATATTTTATATTTGACAGAAATCTGTTTTGGAAGGATACAGGTGGAATATTGCTGAATTGTTTGCTGGAGGAAGAATCTGATAAAGTAATTGAAGAATTCCATAAAGGGGATTGCGAAGGTCACCATTATTGGAAGGCTACAGCAAACAAAATTCTAAGAGCTGGATATTTTTGGCCAACAATGTTTAAAGACATTTACAAAAGAATTGTTGCATGCCATGAATGCCAAATTTTTTAAGGAAGAAGAAAGCTTATGCATTTGCCTTTGGTTCCTATCTATGCGGAAGCAGATTTTCAGTAGTGGGGATTATAATTTATTGGAGAGATACATCCATCATCATCAGGACAGCATCGTTGGATTCTCACAGCAACAAATTACTTCACTAAATGGATAGAAGTAATCCCAACAAGGCAAGCTAATGATTATGTAATTATTTCTTTTCTAGAGAATAATATCTTATCTAGATTTGGTTGCCCCATGAAGATTATAATAGATAATGCTCAAGCATTCAAGCCTAAGAAAATGATCAATTTCTGTCATCAATACCATATCACTCTTGGACATTCTACAGCATACTATCCGCAAGGAAATGGTCTCGCTGAATCATCAAATAAGAGCATTGTAAGAATCATTAAAAAGGTATTACAGGAGAACAAAAAAGCTTGGCATATGAAGCTAAAGTATGCCTTATGGGCTAATAGAATATGTACAAAGAGGTCAATTGGGACTTCACCATATGAATTAGTTTATGGTGTTGAAGTTGTTTTTCCGAAATCACTAGGGGTACCTGTTATGAAATTAATTCAAGGACTTGAAGAGGAACCAAATTCCATTCAGAGGAGGATTAATCAGCTGATAGCTTTACAGGAAAAGAGAAATGAAGTTTATGATAGCCATCAACATGCTCAAAACATAATCAAAAATACATTTTACAAGAAGATAAAAGAAGAAAGTTTCCAAATACAAGACAAAGTGCTAAAATGGGAGGCAAAAATTGAGGAAAAGGGCAAACATGGTAAGTTTGAGAATTTATGGAAGGGTCCTTTCAAGATAGCTACTTTTCATGGGAACAACACTTATATATTGCAGGAAATTGATGGAGGATCATATGTTGGAGGGCTTGTTAATGGCAGGTTCCTAAAGCATTATACTTGCTCAAGTTTGATCAATCATTCATGACAATGTACATATTTCATCTTTGTCAGTTTTATTGCTAATAATGACAAGTTGAATCAGAGAGTTTGAGCTCAAGGTGAAGGCCATTAGAATTTTAAGAATATGCTTGTCAATTCAAAAAGTTTTTCTGTTTTAGAGAAAAAATGGATAACAACACTAAAGCTACAGGTTCTTAGTGTACCATAGGGGCACACTATCCCAAGTGGAGCCACTGTTATCACCATTATTTTTTATTTTTTATTTTTAATTCTAAAAGTTTACCTTTGTTTTAGTCATGGTGTCAAATACGTCTTGAGTCATTTCATTTTTTTAAAAAGGGCAAGGGATAGGTTTAAAGGTCTTAAAAGCTTAGTTTTCATTTCCAAATAAGGTCTTTAAGTCTCATTTCATGGTTATAAAGTCCCATCATTCATTTAGAAGTCATGTTTTTAACCTTCGAAAAATTTCTCTGCAATTAGCCACAAAACCGCAGTTTCGTAGCGTGGCCAGTTCAAAAACCCAGTTTTGCGCTACAAAAGTGTTGTTACTTTCGTATTGCATATCGCCAAATTTGCACTAAGCGCGTTACAAAAGTGCGGATTCGTAGGAGGGTCATGTGACTCAAAGGATAAAATATGTCAGAATCCGTTAAGTTTTCATACAAAGACATCATCATGAGTTAGTTAGGGGTCATTTCCAAAACGTGTAACCATTCATACTCATCATTGAAGTCATATAGGTGTCATTCATGATAAGAAATTTCAAATTTGAAGGGATTATATTCGTTACTTAATCCAGTTTTCATAACAAACATTGAAACATACCTGTTTCAATTTTTTAGCTTATGGTTATCTAACACAAAAGCTATTCTTATCTACCATCAAGCGAGGCTAATTACTTTTCATCAAGCGACGCTGATATTCCTATGAAGCGAGGCTGATCATCAAATTTTGAAGGAAATAGACAGAAATTTCTAAAGGCAAGAATGACAGAGGAGAAAAAGAATCACAGGTCAGGGCATTGCTTGAGGTTAGAACCTAAAAGCACAGGAGTTCTAGTTAAATAAAAAATAGTGTTAGAGGCTTTCAGAAAGGCAGGATGTTTGAATTTTTGTGAAAAGCTACAGGGAGGAGATAATTAGGTAGAAAAATAATTTTCTTTTCATTTCAGTGGTTCAAATACAAATATTGGAATCTTGAATTTGTCAGTGACTCCTGAAACTATAGCCTTAGTAACTAAGATACCTAGAGGACAGAAAACATGGTTTAAGGGTTTCAGATTTGACATGGAGCCATGCAAGATGTTTTTAAAGCCAGAATTTACAAAGATGGATTTAAATAATGCAATTCCTAGAAGCTGCATTAAAGATAGCTATGCTAATTTACTCTTCAACATCCAGAGGTATTTCACATGCGAAGGCAGGTACCATAAAGTTTATTCCTATTATTTCAAACTTATATTACACTTTGTAGGTATGATATCTTTAGACTTTCCATTTTTCCTGTATAGAAACATCTCTGTTTCACCATGGTTTCATCAAACTCTTGGTCTTGAATGAACTCCAAAATATTAATAGAGATTGGTCATCTTTTCTATTTCTATGTGGATTTGGAGTAGAAGCTCAAACTCCAGTAAAAAATACTAAGGCAAAAGAATCTTTACCAGCAGAATCCAACAAACCTGTAGTTGTAAGGACAAAAAGGTTTGTGAAATTGAAGCTTAGGAAACAAGTTAAAGAACAGGTAGAAAATACACCAGTTTTTATTGCAGAAACTCCTCCACCTGCAAAATAGAGGTTGCAAGAAGAAACTACACAGAAAAAGACAGCTGGTAAAAAAAATCCACAGAGACTGACTAGAAGTCAAGCTGCAAAAGAAAAAGGGAAAACTATGCTTTCAGAAACAAGTGATAGTCCAGGTTTGAAAGGGAACTTAGATGATATTTTGCAAGAAATAGACATAGAAGAGCCTCCTTTAGTACAAGCTGACTTCATAAAAATTGATCAAGGTAAACATAAAAAGATGAAGTCATCCAAGAAGCTAGAATTCAAAGATGAAGATGCAACATCTGCCTTCAAGGCTAGGAAGCCTTCAACTAGACAGTCAAAGAGAATAAAAGAGCTTAATGCTGAGGTGGAGAATGAAGCACCCACTATTTGTGAAGAATTAATAGATCTTTCTTCACCTATATCAGAAAAGGCCAAAAACGGAGTATTCTCAAAACAAACAACAAAAATCAGTAATGAAGAGATGGAGGAAAATTTAAAATCAACCAATCATGAAATTTCTAGGTTAAAGAAGAGAGCTAGAAAGCATGCTATTGAAACAACAAGTTTCAAGAGGATGAAGGCCCATTGGGAAGGTGAAAAGTTTTCTAAACCAAAAATAATTAGCAGTGAGAAACAATATTTCACTTGGACTGTACTAGCCATAAAAGAAGCAAGATCTGTGAGAATTATGAATACTCATTTGAGGGCCAACAACAAGAGGTTAAGAATACAAGTGGAAGACTTGGAGATTTAGCTAACAAGATCTCAACAAAAGCTAAAGGAATAGTGAAATAGAGTAATGGAACAGTGCAAAAAAATGATAAATTTTAAATCAATATTTCCTTAAGGTGAAGATGTTTTATGAAAATAATATTTTTGAGGATAAGTTAATATGTTTTTAAATTATGTCAACACTTATGAGGTATAAGCATCCCCAGCTCAAAAAAATTTAAGACTGTTTTGAATACTGTGTTGAAAATCAACTTGCACAGCAGTTTCGTAGTGCACTACGAAACTGCTGAAGATGTCTTTTTGCATATTTTCATATATGTTTTGGAGGGAAGGTTGATGAGTTTTGGGTTTAAATTTTCTAGTGGAAGCATGGATATAACAGGTGAAGGTTCAAATGAAGAAAACAAGAGAAAAAATGATTAAAAGGAAAGGTTTTACACTAACCTACAAATTTCTCTACAAAAACAGGCTACTTTCGTAGCACAGACCTATTTTCTATTCTTTTACATCTCTTTGGAGATGCATTTCTACATAGATGGAAGATTAAAGGTTTTAGAGCAATGCTTGGAAAATGTGACACATGTGAAATTGATCGATCAATGATCAAAGTGCTCAAAACTGACAATGAAAGTTAAAGGCTGAAAAGTAGGAAACATGTTTCCTAATTTTTAGGACAGTATTGTCATCTTCAGTAGGATCACATCAAGGTTGGAGACAACATCAAAGTTTGAACTTATGGAATTTCAGTTGGAAAAGGATGAATTAAAGAATCGATAAGGTTGTTAGAAGCATTTTTAGGAGTTTTATTCCCATTAGAATTAGGACTTTTCAAAGGAAGTATAGTTGTCATTTTGTAATTAATGTCATGTTTAAGATTAGGAAAGGTGTCAAAGCATGAGAATTCGAATTATCTAGTGAAGGATCAAAGAATCCTATATTGTAAATGTTCTATATAGAGCATGAGGTCGAATTCTAAAGGGTTGGGCATTTTCATTAGCAATTGACTGTGTTATTTCATGTCATTGTCTCTTTTTCAACTTAATACAGAGATTTGTTTTGAAAACATAAGATTCATAAGGAGTTTATGTTTATCATTGTTCTATGGCCTTCATTAATTATCTATTTGCAGTAGTATTTGTGTGTGATACTTAGAATTCATTTGACAATGCTCTAACTTCATTTACATGCAAATAGACTGTGTTTTTCACTGTGTGACTGTTTTGTTCATTTACCTAGACTCCAAATGCCTTGACTTCCATGCTTAACAGATAGTGATGTTTTATTGAAGATTATCTTGACTCCATGGCCCAATGAAAGTTTACTAATCTGTGATACAAACAGTTATACCAGTTTATCTATTATCTTAGAGTTAGCCATCTATCCATTAATAAAAAGTCATAAACCTTTGAGAGAACCCTCTCAGGTTTAGGAGGCTAAGCCTCAACCAAAAGATTGGTCTGAAAGAGTTACATAAAGTATACTTGATGAGTAGCCTATCAAGGTCCGATTTTGTGATAACACAGAGCACAAACTAGTCAAGCTATACGGAATCCCCTTTTGAGCTATCCCCTTGCTTTTATAGCCTTGGCGATTGACCAACGGTTGGGTAAACCTCATCCAAAACTTACCATCATGTAAATGGTAAAAAATCTTCCAAAATCACCTCATTAAATGTCGGCCGCCCACTCCTTTCAACGGTAACTTTTGCCTTTTACCTGATTTTACTGTGCCAACGGCTAGTTTTTGCACCACCTGTGCACCCAGCGCACCCCTGTGATCCCAGCGGACCTCCTGTGCGGCCATCATTCGTCTGCGCGGCCAGCACACCTGCTGCGTTCTAAGTGTACTCCTACGCCTCCGGTAGACCCCTCCAGGCTTTCAACTCTGCAGATGCTTCCTGTGTGTACTAGGGTACCCAATGTGCTTACATCCCTTAGTGGGTATGCCCCATTTCATATAGCTACTCTGGCCGTATAGTCATTTGATCGGATATGGTTTAAGTCGGCTGCCATTGATATAGCTGAGTAACAACTTGTTGTAAGTCAAAACTTCTTTAAATGTATAAGGTCCGAGCCAATGCTGTCACAACTTCCCCGGGTGTTTCACAAATTGGCTATCATATAGTAGGACTAATTCGCCCTCTGTAAAGTTCTTCTGAAAAATATGTCGATCATGCCATGCCGTATCCCGTGCCTTCTGAACCTGATGATGGAAATTAGCAATGAAACGGTCTTCCTCCAAAGCCACAAGCTGTGCTAACAACTCCTCCATGATATCAGGCTCCGCCATATTCATAAAGGCTGTGATGCGCAGGCTAGGAACAATGTATTCCATGGGCATAATAGCCTCCTTGCCATAAACCATCCGAAACAGTGTTTTCCCTATCAACTTCTTACAGGTGGTTTGATAGGCCCAAAGAACAAATGGGATGCGCACGTCCCAGTCGCTGCGATTGACGTTACAGACCTTGGTCAGTGCGTGCTCCAAGAATTTATTAAAAGCTTTAACTACTCTATTTTCCTGGGGATGATACAGACTGATTTTCGCATGGTGGATCTGAAATTCTTCTTTCATGGCCTATATTATTTCACTGAAAAAGTGTGTACCTCTATCACTCATCAGGATTTTTGGACACCCAAATCTAGTCAAAATTTTCTCAAAGATGAAGTGCGCAGCGGTATCTGTAGTGCAATATTTTATCGCTTGTGCTTCGACCCACCTAATTACATAATCAGTAGAATTTATAATGTAATATCCACCTGTCTTCTTTCCAGGTGGGTTGATAGGTCCTACAAAATCGATGGCCCATTTGTCAAAGGCTTGCAGGGCTATTTGCGGTTGAAGGGGCATTTCATCCCTACGAGATGGCCTTCCAGTTCATTGGCATGTATTGCAGGCCTTACAATACTCGTGAGAGCCATTATGCAGGGTAGGCCATCATAATTTGGCTCTCAAGATCTTTTTCATCGTTGCTTTCCCTGCATAGTGACCTCCTGTTACCCCATCGTGGGCTTCTGCCAAGATAACATGTCATTCATGCTCCAAAATGTATCGTTGCAACACTTCATCAGCCCCCATATTATATATATGACCTGCGATGATGGTAAAATCTGCAGTGCGGGTTACCAACTCTTTCTTCTATTGTACCGAATACTCGACCGGTGCTTTGCCTGTAGTCAGGAACTGGATGATGTCAACGAAGTGCACATCATTGAAATTAATAGCAAACAACTGCACATCAGGAAATCCTTCTTCTAGGTTGGTTGGTACCTCGCCAGTATCATTTCGGGACAAGTGATATAGCCCATCATTCAACTTCCCTGGCTTGATAATGATCTCAAAGTCGTATTCCTAGAACAGTAGTAGCCATCGACAGATTTTCCCCCCCAGCACTATCTTATTCACCAGGTACTTCAAATTCGATTGATCTGTAAACATTTTGAAGTTTCCTCCTAACAGATAGTGCCGATACTTCTGTAATGCATAGACCATCGCCAAGCCCTCTCGTTCCATGGTAGAGTAGTTGCACTCTACACCAGAGAGTTTCGTAGCTAGCAAATGCAATCAGATGATAAATGTCCCCATCTCCAAGCTGCGTAAGGACCGCTCACAGGGATATTCCTAATGCATCGATGTGAACATGGAACACCTTTGCCCAATCAAGAAAAATGAGGATAGGTGCAGAGACCATATTTTCTTTGAGTAGCTCGAAGCTCTTCTGACACTCGTCATCCCATAAAAATAAAACATTCTTCTTAAGTAGATTTTCCATAGGCGTTGTGAACAGTGCATGCCCCTGAATGAAATTCATGTAGTAGCCTGTGTGTCTAAGGATCAAACACAACTGCTTCTCAGTTGTAGGTACTGCCAGATTTATGATCACTGCAACTTTCGTAGGGTCAACCATCAACCCCTGTCAGCACACTATATGTCTGAGCAAGATTCCAAAGGGTACGTAGAAGATACACTTCTTGATATTCAGGGAAATCTGGTGCTTTCTACAGGCATCCAACATCATTCACGGGTTCGAAACCTACTTCTGTACTAAGCCGAAGATAGTCTAATCATTAAAGAAAACTTCCAGAAATTTGTGGATGAACTCTTTGAACACTATGACTACTACTCGTGAAAGGATAGCAGAGGCATTCTTGAGTCCAAACGGCATCATTATATACTAGAAGGATCCCCATTCAGTGGCAAACGTAGCCTTGCTGCAATCTTCACGTGCGATTCTAATCTAATGGTACCCTGAGAACCCATCCGTGAATGAGTACTCTTCCTGCCCTCCTACGCTATCAAGTATTTCTTCTGAGAACGTCATAGGAAAGGGATCATGCACGCATGCATCATTCAATTTGCGCATGTCCACACAGATTCATATCTCTCCCTTCGTCTTTTTCTCCTGAACCACCATTGGGCTTACCTAGTTCAACTGTTCGACCGATTCAATGATACCTGCGGCGATAGTTTTATCGATTTCTTCCTTAACCTTTTGCTTATACTTAGGATTCAGCCGATAAGGCCACTGATTTATAGGGCATACATCTAGTTTTACCGTGATGCGCATGACCCCTAGGTCCCCTGTAATCCCCTTAAGCTCTGAAAACTTCGTCAAGGATAAGTCCTTATATTCTGTGAGAAATTCGAAAACTTTTCATATTGTATCATCATCACAATAATCCCCAATTTTTGCCAGCTTAGGCTGCTCTCCCATGCCAATTTTGACTTCTCGCAGCTTCAGAGGCTTCGTAACGTCCACAGTTTGTAGTGGAGGTCCCGCAACTGCGCACTCTCCCTCTGATTCTGGGATAGAGACATTGCATGGATCCTCATCGCACTCTTCTAAGGTTATATTGCGGCAGTTGGAAATATCCTGCATCTTTTTTTCCCATGTCAATAACCCAACTGCTGCATAGGGGCGTGATTCATCAAATACGAAGGTATCTATATCTTGTAGAGCTTCGTCAAGCGCCTCCGTTCCTCCTGTTAGCGAAAATGTCCCTAAAAATTCATCTTTTAATGTTTCCCAGTGGTAGGTGTGTCGATGTAGCTCCGCATCTAAGTACCATGCGATGGGAATTGGTCGCAAGGAATGAATAAACAGGTGAACCCATTCTTCTGTAGTCCGGTCACACCATTTTTCCATCCAAGCGAACAGATGCTCGCGCAGGTCTCGAGGGCCAAGGAATGTTTTTACACGCAAGTGGATCAGAGGTTTGAATTGCAAGATCATCATATCCCTACACTCTTCCCAATCTTGGAATTCCCCCTTATGCGTATCCCACCACCTCGCAGGTGTTGCGCGCATGGCTAGATTAAGGGCCCATAGCCTGCGCTCTCGCGGAACCTCAACCTAAAATGTTCACAAAAACTCCTTAATACTACTAGAACCATCAAAGTAGGGAAATTATCTTACCTCAGAGGAGATGCATCAGAAGTCCTTTGTGATCCTGAGACATCACAGTGCAGATACATCATGTAATTGGTTTTGCCAATTTTCTATTTCCCCATCGGAGTTTGGGAAACACTCGCTATCCTTTTCCCAACAGAGTATGCCATCGGCTATGGGATTGATCCAATCTTTGTCCCGTGCAATTAACTTATAAATATGATCCACATATTCTTCTTCACACAATGGCTCTGTATGCCTTTCTCCTTTTGCAGGGTCTAATGGTACTATCACCTGTGTACCTTCATTTTCAAATACCATGCTTCGTTTCTTCAAATTGATGATACCGCCCATATCTATGGACCAATCCAATCCTAGGAGCGCAGGATAGGGGTCTGCATCTTCTACAATCTGAATGACCTCGAAGTCAGCCTAGACCTTAACTCCTGCGATATCTACCATGATCTTTGATAATCTCCCCAATGGTATGATCTTCTGCTAATTGGCCATGCGCAACTGGATAGTGGACCATTCCAACTTGGGTTCTCCCATTTTCTACCAAGTTTTCTTAGGTAGAACGTTTGCATCTAAGCCTAGGTCCAAAATAACCTGATCCATCTCATAATCATCAATTTGTGTGGTTAACTGCATTTCCCTACCAGTGCGCTTCTTATGCTTGTACAGTTTGTGCACATCCACAACTTCTATGGGTGGGGTTGTTCTTTTTGCGCAGTTTTCTATCAAAGCGTGGAGATTTCTATGGCCCGTTGGTTACAGAGAAGCTTCATACATGCCTGTAGAAATGGTTTGACCTCATCATCTGCTTTGAGGTTCACGGGGGCTTGAGGAGTAGGTGCCTTAGCCTTAGCAAAGTCTTGGCGAGCTGCGACAAAGGTCTCCTTTTCCTTTTGTAAGTTCAGACCTTCTTATTTGATGGCTGCTTTTCGGATAAGAGGCTCTGCCTCATCTTTCTCGCAGTTCCCTCAGTGGCCATGCTACTGTGTATTATGGCATTGATGCTTGGTCCTTCGTCTCAAGGTTCTTCTTTAACCCTTCGTACATTCTGCGTAGGTGGCTACTGCTTTTCTTGCATCTTGGATATCAGAATTGGGCAGTCTTCAATCACATGTTCTAGCTATCTGCAGTATCTACAAGATTGTCTTACAGGGTTCGTGCAGTCCCTCGCAAAGTGCCCTATCTCTCTGCATTTATAGCAGATCAGTTGCCCTCTTCCCCTACCTGCGCTTCCACCTCACCCCCCCCCCCCCCTTCCCCTACCTGGGGAGCCACCCATACTTTAGGGGGATCCTGGTGAAGAAGGGTCTGATTATACCCTATACAGGTTTCCCCGGTCTATCATCAGGTCATAAGTACAACATTTCTGCTCATCATGTCCTACTAACCAGCAAAACCTACACCACTATTGCTTTAGTTTTGGGACATACGCACCTAGATGGGGGTAATGGTTAGTATCATGCAGGCTGGCTACATGACAATCATCACACCACAACGCAGGTCCACTTGGTCCTGGGCACAACCGACTGGGTCCCCCCACCTGTAGGTAGTCTGCCAGCAATGGGCACTGATCCTTGGTATGCCCAGATACCCTACATCGTATGCACCATATGTCTGGACTAGCTTCCTTTCCTCGTAATAATAACACTGGATTTTTAATTGCGTATACTCTGTTTAAATGTAATACAATGAGTTTTGAATGTAACCTTATAATCAAACATCGAATACCAAATTAAATGGCATCAGACAATAACTCAATCACTGCGCTATATTCTGCAATATTATTCGTTGTTTGACCAAGGCTTACCCCATGCATAGAAACTAACTCATCAGTAGGTGAATAGATAACCCAAGCTGCAGAAGAAATATTTTGTGTACTATGACAGGCACCATTGGCAAAACCAATGTATGTTTTAAGGGACGTCGACATTTGCAATATCAAGAGTAATCAAGATAAGCAATGATAGTAGTAAAAACTAGGCACACTTTTCTAATCTAAGGTACACTAACTAGGAAAATAATTAATATACAAGTAAGATCTCCACACAAGAATCAAGCATAATATCTCTTCAGATTAAGACCATTTCTGGGTTTATCTAAAGATACTTTGTCATAATCAGTCAATTCATAGGCCCCTTTTGCAAGCACTCGCTTGACAATGTAAGGACCATGCCACATTGGTTCAAATTTCCCAGCTCCTAGCTTATCGTTAGCTTGATCATATACTAAGACTAGCTCACCTTCTGAAAAAACACGAGGTGTAACACTTTGATCATACTTAGCTTTAACATGTTTTTTATGAGCTTCGGCAGCTAATGCAACGGTGCGCCGAGTCTCATCTAATTGTGCTAAGTACAAAAAGAGTTTTTCCTCTTCAGAGGTAGCTAATAGTAACTCTATGGCTAATTGGAGTGACAGTATTTCGCATTCAATGGGTAACACAACTTCTAAATCGTAAACCAATTGAAAAGGAGTGAACCCTGTTGCAGTTTTTGCTGAGGTTCGGTATGCCCATAATGCCGAAAAAATCATGGTATGCCAATTCAATTTGTGAGTTCCGATAATCCGTTTGATCATAGTGGTTAAAAAATTATTAATGGCTTCAACCTGACCATTAGCTTGCGGGTAATATGGAGTAGAATTATCATGGCGCAGGCCAAGTTGATCAGACAGTTCGATCATCATTATATTTTGAAAATGACTCCCATGGTCAGTGATAATAGCTTGGGGTACACCGAAACAAGAAATCACATGATTGAATATGAACGTAGCTGCAGTCTTGCCATCGGTCGCGAATTTAGGCATCGCCTCGACCCATTTGGTAAAGTAATCTACTACGAGAATAATATACCCATGCCCCCCGACTGAGTGAGGGTTACATGTAATGAAATCAATGCCCCATTTCACAAATAGACCGATAGAAATGATGGGGTGAAGAGGATTTGGTGGTGCACACATCTTTCGATCAAAAATTTGACAGTTGTGGCATTTTCAGACCCGCAAGAATGCAATCTTTGAATAATGAGGGCCAAAAATAGCCAACATGAAATATCTTTTGGGTTGTGGCATACCTAGACATATGACCACCACATGCTCTAGAGTGGCAGTCATTTAGAACCTTTTCAGCCTCCTCATGAGTTATGCAACGCTGAAAAATAGAATCCGCACCATGACGATAAAGTATGTCCCCAACAATATTGTATTCCTGAGATTGGTAACGGATCTTTTGTTGATTTGAACGTGAAATTTTTGGCTGAAAGGCTTGGGTTTGAATATAAATGATTAAATATCCATACCATGGATCTAATTTACTGATAAGAAACAAAGATTTATCTACAATAGGATGCTCTACCACAGTTTCCATCTTAGCATTGGGAAAATCACACATAAGTTCTACAAACACTAGTGATATCTTTGATTTAGATTTTTCAAATTCCAAATAAAACTCTTGTAGGATAAAAATCCATGTAGAGTATTTTCCCCCAAGTAATTTCTTTGTCAAAATATACATCATTAGGTTGCAATTAGAAATTATTATTGTCTTACGTAACAGTATGTAATGACGAAATCTTTGGACAACTTGAACAGCTACCAAGGCTAATTTCTCCACATGTGAATATTTAATTTCAGTTGGATTCAAATTCCTACTTATATAATAAATCACATGTTCACTATGAAATTCATCCTCTTGAACTAAAACCATTCCAATGGTAGAATCAGAGGCTGCTAGGTATAAAAAGTAATCCTAGTTGTAATTCGGTGGATGCAATAATGGTGCATGGGTTAATGCGTGTTTTAGAGCATCAACATATTGATCAACAATCTCATCCAAAATAAAAGGAACATTCTGTTTCAACAACCTGGTAAATCCTTTTGTTAACTCAACATAGTTCGGGATAAATCTACGTAAAAAGTCTGCTTTCCCTTGCAAACTTTGGAGTTAGCGAAGTGTGGAAGGAGGAGATAGATTTATGATAGCCTCAACCTTCGAAGGATCGACACGAATGCCAGATTTGGAGACAAAAAATCCCAATAATCGTCCATATTGCACACAAAAAACACACTTGTGTGGATTCAAACGAATCTCATAATGCCTACATCTCATAAAAATTGCTCTTAGATGAGTAGGATGATCTTCCCTGTGTAATGAATGAGCAGGTAAATCGTCTAGATAAGGCTGCACAATGTGTTTGATGTCATGAAAAGCATAATACATGGCCCTTTGAAAAGTTTCACCAACATTCTTTAATTCGAAAGGTAATTTACAGTAAGAAAATGTTCCCCAAGGACAAATGAATGATGTTTTTGGTTGATCAGCAGGGAGTATGTTTATTTGATTATATCCTGAAAATCGATCCATGAATGAAAACATCTCATTTTCGGCACAATCATCAATGATTTGGTCGATATAAGGGATAGGATAATTTTCTTTCGAACGTGCTTTATTAATGTCGCTATAATTGTGTTTGTAGGGGTAACTTGATCAATGTTGGTCATATCAATTTCTTGTTCCCACTCATAAGAATCCTCTTCTCATGAGTTGAATTCTCCTGCTGCAAGTTGGAAGAGAATGTGGCCTTTAATTGCATGAACTGGATTAAATTCCAAATCATATTCTTGAAGACTTTTCATCAATTTCACCCTCCTCTCACTCAACTCTTGTTGTACAAAGAGTGATATTACCACTAGGGTAGGCACAAAAATGATAACATGAATTTTCAAGAGGTAATTCCTAAAATTATTCACTTCAAGAGGTAGACTGCATACACTTTTCTATCTATGGTGGGGTAATTTAATTTTATTCCCTATAGGCCAACACTAATAAACATATCGACCATTTGTTTCCCTGATTATCCTTCTGAGTCTGAACGATTTTTATGGATGTATGAGAAGAAAAGTTATAAAACAAGAAAAAACTACTAAAGTATAGACTATATAATGTTAGGGAATCGGTTATCGCTTGTTTGATCTGGGTAAAAGCATATTTCTCCCTATCATACCATTTACATATCAAATTCTTCTTGACCATCTCTTGTAAAGGTTTAAAAATTTGTGCATAATCATAGATAAACTTTTGGAGACAATTAACTTTCCCAAAGAAGGATTGCATGGCCTTCATGTTCATGGGATAGGAAATATATGAAATAATGTTGACCCAATCTAGGTCCACTTTAAGTCCACTATTGGCTATGATGTGTCCCAAGAGGTCTCCCGCGGACACTTCCAATATGATTTTCTTAGGATTTAATGATATGCCATATTTTCACACTACTCAAAAATATGCTTTAGATGACAAAAGTGGTCTAATATTTTTTTTTAAAACACTGTGACATCATCCAACTAAATTACCACAATTAGGCCAATTAGTCCTCAGAATGTGATGTCCATACCTCATTGAAAGGTAGCACCAACATTTATAAGTCCAAACAACATTCACCTAAATGTGAATGTACCCCATTTTGGTTCCACAACTACAACTTAGTTGTCTCCTGAAAATTCGTCCAATAGAAAGAACATTAATGATTCAAATACCATTTGGAGGATATGCTCCATGGATGGCATGGGATAATTTTCCTTATAATAATTCTGGTTTAAATTATTAAAATCAACACATAGGTGTATTTCACCAGACTTATTTCTGACTAAACAAAATTATACACCCATGTAGAGTGACAAACATTGAAGATGATTCAAGCATCCAAAAATTTCCTTAGTTATTTTTTTATAAGGGGTACAAGCATAGGATGAAATTTTCTCCACTTTTTTGAAATGGCTTAACGTCCTCCTTGATTGTTATCACATGTTGGATGATTAGTGTATCATAAGTTTTTAAATTTTCATATTTCTGCATGAATAAATCTTGGTACTATTTGAAGAGATGGATAAAAGCTTATTGTTCTTGAGGAGAACAACGTGTACTGAGGCTCACGTACTTTAGATCTACTTTGTGGCCCAAGTGAGCATGTTCATTCAGCAATGTGGAACTTTGGGTCTTTGTATTTTTTGGTCCCTTGAAGTGATTTTTCAAGGCATATAGCTTTTACAATGATACCACACCCTTTTTAATGGGGTTTTATTTTTGTGCTTCAGTTCTTTCTTGCAATGACCAATCATGCTCATCTTCATCTATCGCAACATATTTAAACACATCAGTATTAGCCATGAAATCCAATATCTATTGGTCATCATTGAACACATATAAATTAGTGATGTTATCAGAATAGTTGGTTTATAAATAATCTCAACAAAAAAAACCATCTCTAAGTGGTCACAACCTAGCAGATGCATTAGCTAAAGTGTCCATGACTCCATTTTGAATCCTAGGAACAAATTTAATATCAAATGTTTGAAAGAAGATACAAGATTGCATGCCTCTTGTAGGTAGCTTTTAATATTAGGTGGTAAATAATGAATATTATTTTGTACCTGACATTTAACAATATATAAGTCACTTATTACCTTTAATGTTTACACCTTGATATCATTGGTTTTCTTTAATCCAAAAATGAGTGCCTTATATTCTGCAATGTTATTTGTACGCTCGAACTCTAATCGGCGTGAAATAATATGGTTTTTATTTTAAGGGTTAATAATAATGAAACCAGCTCCATAGCCCTCTATTGTCTTCAAACCATCAAAATACATAGTCCAAATATCAGTAAAAATAGTGTTAGCTTCTACACTAGTACTATTTCCATCTATAATACAAGGGTCATTATCGCTAGTTGGATTGCAAGGAAGGAGTTCCAACTGTGTGTCTGGTGGTATGGAAGATGGTTTTGCAAGATAACATCCAATATTAATCTAAAAAATAATTTCTGAAAATTTCTTGCACAAAGCTAATTGGCACATTGTGAGCTTCAAGCATCATTACGATATACTTCATAAAAGGTTCACTTTCTACTTGAATCTTATTATTCTTTCCCTTGTAGGGAAGCCATAAATGTGACCAGTCAGTAGCAAAGCATCCTTGCAACTTGCTAGAGAAATCGGTACTCAGAAGTAGCCCATAGGCTTCCAAAATTTCCACTATGACAATGCCATTGCATTGGTAAAATCTATCATTAGAAGATAAACGAATTACAAGATTTTTTAATTCACCAATTTCCCAAACTTTTTATATATCTAATTGTATAATTATGGAATTAGTCTTTTCCCATTTCATGTTAATTTTGTTGGAAACAGATAGGGGAATGGCATTCGCAAACGCTTCATAATCAACCAGGAAATTATGGACATTATAACTAAATATTTGTAACGTTAAGAGAAAATGGGTGCAATTAGATATTGAATTTACATTAGTTGCATTAACAAAATATTCAAGTATATTATTTGACTTACTGAATGCGGCTTTGGAAGAATCAATTTTCTTACTTGAAGTAGGCTTGGATGAAAATGCTTGGATAATAAATTCCCACTAACCTACCAACTTTTCTAGCTCATAAATGGAAATATTTGCATGATCTTTCTTCATGTCTTTGAGGATGTTATAATAAATAACGCATGTGGCATATTCTTCCTTGGCGGTTTTTTTTGAAGTGGTAGGAGGTGAAACTTTATATCATACCCCAAGGGTGATGGACTTGTTCTTATTATTCTCGAAAGTGTTCTTTTGAGGTTGAATGCTTCTGTATTTAATCTATGAGTTTTGAGCAATATTACTAGGAGGTCATATTTTCCTTAACAGTTGCTTCCTCATGTCTTACTTGGGCACTGGTCCTTTTCTCCTCAGATTGTGTGACTTGGATTATTGTTTGGGAGGATCTTCACCCACTGCAAGCTCACTAGTACCTTGTCTATCATTATTCATAATAAGATCAAAAATGAAAATTGAATCGCCAACACTTGTATTATCCTTCGGTGGGGCTAGTTTATTAGTTTTTTTAGTATTCTCGAAGTGTTATGTTGTTGTCAAACTTTCCAGAACATTAGAAACCATAGCATTCATATTATGTTTCCATTGCGAGAATGTTTTTTAGAATGTGTTTCTTGATGAAACTTACAATAGTCGTCCATACCAAAGTTTCCAACATTGAATATTACATTAGAGCTTTGAGCAAACTTGGTTGGTTGATTTATATTCTTCTTAAAGAAAAACTTGAAGTACATTACTGGTATATGTCTCACCTAACTTCCTTTTTAGTTCGGATACTTCATTAGTGAGTAACTTCAAGGATTAAGTTGAGCATTCCATGTAAAAGGGCTCTTTCCCTTTGGTTTTAGCGGAAGAGGCTTGAGACTTTTTTCCAATGTCCTTGGAGTCATTTGAATCTTCTTGATCATAAATGACATCAATAGATATTAAGTCCTTTTCCACAACAATTTTTTCTGCAAAGTTGAAAGCCAATGTTTCCTTCAAAGCTCTTTTCAAAAAACATAAATATTAGTGGGAAAGGTAGCAGTGCAGTAATTCTTAGTGATTGAATCATGAGGTTGCATATCAATTTGGAACTTGTTCAAAATGCGAAAAATATATAATTAAAATCTTTCACCTTTTCTTTCTCCCCCATATAAATATTTTCAAGTTCTTTAAGCAACATGGAAGGAGTTTTATCATCGACGAATTTCTCTAAGAGAAATTGCTTAAAATCCCTCCAATTGTGGATTCAATTTAGTGGAAGGTTAAGGTACCATATTGATGCTCTACTCTCAAGAGTGTAAGGAAATAATATACAAGAAACATCATCATAATTTACCTCTAACATCCTTAGATGCAAGTAGAAGTCATCATTGTGATCCTAAGCCTTCGCTTTATTGTCTAGATCATACTTTGTAAGGATCGTTTTTGGGAGACTGTGTAAGAAATTAAGGTTGCCATGAAGAGAAACATTCCCTTGGGACATCCAATATAATTGGTCATTATCCATGCCTTCGTTTTCTTTCTCTTCATTATCTAAATACAAAGAGTCTTCTCCTTCACTATTCATATTTTCATTATTATTCAGTTTTTCATTGTCTAAAAACCAATTCCTCCCTGTCGCCCTTCATATTTCCTGCAATAGGTGATGGAACGTCCGCTTGATGGTAAGATTCTTCGAGTGAGTCAGCTAAATCGTGAAGGGTAACAATAAAAAAATCTTTGATTGAAGAAACTATAACACCACGATGGGCTATCTATTTTTTGTATTTCTGATGAGGAAGAATGGAGGTAACAGAGAGTAATCCAAGATCTCTATCAAACTATAGGCGAAATCATTCAAATTTTCTCATAAGTAACCTTGTAAGCAAGCTTTAGACCTTGGTGATATGGTTCTTCTTTCCTGGATATATGACTTGGATTCAAACTCATAAAAATGCTACCTTGAACTGAAGGTTCTTTATGTGAATGTGTTGAATTATCAGCCATAAAAAGGCTACCCTCCTTCTAGTTCCAGAATGTTGATGGTGTTGGAAACCACCAACACACAAGGGGTCTCCCTGATATGAAGTCCCGACAAGAGCTCACACCATTTGGAGTAGGATCCCCATTGAGCAAATAGACCTTATTGTGATTATTATATTCATAAATATTTCACCTGGATGCAATTCACAACATAAGAGATCACACATATACTTTTGTGATAAGAAATTAAATACGATTTTGTGAAAAAAATAGTTTCAATGTGTACAAGGTTCTTTCATGGAGGGGAAAGAAAGAGAAAGCCTTTAGAAGAAAAGTAATATTACTATCCTAATAAAGACACATACATTTATATAGGATTTAATTGTTAGTTAATCTATGAAATAGTTTACAAAGTAACAAAGATCGTGAAAGAAAATAGCAACGCACATTCAACAAGATATATAGCAAATCCAATGAAATAGTTCATTTTATTTCGTATGTGTGAGCACAAACATATACCACAAACATTAAAATAATATTCTTAAAAAATCCATGACACACCCATGAAAGTGTATCGGCTCTTAGAGCTTCAAATCATTAAGTGAAAATTTAAGATACATAATTACAATGTTGCATCACTAGCTCCAATAGTGGAATGTTAGGCCGCCACCTTCTACTCAAAAGATTTATCTTCTCTCCTATGTCTAGCTCGAGAAGCCAAGGTTAAAATTCCTTTGCTTGAACTATGAGGGTTTATTTATAGCAAATTAGGTGACTCTTCACCTCCCTGATGACTCTTGAGCTCCCATGTGACTTTTGAGCTCCTACATGAATCTTGGACTTCCTAGTGACTCTACACATTCAATGTGTGACCCTTGGGCTTCCACACATTTTACATTTTCCAAATTTTTAAATTACATAATTAATTTCCACCAATAATTTGGAAAAAATACATGAAACAATACAACACTCTTGTGTTGACACTTTGAGGAGTAACAATTTGGAGACTATGACATGAGACTTCATTGTAGTGTATCAATGCCAAGTTCTTCTCTTTGCTTCTATGTCTTATTTTCCTTCATGATATATCTTTCTTTTGCTTCATCTTCACCCTCCAAAAGGGTCTAGTTATAGTATTAGATTCTTCTATGTCATCTTGGTCTTCATCCATATGTCGTAGTCCAGAGTTCCTTTATCTCTTTTTTTGTGTTTTCTTGCAAATTCTCCTTGATGGCCTTCTTGAGCATCATCTCACTCATGAAAAGACAACATGAGTCCCAAAATCACCTATTATACCTTTTTTTCTCATGAAAGATGTTGATTGTGATAGGAAAATGTGCAAGGGCTAAGAGAGAGAGAGGATTCTTGGGCACAATGCACAGTGGAAACAGGGAAAGAGGCAAGGCACTATGACTGCACACTCAGCAACTTGTAGTGAGAAAGTATAGGAGATAAGGGAGACAATATTGGGCACTATGACTACACACTCAGCAATGATTGAAGACGAGGATCAATAGATTTTTCAAGAGTCTACTGTAGGGATCTAGAAATGGCCCTAATATCTACAAAGAATTTGTCATGCGTAATTCAAGGTAGGGTTGGTTCATTCTTGCCCAGTGGGAAATAGTAAGCAGCGGGGTCGAGTGATTGTGCTCTAAGGTTTCTCAATGAACAGTGATGGAGGTTTTCCTCTAGATGGGTGTAGTGCATAGGTTCAGGAGGTAAGGGTATCATAGCTGATGCTTAGGAATTGGATGTGCCATGAGTTGCAAAAGATATGGGGACAGGAAAGAAGTCCAAAATTGACTAAGTGTGAGATCAATGAGACAAAAGAGTAAGAGTGTATAACAGGTCGTGAACATGATCTCACACACATATACAATCAAGCACATGACATGAAGATGAATAGTACCCAAAACCAACATGCATACAACAAAAAATAATAAAGAGACACTTATCTCTAAGTGTCACACTTAGGGTGTATATATTTATGACACAAGTCTCGAATACACCCAAATGGTTCACTATTTCATGGTAATGTGTCCAACGCATGCTATTATAAAAAATAGGATCAAATAATGCAAGAGAGTGTGTTGGAGATTCCTATTAAAGGTGCAACATGATTTCTCTAACAAAATGCGACACTATGTACTTCTTTAGAAAGGGACTTGAACATTTAAGAAAACTTGGAGAACAAGCATGGAACAACTTTAACAAATCAAAAAGACAGATTACACAATCAATGGGAGGATCCAAAATTTTAATGTAGTCAAAATTTGGAGGGTGTTGTAGCAGCAACAACAAGACCATATTTGAGCTTCTAGATATTTGAGAAAAAAATAGAAGAGCACAACAAATGCACCTTGAACCCTCAAACCAGTGTGGTATCTAATTCAATCCCATCTAGCTACTCATAATATTCAAGAAGACAGATGGTGAACATAGATTGGCTGATAGGAATAACATATGGCACCACCTGGAATGCCCACGTGGTCCAGATGACCTCAACATGACACAGGTAAGACATTATCTGGAAGTTTGATAATTCGGGTGTTTGAGCCTTTAAGCCTCTAGAAATTTTAAATTTTCTCGAACCCCTGAACTTATAAAAAAGTATCTTTTGGCTAAAGGCATGGTCATAGGCTTTGGTCACATGTATTTAAGGAAGTTGAGTTCAAGGGCACAGGGCTACTAGACCAATGGTGAGAAAGAGCGCCTCCAGTCTGTACCTGTGGTCTCGAAATTGTTTTGATTTTGGTGGCTAAATTAAAAATGGGAGCTAATTCCATTTAGGTGCATAGTGAACTTAAGTTGTAGCATGTAATGGTGCAAGTCTTAAATTGAGTTGTTGAAATTGATAGCTTTAGTGATGGTCCTCCTTGTCAAGTTTTACAGGAAGTAATGGATTTCCAGTCTTAAACAAAGTCAACCATAATGAAGTACAACTTCTGTCATGAACAAGTGTGGAATGAAGCCACAAGGACCACAATCTGTAGAGGTTATGTATGGATTAATTCATTGAGGCATGTGAGCCATACCAAAGTATGCTTCTCAAGCAATGGATAACTATAATAAATCATATGATCTTTTTTTTGTTAGTCATCAGTAATTTTTACTATCTGAAGATGACTAAATATCAATCCTATATTTCTAAAAACAAGATTCCTGAATATTGTGAGTTTTAGAAATCTCACTGCCTTCATTATCCTTGTCACAAATTTTTCATTATTATACTATTTACCAGTTCATGATTAACCTACCATTCCTAAAGAGCCCCTCATGGGCTTATGCCACTCATCTAGTTTATTTTCCCCACCTATCACACCAGCACTTTGTTTTGCTTTTTCCCCACTACTTCACTTCCATCTACGATTACCAGTTAGCCTATCCTTTCCCATGTTCATCGGGTTCCTCAAACTTGGATGGTATCAGAAATACTGCTATGAGCTCCTTATATCAATCAAGTACCTCCATTTCTATATATTCAAATACTCCCATTGGTCAAAAAGCTCTGTTTTTACACTATTAGGATCCCAAGCCTAATTTCAGTCAAGGACCAAGTTAAAACCCTACCACTAGATCATTAGGTTTTCCCTAGGTTGTAGGATCTTCATTGGTATTTTAAGCTCTGTTCTTCTTATACTAGGACCTACTTCAAAAGAAAAAGAAGAGCAACACATGATTTCCCAAAAAAAAATAGGGCAAGAGAATCTCCAAAGAGGGTTATTTTGTCAATTTCAAAGTCTTGCAAAAAGGAAAGTGTGCTTGACATTTCTGCAAGAATTTCAAGAGGTTAATCAGCAGAGGAAATTGGTGGAGTAATTGATAAGTTTCTAAAGGAAGCAGGGGGCACTGAGTCTAGAGGAGAGATCAAATTTTCTAAAAACTGATTGAATCAACAATATGCCAAACAGAAACCCAATGTAGCAAGATACATAAAAGAGAGTCAAGCTCTCAGCTCTACCATTTACATTTAGTGGTAAAGGATAGAAGAACATGATATAAGCTCCAAGGTAAATATAAAATTTTTTGAAGGTACTACCACTGTGTAAAAGTCTAAAGTTGTCAAAGTGAGTTCATCATGTTCAAAGATCAGAGGGAAAAATAAGTTTGTTCACCCACCAAAGTAAAAATGTTCAAAGACATCATCCAACCCAAGAAGGTGAGCCTTGTCACTCAAATAAAGTTTTCAAAATAGGGAGGTTAAGAGTATCAATGGACAAGTGTCAAATCATAAACTCAGACACTTTCAAAACAAAAAGGTTAAAGAAATATCAGTGAAAAGTTGAAAGGTTTAACAACATTAGAAAAGTGGGTTTTCTTATTTCAATTTATTTTCCTCGGCTATAAAGGCCCTTTTCCACTCTTCAGTTACTCATTTTGTCTTAAAATATCATCAAAGGTGGTCAGAGAAGAAATTTTGAAATTCTGGCAAAGTTTAGGCAAGATTGCTCTGTGCTACGTGCCTGGAATCCTACGCTACACTCCTGTAGGTGTTCCGCCATGTAAAAACTAATTGTGCATTATGCACCTATGACTGGGTGCTACACATTCACTCCGTGCAGACCTGACATCTTGATAGAACCAGTGTGCAAATCTCGCTCGATAGGCCCAGGAGATACGCGTTCAAAACACCAGCCCATGTAGATGCCCGACAGGCCCTTATGCTACTCTTTCACCCTGCATGAAACCATCATTCAGGATTTCTTGGCCAGAGACCTAACAGAGCCGGCATGCAGGCCTACCAACGATGCATTTAACAGTGAATGCACTGTGCGTTCAGTCGTTCAACCCTGCTTGTGCGTTGCACATTCAGTCTTCAACCACCCGACTAGCCCGACACTACGCGCTTGTGCTATGCGTTTGGCCAGGAGGGCCTATGAATCATTCCAAGACCAGAATTTGCACAAAAAAATCCTCAAAATCACTTGCAAGGGTTTCATAACATCTTTTAAGGGTAAGTCCAAAACAACACCACCACATTTTTAAGTTTCTTGTCTTTGGATTAGAGGTATAAACCCTAGAAATTTCCATCAATTTCACAATGCAAAATTAGGGTTTTTTACCTTACAGGCAACAGTAAATAAACAAAATTTCAAGGGAAGGTAATAGTGACAATGGTGAGGGAGGCCAAGGGCCTAGATGATAGCAACACAAAGGTGGAAGAGTAAATAGGTTTGAGCCACTGAACACCAAGGAGTTGATGACCTCTCCTATGACAGTTTCCTACTTTCAGAATGTGGGTTGTTTTGACTTCTGTAAAAGGGTACAACAGGTTCAAATTCACCCTGAGTTGACCAGGCATTTTATCTTTAACCTCCATGACCATCAAGTAAATTTATCAGGAGTAAACTTTGAGCTATCTGCAAATATCATTTCTATGGCCACCAGGATACCTAGTATGGGAGAAAAGTGGTTCAAGCAGGCTAATTTGGACCTAAGCCATTATCAACCTTTCCTAAAACCTAGATACCAAGCTGAATACAAATCCATTTTTCCATTTTCACATTTACTAGAGAGATATGCACCTTTTATGAGAGTCATCATGAAATATTTTACATGTGAGGGTAGGTTTTCTAGGCTCTATTCATACCACATAATATTACTCATGCACTTCACTAGGGCCAAGCGGTTACATTTGCCCTATTATCTTTATAGAAGTATTGATAAGATGTCTTATATTGTGAAAAAGAGACATCCTTCACAAAAAATGCAAAGTATTTTTCACCATTCTCTTATCAAGATGATTGTGTTACATTAATTAGAGCAGCAGGGTATTCCATGGGAGGTGTTCATCACCCATGAATTTTTCACAAACCCACAGCCTCATCATCAACCAAATTTACCCTCATCATCTCATCCTCCTCCCTCCACTCCTCCATCACCTCCTACTGACCATGACTCATCATCTGCACATGTATCCTCTCCTCAAGAAAACCTTCCTTCCTCACCTTCTCCCAATGCATTAGATCAAAAAGAAAGTGGCAGTGAACAAGAATAAAATGATGAAGAGGAGGAATAGGGCAGTGATGAAGAGGTTAGAAATGAAGAAGAGGCATAAAATCATGAAGAAGAGGTAGAAGATGATGAAGAAGAGGTAGATGCAGAAAATGATGAAGAAGAGGCAGAGGCAAAAAATGATGAAGAGGAGGAAGAGGGCAGTGATGAAGAGACAGGTGATGTAGAAGAAGGTAGTGATAAATAGGACAGTATAGAAGCAGAGGATGATGAAGAAGAGGCAGAGGTCAGCAATGATAAAGAGGGCAGTGATGAAGAGACAGATGATGAAGAAGAATTTAGTCAAGAACATAGTGCAGAAGACATCGATGTAGAGATCAGTGATGAAAAGAAAGGTAGTTTTGAGGTAAGCCATGGTGAGGGCATTCAAGTGGAAAATTTTGAGCTTTTCCATCTCACATATCAAAGAGGAAAGAGGCATGTGTTTGCTACTTCTAAAAGGCAAGGGACCATGCCATCTTCCTCGGCTAAGAATCTTGACAAAGTCAAACAAAAGATCAAAGAAGAAGAAGCACAAGATCAGCATGAGGTTGAGAGAGAGTTTGAAATCATTCATATTGACAGTGACGAGGAGAATGAAGCAAGGATCACAAACTTTCTCCTCCAGAACAAAAATTCCCAAATTGAAGACCTCCAAGAAAACCTAGATAGGGCCAAGACTATGAATAATGCCCTTGAGATGGAAAATAGACAGCTAGGGGCACAAAATTCCATTTATGAAGCTAGAGAAATTAGAGCCCGGAAAGAAGCTCAAAAAGCACAGGTGAAGTTAGAGGAATTCATGGGCACCTATGAGGAAAGTGAAGATGAGGAAGGACAAACCAGAAGAAGACCAAGAACCATGGGTTTAAAGAAGTCCTTGGCAAGAAAAAGAGAGCAAGAATCTGCCTTGGCAGAGCAGCTCCCTCTAAGTGAGCTAGTTGCCATGGAGATAGACTATGATCGGGAGCCATGGCTTGAAAGAGAAAACACACACTTGGAGGCAAAATTGGAGAAGACAAATAGAGACCTTGACCTCCAAAGGAAGATGACCAAACACTATGCACTTAGAAACCAAATTGCAAGGGCCAAACTCAAAATAGCCCTTGCCAAAGTTCAAGCCCTCAAGGAGGAAAAATTTCAAAGAAAGATCAACCTTCTTGCTGATGCTTCCATGCAAGAATCCCAGAAATAACAAGGAAGATAAATGCAAATTTTGGGAACTTTTTGGAAATTTTGGTATTTTGTTGATTTGGAGGGCCAAGGGGGTAGAACCTTTGGTGCTACACTTTTTCTCAGGCCATCTTTAGGAGGAAAGGCTTACAATTTTGGAATCCTTAGCTTAATTACAGCATTCTCACTAAGTTTCAGGTCAATTGGAGTTGTTTTGGTCCTCCAAAAGGGTCAAAAACACCTTAATTTTCACCTTTCTGCCTAGTTTTCAGGATATGTGCTGCGCCTTTACCAGTCTTGGGATTTTTTTATTTTTGAACAAGTTACTAGGGTCCAATAAGAAAACCAAGGGTATTTCTAGAAATTATACTCAACAGGCTTTCCAACGAGCCATCACGAAGCCCATTCCAACATCGGGAAGGCCTTCAACACCTTGCTTCAAGTTGACACAGTTTTCTTGCTCATGTGCTACGCCCTTGGCATGGAAATGCATCCTAAAACTCAGTGTTGTGCCCTGACAGAGAAAAAATCAACAATGTGCGCTTGAAAAGTTTTTGGAGGCTTGGCAGAGCCCAAATGTTAGTTTTTTTGCCAAAAATGCCCGAAAAGATATTTTGTATTAGATATTTTGTGCCTTAGGCCTTGCAGGGTCTCAAAGGACAAAGTGACATTTATGACTAATCAATAGGCTTCTAGAGACTTAATTAGGGTTTATTTCTCAATTTCATGATAAATAGATCATGGAGGTTTCATTGTATTTTTTGTATTTTTGCTGAGCATGCTATGAAATAGACTTGGAGTTTATTGGTGAAACTGGTTTTTTGTGCCTTGTGATGGTGTTGGATTGTGCTTCTATGGATCAAGCTCACTCTTAGGATTCATTAAGTTTGTTCCAATGGTGATGTATTCCATATTTATGTTTGTTTTCTTCAGTTATTCATTTTTTTTATGGTTCATTTAGTCATAGAATAGAAATAGAGAATGGGATTTATCTTCTTGATACCCTACTTCTGCCTGCTTTCTTGACTTCTATGTTTTCTTCCTCAAAGTTTTTCTAAAGAAATCCTTAAATTCTCTTTAGTGTTACTGATATGTTATGTTAGAATTCTATTTGTTTCCAAGTAAGTTTTTGAGAAACCTTCACTGCTCTCTTAGCTTGCTTAACAGTTGTTTTTAAGACTTGCTTAGCCTAGTTGATATTGAGGAATCCTTCATTGCTCTTCAATTTTCATTATGCTATCATCTTAGAAGCTTTTTCCTATTTATTGGTTTGTTAAAGGATCCTTTATTGCCCATTTAACTCACTATGTTCACAACTCCATGTTACTTCACTCTCCCTTGACCTAATTAGATCCATTTGATCTTGCCAACTTGCCCTTTGAGCTATCCTTGACTCATTTTTACACCTTTCAAAGAGTTTTGCAGACTCCATAGCCCAACGGATTGATATTCCCCACTCTATTAACCTACTTAACAATTTTCCCAACCAACCAAAAAAACAAACAAACCCTAAACTTAACAACTAGCCTAAAATAAAAACCTAAAAAGCAAACAAGTTCATATCATTTGCACAAAATAGAGAGAGCCCTCTCTGAGCCTAGGAAGGCTAGGTCCTAGGACTCCAAAGACTGGTCTGATGTTACTCCTGTTCATTTTTTCTCACCAATCTAAAAAATTATAGGGCACCTAACATAATGGCGATCATGGTGGGACTCTGAGAAAATAGCATCCTAAGCACTCCTTAAAACCTCAAAAACACTCCTGTCAAGTAGTATCTATTGATTTATTGCCACCTCATCGCCCTAACATAATGGCGATCATAGCGGGACATTTGAGTCAGTGACATCCTAAGTATACCTTAGGAACTCTCAAATCCTCGTCAAACTTGGAAAACTTAAGTGTTAGCCAATAGTAGAATCTAATTGTTTCACCATCCTAGCAAAATGATGACTCAACTAGAGGACACTCCTAGAAACCTTAGGGCTACTTAAAGGAACTTAGAAAACCCCAAAATATCCCTATATTGGTTTTCGTAAATTTTTGGTGATGGACCACAACTACTTGTCTTCAAAACAGTAAAAACATCCACCTGACAACTCCACTAGCCTCCAGTAGGCCTACTAACTTTACTAGTTCTCGTAGACTTCCATGGGATTGTGTAAAATCAACCCTGAGCAGTTTAGAAGCCTAGTCACACACTGTGCGAGTTTAGCAAACACTAAGAGAGATCACCTTCTGAAATAAATCATAAATCTTTAGCCTCCCTACACTTTGGGTTTGAAATCTGGCTTCATAAAGGATCATTACCAGATCTCACCCATACCTAAACCCTCCTACCATAGTTGACGACTCGGAAATGATTTTATGTTAAATTCCTAAAACTGAAGTTTCAACTGCTTTTAGGACCATTCATAGAGCAATTTTTTTTCCTAAACATCTTACAGCCTTGCAAGATCCCCAGTTTAACTTACACCGTACAAGAAACCTTTTATGAACTAAGTCACAAAGTGGGATTGACCAAACTGACCTTGAGCCCATATATTTGGAGCAGAGTCCTAGCGGAGAAGCCTCTCCTTCCACTCCTCCCTATTTTCAACTTCTCCATCACTTTGGCTCTTTTCATTCCAAGTCTGTTCAGAAATAGTTTGCTAGTCCAAGTACTTCCACCACACCCATTCATACCACCATTGTGCAAAACACACCGCTTCATCCTACACCCCCTCTCACAAACACTCCCCTTGTAAATCCTCCTTGGATTCCATTAGCTCCCATCATGGTAGCATGGTACACACCTCTAGTACTACCACAACCTTTGATAGCTTTTTCAATTGACTACCAATCCAAAGTGCCTCACTTTACCGGAGTTGACTCTACAACTTCCCAACAACATGTAGATAGAATAAATGATGCTTTTTATTACATGGAATTAGAAGAGGAAACCATGAAGATGAGGATGTTTGCCTAGAGCTTAGGGGGAGAAGCTAAAAAATGGTTCAAAATCTTGACTCCTAACAACATACATGATCTCCCTTCCCTTTGCCAGACATTCATAGAAAAATGGGAGATTAAGAAAAACCTCTCCAAATTCTCTCAGAATATAACAACCTAAAGAGAAATGTCGGGAAAAGAATACAAGACTATTGCACTAGGTTCAATAGTGTGTACAATGCCCTCCCACCTCACATGAAACCCCCACAAGGCCTAGCACTAGTGAAATTTCCAGAAGGCTTTGATCCAGACATGACCTACCAATTAAGAGAAAGGGATCCCAAAACTTTAAAATACATGTAAAGGGGAGTTGTGAGTGCAGAAGCCAACCTGATTGAAAAGAGGGCTAGGATGAGGTCAGAAAAGAGAGTCACATAAAAAGATGAAACTATGGCCTCAACCTCTTCATCCGATGCCAAAATTGATAGCCTAGTTAAAACAATGGAGAGAATGATGGAGAGGATAAACTTGAATGAAAGAACACCTCCTAGGGAAAATCAACCAAATCCCCAAAACAAAAATAGGAATTCGAACTTCAGAAGAGAAATCAAAGAGAGAGACAGTGACCAACAAATTATGCCTCCTTTCCAAGACAATTATGTGGATGAGGAGGAAAGAGAAACAGAACAACCAGAAGAAAACCATGTAAACTTGATAGGCTCTAAAAATTAGGGTGATGTTTTCCTCATAGAAGAAGAACAAGGATTCTTTTCCTCAAATCAAAATGATAGAAAAAACTATGAGGAATTTTAAGAGTATACGTTGGGATTTGAGAATGCCATAATGGAGGCTTGTAGACAATATGATCTTAGGAGTAAAAAAAACAAGAGGCCTCCAAAAAAAACAAAAAAGAAACTACTATTAAAAATACCCTGTAAATATAATGAAAAAGACGGCAGAGAACAAAATCACCATGGCTAAGAAACCTTATCAAAACAAAGATAAAACTAGCCAACAAAATGGTGACCCAAGCTGCCCTAGTACCTCCACTAGTGGCCCTGGAAAATATACTCAAAATGACAATCCTAATAAAACTCAGCAAACCAAAATTGTTGAAAGAGCTATGTGCGACAAAACAGATGTAAATATTCCAAAAACACTAACACCTTTCATCTTTGAGGGAGAGATTTCCAAGATCAAAATAAGCATGCCCCTTGTTGAACTAGTAACTCAGGATGTATATAGGAATCAAGTCTTGAAAGCTTTGAATATAGGAAATGATACCGACTCCTTGAACTTAACTGATGACAAACCAGAGCTGTTGTTTGGACCTGAAGTAGAGGGAAAATATCAAGAAGGAGTTGTCCCTCCATTCTATGTCATCTTAAACATTCATGAAAAAATCTTGCATAATGTTATGCCAGACTCCGGAGCCTCACACAATCTCATGCCTAAGGTAGTAATGGACAGATTAGGCCTAGAAATAACCAAACCCTACAAGGACTTATACTCATTCGAATAAAATAGAGTCAAGTTTTTGGGTCTAATCAGGGATTTGTGTGTCAATCTGGCACAAATACTTGCTAAGATTCTAGTCATGGAGATAGTGGTTGCTGACATTCCCTCGAAGTATGGCATGATTTTATCCAGATCATGGGGGGCCAAACTTCAAGGGAATCTCCAAATGGACATGTCATATGCTACCATCCTAGTTTTTAACCAAGCAAGGAGGTTGTACCGAGAATCACACATGAAATGTATGGTTAGCAGCCAATATAGGCCAAACAACACCCCTCTTTATTCCATTCATTCAGATCTTGACTCATTTATCTTGTATAATGATTATGACATTGATGAACAAGTAAATGAAATTGAGAAAGATATAGGCCTACCACAACAGGCAAACCAAACATTGAACAAGGAACTTGATAGAAAAAACTATAGCAGCCTCAAACAACAACATAATGGCAAAGTTGAACTTGAAATGCTTTGGAACATGAGCTTTGATGCCTCTTATGGCAAAGCTGGTTCGGGAGCTGGTGTCTAGATTCATAACACCAATGAATGCCACTCCTACAAACTAAACTTTCAATGCACTAAAAATATTGCCGAGTATGAGGCCCTTCTCCTTGGTTTACATTTTCTAAAATACATAGGAGCCAAGAAAATCTATGTTCAAGGAGACTCTCAACTGATCATTAGACAAATCAAGGGAGAGTATTCTTCCAAGAATCCTACACTAAGAGAATATCGGAATGTTGCCTTGGATATCTTGAAACTTTTGAGAAGTATGAACTTATCTCCATCCCCAGAGCTCAAAAAAACTTGGCCAATGAACTTGCCTTTCTTGCCAGCACATGCCAAATGCCTCATGCTAATGAACAATACACTCTAAAAGTCAAGTGCAAACCAGCAATCCCAGATAACATAGATCACTGGCAAGTATTTGAAAATGAAAAACATATTGAAAATATCTTGCAGCTCAAAACCTAGTTTCAAATGTTAAAATTAGACTTAATCCATCAAGAAGTTTGCTTTGACAAAGAACAAGCCCTCAAAACAGAGCTGCCTTTTGAAATTGACATAAATCTACTAGAATATACTCTTAAGGCAGAATCATTGGTAGATTTAGATTAAAAATACTTTGAGGAGCTGCAATGCAAAGATAACTCACTACCAAGAGGTCTTTCCCCTTTAGAAGAGTTATTTGACTTTAATGATGTATCAAGAAAGCCAAAAATGGAAACCACCGAAACTGATGTGGAAGAATGTAACATAAGCAACATAAACTAACCCAAAATAATAAAGTTGTCCAAAACTCTCCCTCCTCACATAAAATATAAATATATAGAGTTGTTCAAAGAGTTTAAAGATATTTTTGCATGGGGGTATGAAGACTTGAAATCCTACAACACAAGCATTATTCAACATAAAATTCCTCTAAAGGAAAATCAAAAACCATTCAAACAAAAATTGAGAAGAATAAACCTCGTTCTAGTACCTCTAGTTGAAAAGGAAATAAAGAAGATGCATGATGCTGGTATCATAGTCCCACATAGGTACTCAGAATGGGTTTCCAACCTCGTTTCAGTTAGGAAGAAACAGGGGATATTAGGTTGTGCATAGACTTTAGAAACTTGAACAAAGCCTCCCTAAAGGACAACTACCCTTTACCCAAAATGGATCATGTTAGTCGTCCATAATTTTGATGATATCCAAAGATGACTAAATTTCCAATCCTAGATTTCTAGAAATAATATTTCAAAGAATCATTATGAGTTCTAGAAATCTCACTACCTTCATCATCCTAAGTTCATTAGTTCACTGAATCTTCATCTATGCCTCCTAAAAATTTATCCTATTGTTTCAAGAAGAAGCTCATTTCAGGCTATTTATCCATGTTTTTATTAGTCCATTTCCCTCTGAAAATAGCCTATTTTCCCTTTATCAACTTCTCATTTCCTCTGAAAAAACCCCTTAATCCATTATATACACTCTTATATTTGGTTTAAAAAGGTCCCTTTTCCTCTTCATTGTCCTCCATTTTCCTTAAAAAACCCTTTTTTAACTCATTAAAAACCCTTATAATGGTTTAAAAACCTCTTTTTGCCTATCAGAAGCTTTAAAAAAAAGCCAAAAAAACACCGTTTTTTGCCTTTGTTCCTCCCTTGTATAAAATTTGGGTTTTTGAAGCCCCTTTGGGTTTGAACCCCAACCCCCTCTTCTTCACAAGACCCGAGGTCCTGACCATGGGCTAATTCTTAAGCCTTTAGCCCTTTCTATTTTTTGCCCCTGGTCCTCCTTTTAACCACGGGACCACATCCCCCTTCCTTTTTCCATTACCCCGCTCCCATCCCTTTATCTCCCGATCCATCCTCAGTCATTGATCAAAGGCTTTAGTCCTAGATCCAACGGCCCACACTTAACCCCGCAACTCTTCTCCTCCCATCCCTTCATCTCTCGAATCATTCTCAACCGTGGATCTTAGAGATCCAACGACCCTCGTTTAAACCCATCGCCCATAAACATTGCTGCTACCAAACAAATTTGCTTACGCCAGCATACGGCCCACCACCCACTGTGCAAAGCATCTTCCAATCCATGTTTGGCACCTGGCTTCCATTTTCTTCCTCGCTCGAGTGCCTTCCATTTGTCGTGCTCCCCTGTGGCCGTTGGATCTATACCCTCATATCCAACGGTCCACATTCATTTTTGCATGGATTTTGCCTCTGAGGGTTAACACGCATTTCCAACGCAAAACCGGTGGTTTCGTAAAAGACGTGTGTCACAAAGTGTATGGAATCGCGTTCGAGCGGGGCAAAACCGCTTACCGCCGATTATCAATGCAAAAACTGCCTGGTTTTCCACAAAACCATCTATGCCAATTTTTCACGCCAAATTCATTTTTAAACCTGGTTTTCGTGGTTTTTTCCATGGAACCTCTTCCTTGTGCTTCTCCCTCCCTCTGCGCATGCTCCTCACATCTCTGAAAGCAGTTTTCATCCAAAAGAAGCAGGGTTTATTTAATATTTTTTGCTTTTTGTAGGATGAATGACGGATAAGGTTTGAAAGCTGCCCTCCCACAGTCAAAATAAGTGACAAGGAGCTGTTAAATGATGGTCCAAGGGCCAAAAACATGAAGAAAGGGATTCCACAGGGTTCAAATTCATGGTTTGATCGGTGCCTCATGAGCACTGGTTGTACAATCAATCCCTCAGCACACCAAAAGAAACCCTGCACACAACAAAAAAAAGAAGAATGAGTGAAGTAGAGAAGAAAGGAAAAGACAGATTTTAAAGTTTAAATAAAAAGAGGTTAAAGGCTAAAGAAACAGAAGATTTAAAGGTTTAATTGGAAGATTAAAGGAGAAAACACAGATAAATCAATGTTTTGAAGAAGTCCGAGATGTGTTAGAAAAGCAGTATAATGGATTATGAAGGCTTAAACAAATCAGGCCTAGACACACTTTTTGATTAAATTAAGGCAAGATAGGCCTAAAAAGGCCTCAGATAAGTCAACACAGAGCAGTTATTTACTTGATAAATCAAAATTGACACCTTTCACTTAATTTATGTCTCAAAAGACAAATAAACAATTATTACACAAAAGAAGATATTATAAACTGTTAGAACAGTTAATATAAAGATAGAAAAAGGCCTCAAAGTCAATCTTTTCAGCTATTTCATCCTTAGGAAGTAAAGACAGATTTATTACACAGAGAAGTAGTTGAGAGACATTCCTACCTTATGCCTTGCATGGTTCTTAAGGATAGGAGTGCATTTACTATGTCATTAATAAAAAAAATTGAACCCTAGATAATTCCACCTCCTCAACTATAGTATAAATACTATTGTGGAACTCATTTGTAAGGGTTGGTTGTTGGCATTCAAACTCTTTGAAGTTGTACATAGTCTGGCTGAAGCTTAAGAAGAAATTGAAGTTTTGGAAGATTGATGATGTTATGACATGTTTTGTTAATGAGAAGGCTCTATCATTGGATCCTTGACCATGGTTCCTGGTGATGTATTCTGATCTGTTATTGTTATTTCCTGTTTTGCATTTTGTTCCATCGTTCTTGCTTGCAGTAGAGTAAAAATTTTAGGCTAAGAAATGTCTCCTAGAAGCACCTTAGACCTGTTTGCTCTTCACTATCTTTATGTTTTCATCTACTGAAGTTTTTATTGAGTAGTTTGACTGCTTTAAAATCTTAAGCTTGTTTATTTATGAAATAGTTCATACAATTGGTTCCAAGAATTATTTATGGTTTTCCCTGCTTGCTTGCTGCCACTTGAAAACTGTTTCTAAAGTCTCCCTTTAAACTACCATTATTTACAGTCTGCCAAAGAGGTATGTTTTGATCATACCCTTTGTTCTTTCTTAGATAATTGTTTTGAAGGTCTTTAAAATTTCAGTCTTAGATGTTTAGGAGTTCCCTCTTCTATGAATGCAATTATTGTGAATCTTTAATGTTTTCTTATCCATGAAAGTGAAATCTTTGGATGAAATAGGCTGTTCCCTGACTCCTAGATTTCATTTGAATAGTTTGTCTTAGTATTATTACTTGCTGAAGTGTGGTTTCTATAATTTATGGTTAGCCATGTCTATGGAATGCCTCTTGATGTTATTTTAATGTTTTAAGTCCCTTTGTTGAGAGGTACATATAATTAAGGATTCTTAACTGCCCTTAGTTCTACTTCTCCTTCTAAATTCTTAATGTCCATTTCATTTCATCCACCAAACCTAAGATCCATTGGCCAAGTTAGATTTTTCCTTTGATATCCCATATCCATTGATTGAGCTTGTTATAACTTCTTCTTGACTCCATTGCCCAATGGCTTTGACTTTTCCCCTTCCGATTTATGTTTCCTAGATCATTCATGTCCAACCAACCAAACAAAAACAAACAAATTTGTACTTAATAACTAGCCTAAAATAAACCCTTTTACAAGAAAACAAGTCATATCTTTCCAAATATATTGAGAGATCCCTATCTGAGACTAGGAGGGATAGATCCTAGAGCTCTAAAGACTGGTTTATATGTTTCCTTGTCATTTGGTTTTCCAATCAGCCAAATCACAGGACCCCAACATTCTGGCGATCACGGTGGGACTTCTAAGTATATAACTGTATAAATACCTCCTTAAAAACTCATTAGACCCTAAGTAAATCAAATAATATCCAGTGATTCTGCCACCTCATCACCACACCAACATTCTGGAGATCACGGTGGGACATCTGAGTTCATAGTTTCCTAGCAAGCTCTTATAGACTCATTAGTCCTTCAATAACCATATAAACTTAGAAAACCCCAAAAACAATTTTAGATTGGTTTCATAATAAACATTGGTGGTGGACCATAGAACATTTTACCTCCAAAAGAGCTAAAAATTTCCACCTGGCGACTCCACTGGCCTCCAGTAGGCCTATTTACTTCACTAGTCCTTGTAAACTCCCCTAGGAATGAATTGAGCAAACCCAATCATGCTGTTGGTGGACAAAAAAGTTCAAATCTTCCACCTGGCGACTCCACAACCTCCAAAAGACCTAATGACTCCACTAGAAGAAGACTCTGAACGGGTTGAAAAGATACAGTGACCTCTTTTTATAAACATGGATTCAAATATAGACCCAAAAGCAAATCTATTGGCCAAGATGGAAAAAATGTTGTTCATGTTTGGAAAGATAATGGATAGGTATGAGGCTAATTTAAATATTGATGATCTAGAGCAGCCCATGTTTTTTCCATATCAGGAACAAACTCAACCCCTACAAGACATATACAACAAGAAAAATATGTATGATGAGCAAGATTACAGAGAAAACAATGAAGAAAGTTGTCAAGAAAGTCCTGATAGCATACCTTTATCTTGTATTGCACTGCTAAGAGAACTTTATGACCAAAATGAAAAAGCAGAAAGTGAGAAGTCCTCTGAGGAAACGGTCAACCATCTTGAACTCACAAAATCTGAAATAGGAGAAGAAACAACACAACTAGAGTCTCTGCCTTTATGTTATAGCTCATTTCAGATTATTAAAGAAGAATGGCATCTTGACAATAGATTAGAAACAACTCATGAATCCCATGTTCAAATTGACTATCACAAAGATCAAGAGGAGTTGTTTGAGAGTGAAAAAAATTAGGAAAAAGAAGAAAATCCTCAAAGTTCCCCTGCAAGCACAAGTAAAGATTCCCTAGGAGAGGCTCAAGAAGATATTCAACCTCAAAATCAGTCAACACAAGAGGAAGAGGACTGTTGTACTTCTTTCCAAAGAAAAATAAAAAGTCCTCCTCTTTTGACAGAGGAAGAAATTGATCAAATATTAAGCAAACAGCCAGCCCTCAAAACTTCATTGGAACAAAACACTTCTGCTCATCTACCTACTGAACCTTGTGGTCTTGAACCAGAAAATAATCTTGTAGATCAGCTTAAAGAAAAACAAGATGATAACCCAATATGTTTGATTGGTGAAATTGTTTATACTAATGATTTTCCAATTTTCGATCAGTCTGATGATGATGATGAGCTCCAAATAGAAACTAATGATGTAGGTCAACCAAAAATGGATTGGTGTCATGAATTTCATCATCATCAGCTAGAAATCAGTAATTAAACAGCACAACCCATCAAAAATAGCTTTCACATAATTGGAAATCAACAATCTATCAGTGGTAATGTTGAGATTGAGAAAAAAGAGGAATTTCTTGAGCAAGATGAAGATAAGGAGCCTTCTCCAGAAAAGGTTGACGTAATAAAATATACCCCTGCTCAAGAATATGATGATCTCTTCACAGAGTACAGTCCACTGAATCAAAGCATACCAGGACTATAAGAGGACAACACTGCAATATATGATGAGTCCTCAAATTTAGATGAGGAAGAAGATGAGGAAGAAGTTCTTTCTCAAAAGAATCTTAATCTTGATCCCGTGGAGGAAAAGGTAATCCTAGTTGAAACCTATCTTACGAATACTCCCAATCAGGTATTATTTTAAGATCCCTATGCTCATTTCTTGAAGACATTTGAAGAGGGAATAAAGGTTGTTAGGAGTAATTTATTGTCAAGTACAAGGAAAAATTTTAGCACTGCTGCTAAGAAACAAATGAAATGGGAGTGGCCCTGTTTGTCCAGCATGCTCAAGGAGATGAGAAAATACCAGTCATGGAACCATCTGATTGACTGGATGTATTGGAAAAGATAATTGGTCAGCTAAACATGTAAATATTCCAAGTTAGATTATGTTAGATAGGAAAGCAAATAAGCTCATCCTATGAGCATTTAGTTAGTTTTGTTTTTGCTTTAAAATAAAAATAAAAAGGATACAAAAAACAATAGAAAAGATAAAAGAGGGCAGATGAAAAGAAGAAAGGTACAGCCCCATACTAAAAAAGAGAAAAATCTGAAAGTGTGCAAGCTTAAATGCCACTACTAAAAGAAAACACCGCCATTTATTCATACAACCTAATCATGACTAAATAGATTTCAATTTACTGTTGATAGGTTAGTGAATCAGATTTGCCAAACAATTTAATCTTGGCTTATCAATAGAATAGATTAGGATAGAAGAGAGAATGGTTCTAGCAAGATCAAAATCTGTCAGAACCAAGAAAAGGAAAAAGATAGCTCTAAATAGATCAAAATCAGAGCTGAGAAAAGAATAGAAGGATGTTTATAATTTTCAGATCTTAAGCCTTCACAAATTTTGTTTTATTTTTCTGCAAATAAAGTCTATGTGCAGCTTGTACATACAGCCATAGACACAATAGCAGATCAAACAATCTAATCCTAACTTGACTATGTTTAAATTTCCTATTTTAGAAATAGAGAATAAAATCTGTCAAACAGCTTAATCTTGACAGATAGTAGCTTAGGTAGTTTAATCTGGACTCTTGGAATAAATAAGGATAGGAATAGATTAGTTTATTTTTGTTTTCAAAAAATAAAATGTAAAAGATTTTGCTAGTTCAAATGCTCTCAAAAAGGAAGAAAAAATGATAGGACAAGTAAGATTGGGTAGGTAGAGATGTTGTTTGAAGAAATTACATGTTGCAGATTGATAAAGGTTGTCCTTTTCAGAGAAAGATCAGCAAGAAAAGAAGAAATATGCCCAATGGATGAGGCACTGGTCTACTAAAAGCCAGAGATTTATAAACTAAGGTTCTGGACACCTAAAAGGACAACTGTCCTCCCCAAGTGGAGCAATTTTTAGTCATCCATAATTTTGATGATATCCAAAGATGACTAAATTGCCAATCCTAGATTTCTAGAAATAATATTTTAAAGAAGCATTATGAGTTCTAGAAATATCACTGCCTTCATCATCCTAAGTTCATCAGTTCACTGAATCTTCATCTATGTCTCCTAAAACATTATCCTGTTGTTTCAAGAAGAAGCTCATTTCAAGCTATTTATCCTTGTTTTTATTATTCCATTTCCCTCTGAAAATAGCCCATTTTCACTTTATCAACTTTTCATTTCCTCTAAAAAAACCCCTTAAGACATTATAAACACTCTTATATTTGGTTTAAAAAGGTCCCTTTTCCTCTTCATTGTCCTCCATTTTCCTTAAAAAAACCCTTTTTTAAATCATTAAAAACCCTTATAATGATTTAAAAACCTCTTTTTTCCTATCGGAAGCTTTAAAAAAAAGTAAAAAAAACACTGTTTTTTGCCTTTGTTCCACCCTTGTATAAAATTTGGGTTTTTGAAGCCCCTTTGGGTTTGATCCCCAGCTCCCTCTTCTTCACAAGACCTGAGGTCCCGACCATGGGCTAATTCTTAAGCCTTTAGCCCTTTCTATTTTTCTCCCCCGGTCCTCCTTTTAACCACGGGACCGCATCCCCCTTCCTTTTTCCCTTACCCCGCTCCCATCCCTTTATCTCCTGGTCCATCCTCGGCCGTTGATCAAAGGATTTAGGCCTAGATCCAACGACCCACACTTAACCCCGCGACTATTCTCCTCCCATCCCTTCATCTCCCGTATCATTCTCAACCGTGGATCTTAGAGATCCAACGGCCCTCGTTTAAACCCATCACCCATAAACACCGTCGCTACCAAAAAATTTTTCTTATGCCAGCATATTTCCCACCACCCATTATGCAAAGCATCTTCCAATCTGCGTTTGGCACCTGGCTTCCATTTTCCTCCTCGCCCGAGTGCCTTCCATTTTTTGTGCTCCCCTGTGACCGTTGGATCTATACCCTCAGATCCGACGGTCCATGTTCATTTTCATGTGGATTTCGCCTTCGAGGGTTAACGAGTGTTTCCAACACAGAACCAGTGGTTTCGTAAAAGACACGTGTCACAAAGTGTATCGAATCGCATTCATGCAAGGCAAAACTGCTTACCGTCGATTATCAATGCGAAAACCGCCCGGTTTTCCGCAAAACCACCTATGCCCATTTGTTGCGCCAAAGTCATTTTTAAACCTGTTTTTCACGGTTTTTTCCATGGAACCTCTTCCTTGTGCTTCTCCCTCCCTCTGCGCATGCTCCTCATGCTTGTGAAAGCAATTTTCATCCAAAAGAAGCAGGGTTTATTTAATATTTTTTTTATTGTTTGGATGAATGAGGGATAAGGTTTGAAAGTTGCCCTCCCACAGTCAAAATAAGTGACGAGGATCTGTTAAATGATGGTCCAAGGGCCAGAAACACGAAGAAAGGGATTCCAAAAGGTTTGAATTCATGGTTTTACTGGTGCCTCATGAGCACTGGTTGTACAATCAAACCCTCAGCGCACCAAAAGAAACCATGCACACAACAAAACAAAGAAGAATCAGTGAAGTAAAGAAGAAAGGAAAAGACAGATTTTAAAGTTTAAATAAAAAGAGGTTAAAGGCTAAAGAAACAACAGATTTAAAGTTTTAATTGGCAGATTAAATGAGAGAACACAGATGAATCAAAGTTTTTAAGAAGTCCAAGATGTGTTAGAATAGCAGTATAATGGATTATGAAGGCTAAAACAAATCAGGCCTAGACACACTTTTTGATTAAATTAAGGCAAGATAGGCCTAAAAAGGCCTCGGATAAGTCAACATAGAGTAGTTATTCACTTGATAAATCAAAATTGACACCTTTCACTTACTTTATGTCTCAAAAGACAAACAAACAGTTATTACACTAAAGAAGATATAAACTGTCAGAACAGTAAATATAAAGACAGAAAAAGGCCTCAAAGTCAATCTTTTCAGCTATTTCATCCTCAGGAAGTAAAGACAGATTTATTACACAGAGAAGTAGTTGAGAGAAATTTCTACCTTATGCCTTGCATGGTTTTTAAGGATAGGAGTGCATTTACTATGTCATTAATAACATTTTTTGAACCCTAGATAGTTCCACCTCCTCAATTATAGTATAAATATTGTTGTGGAACCCATTTGTAAGGGTTGGTTCCTAGCATTTGAACTCTTTGAAGTTGTACATAGTCTGGCTGAAGCTTAAGAAGAAATTGAAGTTTTGGAAGATTGATGATGTTATGACATGTTTTGTTAATGAGAAGGCTCTATCATTGGATCCCTGAGCATGACTGTTGGTGATGTATTATGATCTGTTATTTTTATTTCCTGTTTTCCATTTTGTTCCCTCATTCTTGCTTACAGTAGAGTAAAAATTTTAGGCTAAGAAATGTCTCCTAGAAGCACCTTAGACCTGTTTACTCTTCAGTGTCTTTATGTTTTCATCTACTGAAGTTTTTATTGAGTAGTTTGACTGCTTTAAACTCTTAAGCTTGTTTATTTCTGAAATAGTTCATACAGTTGGTTTCAAGAATGATTTATGGTTTTCCTTGCTTGCTTGCTACCACTTGAAAACTGTTTCTGAAGTCTCCCTTTAAATTACCATTGTTTACAGTCTGCCAAAGAGGTATGTTTTGATCATACCCTTTGTTCTTTCTTAGATAATTATTTTGAAGGTATTTATAATTGCAGTCTTAGATGTTTAGGAGTTCCCTCTTCTATGAATGCATTTATTGTGAATATTTAATGTTTTCTTATCCATGAAAGTGAAATATTGGGATGAAATAGGGTGTTCCCTACTCCTAGATTTCATTTGAATAGTTTGTCTTAGTATTATTACTTTTTGAAGTGTGGTTTCTAGAATTTATGGTTAGCCCTGTCTATGGAATGCCTCTTGATGTTCTTTTAATGTTTTAAGTCCCTTTTTTGAGAGGTACATATAATTAAGGATTCTTAACTACCCTTAGTTCTACTTCTCCTTCTAAATCCTTAATGTCCATTTCGTTTCATCCACCAAACCCAAGATCCACTGGCCAAGTTATATTTTCCCTTCGATATCCCATATCCATTGACTAAGCTTGTTATAACTTCTTCTTGACTCCATTTCCCAATGGCTCTGACTTTTCCCCTTTCTATTTATGTTTCCTATATCATTCATGTCCAACCAACCAAACACAAGCAAACAAACTTGTACTTAATAACTAGCCTAAAATAAACCCTTTTACAAGCAAACAAGTCATATCTTTGCAAACATATTGAGAGATCCCTCTCTGAGACTAGGAGGGCTAGATCTTAGAGCTATAAAGATTGGTTTATATTTTGCCTTGTCATTTGGTTTGTCAATCGGCCAAATCACAGGACCCCAATAGATCATATGCTGCAAAGGGTGGTAGGTTCTAAGAGAATATCATTGCTTGATAGATTTTCGGGTTACAATCAGATATTGGTACTGCCAATTGATCAACACAAAACCGCTTTCACAATACCTTGGGGTACATTCATGTGACTGGTGAGACCAAATGTATGGTGCACACATTGTCTCATGGAGGGACATGTGGCAACCGAATGTCCTCGGTTGTGGGGCCAAAATGTGGGGACATCGGCCGCAGGGGCGCAAGGGGCTCCACCACTAGGAGGGGCTGCGCAAATAAACACCCAAGGGATATACCCACCAAAATAGCAATACGTAGGGTTCCCCACACAACAAAGTCTAGCCACCAATGAGTACTATGAAATATGCAAGAATATGGGCCATCCACCTTGCCTATGTCCGATCTTACATAAATATTCCAACGTTCCAAATAATATATACTGTGAATTTTTTGCCTCAACAACACACGGCACAGAGCAGTGCCAAGCACTGGATGCACTAGCAGAGTGGCTAGACCGGCCTTCATATAGGGTAAACGAAGCTCCCCGAGGAAGAGGAGGAGGCATGAGGGGAGGCCGACCAGGAGGTAGAGGTCCAGTAAGATGCTATAACTGTGACCAGGAAGGACATGTAGCTAGGGAATTTCCACTCCCTAGAAGACCCTGGTTTTTTCAACGCCGGGTTAATACGCATGCAACAGAAGATTTCCCGGAGCTTATCAAAAGGTGGGAGGAAAGATCTAGAAGGAGGGGGACAAATTTAGTAAATGCCGAACCCAGGTTAATGGGAACTCAGACAATGCAAAACGTGGCCATAGTAACACGAGGAGGTAAAATAATGGGGGAATATGCACGTACTATGGACCCAATAAAATAGATCAGGCCAACATCGCCAAAGCTCCTGATTAAACCAGAACGACAGAAACAATTTTTCCAGGAAGCAGCAAAAATGTTTGCATAGTTGGGGGGAAACAAAGGAATCGAGTTACAATAAGCACAGGAAGACAATGAAACCCAAAGTAATTCTGAAGCTTTGATCCAGGAGTGGTTCCATCTCTTCCTGAAAATTGTTAACAATGCAACAATGCTAGAATGGCTAAAGCAGAACCTCGAAGGGGTGCTAAAGAAGAACACCGGAGCAAAAGAATCAGCATAAGTGGACCATAAGTATGTATAGATAATCAAGAGAAACAAACGAAGGATGGGAAAATAATTCCGAGTGAACACAAAAGTTGCGGGGTTCCAAATTAAAGACACCATGCTTGATTTGGGATCTGATGTCAACATCCTACCAAGGAAAACTTGGGAGGCATTGGGGAAACCAAGATTGACATATTACATGATTCAACTTCGGATGGTGAACCAGTATTGCATTGTTCCCAACAGCCGACTGGAGGAGGTTGAAGTTGACATTACGGGAGTAAAGACATTTACGGACTTTGAAGTCATCGAAATTATGGGGGACAAAGATCCGTACCCTACACTGTTGGGAATTGACTAGGCTTTTAAAAATTATGCAATGATCAACTTGAAAAAATAACTGATGATCTTCGAGGATGGGGAAATCAGAGTCACTCAGCCACTCAACCCCTACCAACGACCGAGATATACAGAGACTATGGATAACAGGGAAGATGTTCAGCTCCTGGACCATCTCTACCAAATGACCACAGGAAGAAGAGAAGATTACATTAACCCGATGGCAGAAGGCTTTGTAAGCTAGAGAAGCATTCAAAGCTCAGAATTAGGATCAGAAATAGCTTGGGATGATTGGCAGCAAGGAGGCTATGAAAAAAATACAAGGAGATGTGCCAATATTGGAAGAGTCAATTGGATCGGAGCCGAGATTCAAGAATACCCAATCTTATTGGATATGAAGGCCGTGAGTCTTTTCATAGCCAAGATAGAAACCATGGTGCCGGAAAGTCACAGAGTACCATTGATGGACATGGCATTACAATCCACATCCGCAATATGGTGGAGTAAGCATCGCAAATCATTGACGCGATGGGACAAAGTTGCGGCAGCATTAAAAGCCAGATTTAAGGAAGAGGAAGGACCCAGAAGTAAGGACAAGTACCAAGGGGATTAGTACCCCAAAAACCACCTAGAGAAATGTAAAGCCCAATGGAGGACTGATGGATATCCAGAGGAACTGTGGGTCCATCATTTTATCCACTCTTTGGACGTAATTCCAAAAGCCCAGTACCTGACGGAGGAAAAAAGGAGAGGGACCCACAAATGGCAGGAAGTTGCGAACAAATTCACACAGTGTTTCTCGTTTGAAGGAAAGACAGAGCCGGTTACACAGGCGTTGCGGGCAATCAAGAAGGTACTTTTCTTCCCAGATATCTAATAGATGGACGAGCAGTCGTTTCAATACCAGTATATCCAACGAAAGGTGGCATGTCAAAAAATTAATAGTGAGATGGACGATGACAATCTGGAGGATCTTAGGCACATGTATTTTGAAGAAACATAAGGGGAGAGGTACATCAAAGAAGAACCAACGACAGAAGGGATCCATCTGTTACCTCTTAGAACCAAGAAAGTAAATATTGGAACATAAGACAAACCTAAACTGGCGACAATTGGAGACTACTGGGATGAACAAACAACGAAGGAAATATTCAGTCTACTCAAGGAATACGAGGACTTGTTTCCTTCATCAGTAATGGATGTAAAGGGCATAAAAGGAGAGATGGGGGAAATGCGGATAATACTAAAGCCCGATGCAAGGCCTGTCAAACATAGACCATATCATCTGAACCCAAGAGTAAAAGAAAAGGTGAAAGCAAAGATCGACAAAATTTTGAAAGCCAGATTAATATTCCCAGTAGAAGAAGCAGAATGGGTAAGTCCCATATTTATACAGAGCAAAAAGGAGAAATTGGAGATACGAGTTTGTGTAGATTATAGAAGCTTAAAAAATGCTTGTATCGATGATCCGTTTCCTACTTCGTTCAGTGACAAAGTCCTCGACAACGTCACGGGGAACGAGGCATACTCATTCACTGATGGGTTCTCAGGATACCATCAGATAAAGATAGTAGAGGAAGACAAGAGAAAGACAACATTCACCACCGAATGGGGGACTTTTGCTTACAATGTGATTCCATTCGGATTAAAGAATGCACCTGCAGTCTTCTCTCGCATTGTGATAGCTGCATTCCGAGAATACATCCACAAGTTCTTAGAAGTCTATATGGACGACTGGACTATTTATAGCATACTGAAGAATCATGCGAGCCTGTTGAGAGTAATGTTTGATAGGTGTCGACAACTGCAGATTTCATTGAACCTGAAAAAGTGTATATTTGTCATTCCGTTTGGAACACTGCTAGGGCACGTGGTATGTAATCAGGGTGTTTTCATAGACCCAGCCAAGGTAGCAGTAATTTTCAGTATGGAGGCACCGGAAATGGTAAAACAACTAAGGTCACTGCTGGGACACACAATTTACTACCGGTGTTTCATTCGCAACTACGCCAAGATAACAGCGCCCTTAGAAAAATTATTGAAGAAGTCGGAACAGTTCCAGTGGACGGACAGCTGCAGAACGACCCTAGACACCCTAAAGGAAAAGCTGGCAAGTGCACTAATACTAGTCCACCCGGACTAGGACAAACAGTTCCATGTAAACATTGATGCGTCCAGCATTGCGCTCAGAGTGGTCTTGGCTCAAACTTGATACACTTCTATCGATCATCCAGTATATTTTTCCAGTCGCAAACTATCAACAACAGAATGGAACTATATGACAACAGAGTGGGAGGCATTAGCAATGATGTACTCTCTTCAGAAATTCTGCCACTACCTATTGGGAGGTAAGTTCAAATTTTTCATAGATCACTCAGCATTGAAATACTTAGTCAACAAGCCAGTCTTAGAAGGAAGAATCTGCAGATGGCTCTTACATTTCCAGGAGTTCACCTTTGAAGTAATTGTAAAGTCCAGAAGACTTAACGTAGGGTCTGATCACCTATCCCGACTAGAGAATGGGGAAAATGGAGGATCTCTAGATGATAAGTTGCCAGATGCTAATCTTTTTAGAGTAGAAGCCATCCCAGACTATCTAAACAAGATAGCAGCCTATCTCACAACAAGGTAGTGTCCACAAGAATATACTTTGACACAAAAGAGGCACCTGGTAGTTTGAGCTGTAGAATATCAGTTGATAGCGGGACATCTATACAAGATGGGGCTAGACCACGTTCTTTGAAGATGTGTCCTGGACCATGAAAGGGAAGCTGTACTATGGGAAATCCACAGTGGTGTTAAGAGAGGGCATGTGGGAGCTAACCCGACGACATGCAAGGTACTACAAGCAGGCTTATGGTGGCCAGTAGAACACAAGGACAACAAAGCATTTGTTCATAAATGTGACGTTTTTCAGCAGACGGGATGACCATCTCACAGAGATGAGCTTCTGCTTCATCCGATAAAATTATTGAGCCATTCAAAAAGTGGGCAGTCGATTTTGTAGGACCAATTGCATTCGCTGCGAGGTACTCAAAGGCAAGGTACATAATAACAACAACTGACTACCTGACGCGCTGGGCAGAAGCAATGCCAGTGAGGAATTGCACGGCAGAGACTGTTGCTAGGTTCATATTTGAAAATATAATCAGCCGATTTGGATGCCCAAAAAGCTTGACCAGCGACCAGGGTACCCACTTCATCAATGACACCATTAAGTCCCTCCTAGAGAGCTTCATGATACAACACCATAAAAGCAGTCCATATCATCCACAACCAAATGGCACAGTGGAAGCATTCAACAAGATACTAGAGAAGGGCCTGACGAACATATGCAATGCACAACGCAATGACTAGGATGAATGGATACCAGGAACACTGTGGGCATACTGAACAATGTTAAAATGATTAAACAACCAGATGCCATTCCAGCTGGTTTACGGGAGAGAAGTGGTAGTCCCAGCAGAATTCATCGTACCAAGCCTTATAATCGCAACAACCCTGTAGCTATCTGAAGAATAATCTCTGAAGGAGCGATTGTAGGAGCTTCAAGAACTTGAAGAAGAAAAAATTCTTACGGAATTTCATCAGACGGTACAGAAGGAGAGACAAAAATCTTGGCACGACCGACATATTAAGCACAAGAATTTTCAGGTCAGGGAGAAAGTTCTACTCTATGACACTAAATACCAGAAGTTCCCAGGGAAACTGCAGATGCATTGGCTAGGACCATTTCATTTCATAGACATTAAAGAGACAGGAGCATTTCGGCTGGCACAACTCAATGGCCAAGTTCTACAGGTATGGGTCAACGTCGCATGCCTGAAGCCCTACCATGAGTAAGCTTACCATTTCAATTCCAATAACTCTCGCAACTGAGAGGAGTCAGTAGGGTAGGTTAGATTCAATAACCCTCTCGCACCCGAGATGAGCATAGATAGGATTTAGCATAATAAAACAAAATACAGCTGAGTTACGGGGACCGCAACGCAACCAATAGTGGTTGAGGAATGGTAGTGTCCAATGTGTCATCCACGTCAAACAGAAAAGCGTGCCAAACATCAGCCCATCATCATTAAGCGTAGTACCAATGTCAGTCCGTAGGATTACCAAGATTTGGAAATAATTGCCATAATTAGCATCACCCATACTATAATAAATTTTCAATAATTAGACATAACTACCAGCCATCGTGTCTACCCAAATCCAAAAACCACAGTCAGCAATGTCGGAACCCACCTCAGCAACTAAATAATCGCATGATTGTAGCCATGGGAGAAGCCAGGGAAAAATTAATTAGTTATGGGGTCTCATCAACCTCACTCGTGCTAATTACTTACATAACCCGCATGCAGAGAAGAGCGAGAATGCTGGAAAAATCTGAGTTAGAGTTAGAAACCTCCAAAAGAGCAAGGGAAGTTGAACCAGAACTAGAACAGAGAAGGCATCTGGAAGAAGAAATTCAAGAGGAAAGAGGGAGAACTGTTCTTCATGTATACCAGCGATGAGCTAGAATGACAAGAGTAAGCCCAGAGGTCGTGGAACAAGAGCTGGACAACAAAATTCATAAAATGGAGTCCCTTGTGGGATAATATGATAGTGCGACCCTGATCGACACAGACCTCACAGATTCTTTTGAGTTTCCTGCACTAAAAAGGTAGGTATACATTGAGAATTATGCGACAAAAGCAGGGTGGGCAGCAGCAAGAGTCCTACCTGAGTTTAAGGGTATCCAACAGTCCACTATAATAAATTTAAGGAACTTACCAGTGTTCAGGATCACAGGTGCTACGATGCAGTGCACAAAATTTCTGTTAAGTGGGATTTAGAACGGCTCTCTATAGCTGGGAAAGAAAATCCCAATTCATGCCAAATACATCCATAGATTAACTAGACTGTCGCGGGAAGGAAGGGACATGTCATCAGCATTCCAAACAGTGTCTAAGAGGGCAAGGAAGTCTGGAGATACAGAATATTATGCCAAGTATGGCACACAAAGAGGAGGTAAGGGGGGCAAAGATTGAATTGATTAATAGACCAGAGGTCAAGTTCACTTGCTACCTAATCGCTAGCAAGACAATGAGGCAATATACAAAAGGGGAGTGCACATTAGATACAATTTCGGTTGCAGAGCACTGTGTCCAAGGGACAAGGCTCAATTGGTGCTCCTTCCTGCTAAAAGAATTGTTCAAAGCTTGCGAGGAAAATTAAAAGAGAGCGACCGAGTTTATCTATGGGTATTTGATCATGGCGTTGGCCATGTGGAAGTGGACCTTTCCCACCATCAGGATACCAGTGGAGATAGCAGAAGACCAACCTATGGCTATGAAGTTTGTGTCGTGGAAAGTGTCTAGAGACCCGAGCACAAAGGAAGTGAATGTAGAAGCCTTTAGAGTTTGGTATGGTCAAATGGTTGACGTCGTAATGAGTCAACAAAGGATTCCAAGAAGTCTACTAGATGGATATAGTGAGCAGGTCTGGTTCGGAGTCACATATAAACATACTTTTCTCAGGCCTACATGTGTACCAGAAACAACATTCCAGATGAGGCCTTTGAAATTCCAGATTGACGAAGCATCCTTCCACACAGAGGTCTGTTCATGGCCAGGAGTGGCGATGGAAATCAAGGATGGAGTGTACACATACTTCTTTGACGAGATGCTACCAAACATGCTACGGAGTGAAACTTCGAAGGAAGCAGCAACCAGGATGTCAAACCTATAGCTCTTCTCGATTATTCAACAGCTGAACACCAAGGTAAAAATATTTAACAAAGTAGTTCAAGTCCTAGCAAGTGATGCTACTACATTCCCAACATTTTCAGAATTTCCGGCATCCCATTCTAATCCATCGTTCAACACGGCCTCCGTATTTACACCCATACCCAATTTTTTGTTTAATTCCCCTCCCCTGGTGACTACAACGTTGGTGGGAAAGAGTAAAGCTGCAAAACCCATAGCGGCACCAAAGGAAAAAAGGGCCAAGGTTGTAGAATCTAGCCCGGTGGTCGACCTCACAGGGGAGGATCCACCTCAATAGTTGAGTACAGGGGTACCAATCTGAGAAGAGATGACAGTTGAGCCCAAGGAGGCTAGAGGAGTACCACCCCACAATCCCATATCCCCCCTTGATTTTTTAAAAATTCGCATATCGCCACCTCGCACCCACCAACTACCACCCATCACCTCATCCATTTCATGAGAACCCCACAATTCTGCACCATCCACTTCATCAGCCACCGTGTCTGATCCAATCGTCAGAAGAATAAATAATGGGGACCACGAAATGGAGGTTAACTCAGGTATAGAAGTGGTACCCCCAGTTAACCCAACCATGACCCCACAAACTACTTTTACCAACCTCATTAATCAGTTAGAGCAATCGTTAGAAGAAGCAACTGGGTCACTCCCCGAGCAGACTCCGCTCCACACAACTGACCTAGCAGGTCCACAAGGGCAACAAGATTTACAGATGGGGACTCCAGCAACTGGCTATAGCAACAAACACTGCCACAATCACCTCAAGACCAGTCAGCGAGATCTATTTCCAGCGGATAACCACTTAGTGCACGAGTGCTAGATCAGGGTACCTCTGTTGCTGAAAGCATGGAGACGTGGGGGACAGCTCAACTATACCATTTCATATAGAGATCAGCACAGCAAGCCGAGAGGCTCCACTCAGAGCTCGAACAGAAATGCGAGCAGTAGCAACAACAAATAAGCACGCTTACTGAACAGCGTGAGTAGCTGACGACGGAAAGAGATCAGTTACAAGAATAGCTGGAGACAATAACCAGAGTATTCAGGGAAGGGTGGCCTACAGTAATGGCCAGTAGCAGCCAACTACCAGAAGAAATGCAGGAGATTAATGTAGTCAAGCAGGAAATCCACCTCAGGGTGGCATATTCAAAACTCTGGCAGGAGAATGTGGAACTCAAAGCGGCAATGGCAGCCTGACCTGCTCTACCTGACCCAGCAGTTGTGTATTCGAGACAGATATCAGAAAGTCACGGCCAAGTAACGAAAATGCAGGAAGTTCTGAGTACTGCAGCAAGAGAAGCATACGACCTACTTAAGGGTCTACAAGAATTCTTGACAGCCCTTACTATGAAGGCACAACCAATCTCGCTACAACTTCAACAGATATCCAAGGAAATCTAGGAAGAAACAGACCCAACTGGACTGGACCAAATCTATGCCCAGGCAAATGTGTTAGAGGTCCAAATCCAACAAATAGAGGAGACTTCAATGGCGGGCAAACAAGCCATCCGGGAGCTTCGGCATCCTGTAAAACTCAGTGCACAGACAATGCAGCAATTGGCCTCTAAGGCCAACACTCAAATCAACATTTTGTTCGGTGCCCTGCTGCCGAATGTAGGGGAAGAATTTTTCACAAAAATCATGGACGAAACTGAAGCACTGATGCAAGGGTGGCAGCAGGCCATGGAAACCTTCCAAGAGCTCAAGGCATCAGCACTAAACAAGGTCCCAGAGTTGGGACCCTTGTTTGGAAAACCAGGAGAAGGAAGGCAGGCAGAGCAGGGTGTAGGGCCGAGTGGACCCATGGAAGTAGAGACAGTGCAGATCAATTGACTCGGGGCAAGTCAATAGGAAGTGGTCGGGGCCTTTTGGGGCCCTTGTTTTGAAATTCAAGACATTTTGAGTTGCGGCGAGTATGTGCCAGAGCTCAACCTAGGTAGGCAGAAATATGTCAAGGTTGCAAAGGATCAAATGACATGTGTCACGGCTGTTGTAGGAGTAGGCACAGATGGCGGAAGAGTGTGGAAGGAAATGAGAAATGGAACTCCTGATGAACAGAAAGAAACAGAAGACAGTCGAACGAGAAGAAAGGAGGAACTGTCAGTCGTGTGGGAAGCAGAACAAATAGGCAGCTAGCAAGTGGATAAGGAGGTTGGTGCAAATGGGAATAGGCAACAGAGAACCACAGGAGAGCTCCATCGGGGTTGCACTGTTCTCCATTCCTCTGTGTTTCTGCAATTCTCTCTCCTTCCAATAGGACTTATTGTATTATGTTTCGTGTATGCTCACGCAGTTGAGCCTTGTAATAGTTTTCCACTTGTAGCCGAATCTTAATATAAACAAAAGTGTTGTTTTGAGTATCTGTTATGGGTTTTGAATGAATGGTTTTGCAAGCACTTTTAAAATTTTATTTATTGCAAGTCTGAATGCATTTCTGAGAGATATATGTTAGGGAACTTTGTGTTGCGGCTGTGTTAGACTCCCAACGTAGCTTTGATTCAACCTTATCGATGTTGTTGTTGTTGTGATACCAGTCGACTCCCTACCATAGTAAGGTCACAGCACACCTCGGGTGAGACTCTCGGCTCTTCAGGGCTAGGTGCAAATGCCAGTGTGAACCTAGACTACAGCAAAAAACCTTGTTGGCCCTTAATCTGAACCCGGGTCTTCTCTGCGAGACCTATTCTCTCGCTAACATTTTTGCTTGGTTTTTCAATCACTGTTGCACCCAACACACTGTTGGTCAAGACATAGTGCACTGCAGTGCACTGTCTCCCACTCGGGGGTGCATTGCAATGCACTGTCTCCCCTTAGAGACTGTGTTGCCCCCGGCCAACCAAATTCCATATAAATTTTTCATTGCTATCATTCTCAGCCACTTGTTTGTTGTATTCTCAATTGTCTGATACCTCTTAGAGACCAGTAAAATTTTCTGATTCTTCCTCCTTTGAAAAGTAAATTTGTTCAATGTCTCTTTAGTATTTTACTTTACCATTGGAAAATAAAATGCAAATTATTTTATTTCTTCATTAGATCAATTTTTTTTCATAAAGGAAATTGTTGTTTTATTCCTCGTTTCCTATAGGAGAAAATTGTAGTTCCATTCTTCATTTTTTCCTAAAAGAGAAATTGTTGTTTTATTCCTCATATCTGAAAGAATAAAACACTTGTTTTATTTGATTGATGCATGCAGTTTCTTTACTTGCATTCACATTAAGGGAGCTGAAAAGAAAAACATGCATGTGGATATAGTGAATTGTGTGTGTTGCATAGGAACAAGTTAGGAAAGTTGCATTTAGTTTGTGCTTTTTGTTGTTTGCTCAAAAACCAATTTCTCTTTCCCTTAGTAGCTAGGATTTTCATTGAAAAAGATAAATTGAAAAGTTTTCTTATCATTTAGTTTGCATTTTTAGGAATTTCTATCACGTCACATGGTGAACCTCAAAGAAAAACTTTTAAACAAGATCGACATAAAATTTACATCAATTTACCTAAGAAAGAATTGGAACATTAGCAATAACATTTAGAAGGTATAGGCTAGAGACATGCTCCAACATAATTAAACATAGCAGTTGTTGCTAAATTGTCTACAATACATTCCTAGTGTGATACCTCACTCCACGTAAGTATATCGGAGCTCGTCCACGTGCCTTCGGGTATATAGGGTGGTGTTCTAGTACGAAAATTATAAGGGGGTGCTCTCATTGTGCAATTTCACATTAGACAGCGCTAATACGAACTTGGACCTCCACATACCTTCAGGTATATTTGGGAGGAAAAATTTAGGTTGCTATCCATCCATAGGTAACCAAGTCATCTGCATTGTAACTTGTGATACATCGAACACAACATTCGGGGAGATTGCCTGCCCGTACTTCTTGGTTCACCAGGAGGTATTATGCAGTTCACAATTACTTAGTAAACCTTTTGCCTAGAATTACCATTTTTTTTTGTTTTTTTTTTTTTGGTCATAATATTAATCATTCTTCGTGGAAGAAAAACATCCCTTTCCCCGTCGTTCGCGTAGAATAGCACTAAAACCACCTTTACCAGCAGAAGCCATTTCTAGTTGGTGAACGCGACATCGTTCTACTGAATCTAGTACTATTAGTACCTATGGTACAACATCATACTCACATATACCAGAGTCATCTTGAGTTGTTTCTACAAATCCTGGTTCATCTACTGTTGTCGAGACGGAGTCTTCTTAGCTACCTGTGGTCACGATCCATCCAATCAGTGAGACCATACATCCTAAACCTGACATTGTTCAACTAGAAGTTGATTCGGATCCTGTCGTTCTTTTACTAGAACATCTAAATCCTGAAGTCGAACAATCGAAAGATTTTCCTATATCGGTCGCCTCACAATCTATTGTAGCCATTGATTCTACCATATTGCACAGTCAACCTCCTGAAATAATCTTCGGGCCTAATGGAGAAATCATTCAACCTAGTTTGATTTTTATTGAAGAAATTCCACAAGACGAAATGCCTTTGACTCCAACCCATGTTGGATCGAAGCTTTATCTTTATGAGAATTTTCCTCAATCACGTCACATTTATTTCTTTGATCTATGTCTATTCGAGTTCCCGTAGATCCTGTAGGGTATACATTGGGTCATATAACCATGCCTGAGCCAACATCTTTGGCTGGACCATCTATTCCAGTTGCAACATCACCTTCTCTTGCTACCCTGTCGATGTTCACAACATCACCAGAGTCACATTTATAAGGTGGCCCTTTCGTCCCACCTAGTTACCAATATTTATCTCGAACCTTCTCTGGTGAATCCTCCAACCCATGGAATTCACCAATTTCATCATCTGGTATTCTATTTGGTACATCTCTAATGAGTATTGAATGGCTTTATCCTTTATATACATCATCAGGGCAATATCAAGCTGGACCATCTAGGTATATTCCATCCAGTATAATTTCAACTGGACTCCTGGCATTTGGAGAACAATATTTTCCCTCTTATTATAATCCTCATGTTGGGGGGAAACCTATGGTCACCTATTTTGCAGTACTCTATCATTATTTGGTCATCCTAATGTTGAAATGACTATTTGTTAGTGGTAACCCACTCTACCCATCCAACCACAAATGGTTGTACACTCATATGAACCGGTTCAACCTGTTGCACCCACATCTACTCCACTTGTTAATACATCCTTACCCATGTTATAGGCTCAAACTATTGTACCTCAATCATCTCAGGCGGTTCCTTCCACCCAATACCCTCAAGTAATCAACCCTCAGAGTCCAACTCCTTCGTTTGGTTTACAACAACCACCTGTATTCGGAATTATTTATTCACAATATGGATTACCATATTATGGGATGTCGCAGCCACAACCATGTTATACCTATTCACAACTGAATCCAGACTATTCAAGTTTGGGTTATAATCTTGGTGGGCAGACCACTTGGCAACCACAAACGCAAATGCAACAACCCTCATTTCAACAAGTAGCGTACCCAGGTTTTGGTCAATAGAATCCTCAAGCGTTTTCTTATCAAAACAACCCCTATCTAGGTTACTAGCAATAGATCCCTTATGCTGGTGCTCAAAGGCTTGTTGCCCAAGAAATTCCATCATACCCTGGCTATGCTCAACCCGACTTAAATCAACAGTTTCCCTTTGTTGCAACTTTAGAGTTACCGGATTTAAACCATCTTACCAATGATCCAATCAATATGCTCCTTGATGGCCAGTGATACCTCATAAATTACCCTCGGATATTCTAAATTTAAATGGAAACCTTGGGGAATACCGTCGACACATGTTATGACTTATCATTTGTGGTGTTCATCTAACTCCCTAAATGATGACTCTATTCGACTAAATCTTTTCCAGCGTACACTCACTAGTCTGATCGCGAAGTGGTACATTGAGTTACCAAGAGATTCAATTGATAATTTCACTGCCCTATCTACTGTCTTTTTGACCCACTTTCAGTTACCCATACGATATGAAACTGGAATGGAACTCTTGACCAGTTTCAAAAATACTAATGCTACTCACATTTCTGATCATATTCATGAGGGGCGTCATCATCTTAGAATGGTTAAGACATTTTCTCCTAATCAACTCCTTGTTGAGTGACTCATTAAGTCCCTATTACCATCTATAATTGAGGATTTGGCTAAGGGTGGTGTTGTCACTAAAGATCAGGTCATTTCTCGTGCTGAGTACTTAGACTTGATTTATACTCAGTCTGGCACACTCTACGAGAAAATTCCCAACGCGCCGTGATCTAATTTTATTGTTCCTCCTCCATATAAGGACTCTCATGCCAGAGTGGTTATGATCAGTACTGCAAGCACACATCACTCTACCGCATCTGATCCTGCACCTTCTTCCGAAATTCATGTTTTGTCATCTGACAAGAGAAAAAGTGACAAGCAACCCGAAAGTAAGAAAAAATGGAAATCAAAGAAAAAGAAAACTTCTACCCCGTAGGAAAGATCCTCTGATCAAAAAACTGGAAAATGGAAACCTCGTTACCCTTGCATAGTCTATAATGAGGATCACTTTGTTCGAGACTATCCTCACCGCGCCGAAATCTAAAAATTTATCAATACCTAGCACGCATCCGATGTGTTGACAGATCTATTTCTGAATACAGACACAAATTTGGTTGCTACGAATCTTGATTCTAGTTCCCAAGTGCTTATGCTATCTGTTAAGAAGCCAACAAATAATTTTTTGGTGTCAATGCGTAGCAAATATTATGGTAGTCAGGCTAATGATCAACCTACTATCTTGACCACGAATTCGTTTACGGAATCTATTCTGCCAACTGCTATTCCTGAGTTAACAATAAATCCACCGAAGGGAGTTGTTCATAAATCAAAATTTAATCCTCAAGCCCGAACTGCTCATACTTATAATATAGTTGAATATTTGGCTCAATCCCTTCAGCTATGTTGACACTTGAGGTACTTCAAAATTGTCCCTCCCAGAAATAGGCTTTGTTGTCGGCAATTGGTGGAATCAAGCCGACAGATTCCAATCCTGTAGTCTTTAAACATACGGGCTATGTGTCACAATTACCAGTAGAAATGACATTCTCCATCCAAGTAAATGTTCTCAATCACCTCGTTCATTGTACTATTATTGATGAGGGAGAAACTATGTGCATTATGTCTCTAAACTGCTGGAAGTCACTTGGCTCGCCGTGCCTATCTCAATTTCCTACGACGTTGAAAGCTTTTGACGCACGTACATATAATACTTGTGGTATTATCAATAACCTGCATGTTGAACTAGGGGAAAAACATTAAATTTTGAAGTTGAGGTCATTGACGGACCCCTTGATTACAATATTTTACTTGGAAGGCCATGGGTATATGCTATGACTGCGATCATCTCTACATATTTTAGAATGATTGCCTTTCCACATAAAGGTGTTATCATAGTGTTAGATTCCTATAACAATAGGATTCATAATCTTGAATTGAATTTGATTAGTCTTGCAAATATGCACATACTTTGCTTTCTACAAATTGTTTTCCCATATTAGAAAATTAAAAAATGTAAACAGGGTAAAAGTCCTAAGAGAAAAATCAAAGGACTTGAAAGAAAAAAGATCAAAAAGGATTAAAGCAATAAAGCATAATATTACAGGATACATATGTTGGGCCACTACAGTGAAGTATTTTCACTTGTTTCTTTGTCAATTTCTTATGTTTTTCATCAATAATTGAATGTGTTCTAAATCTAAATGATAAAATAGGAATTTTTATTTCAGAATATGTTAAAAGCACTTTTTTTTGACTGATTATCATTTAGATTTTTTCCACTAATATCCATATTAGGGAAACCTTAATTTCTCCCTAGTTTCGATTGACCTCTGCCTTTTCACTCATAATCCGGATTTAAGAACCCTTAATTGCTCTTTTATCTCGATAAAAACCATTTTCACCGTCAGCTTTGAAGACCTGAAGTAAATCAGCTATCTTGCCTTGTAAATGTTTTCCCTTTAGACTTTGATCCTGATCTGACTACTTGACACATTGACTCCATAGCCCAATGGAATACAGACCTACTTCTATCCATCTGAGTAAGTGATTTCACCACCAAAACAAATCAAAATTCAAAAACCAATTTAACCTACATAACTAACCTAAAACCAATTAAAATCAACAAAGATAAATCATATAGAGAGAGTCCTCTCTGAGCATTAGGAAGGCTGTATCTTAAAAGTATGTTTGTGGTTACCTGAGTAAAATATTTCTTTAACCTTGAGAAATTACTGAGTGATAACATATTTGCGACTCCACTGGGGAAACTAACATTTTCTTCAGAAATATTTTACAGGTTTAGATCTAATCTATGATGGTGGACAGTGATCAGACACACAAAGGTTAAAATCATCCACCTGGTGATTCCAAATCATTTCATAATCAAGATTCCACTAGAGGAATGAACCTGAAAGAACAATATGGAAAGATCGGGCTTTTAACTTGGATTACAATCCAAGACATCATGTTCTTTCTCATTAAGAATTTTTTTCAATGTATATTGTATTTTAGAGAAGATCTTAGATTAGTTTTTAATTATTTTCCTTTGAATATTGTAAATACTAATTCTCCTAATCCCTTCCAGCATCTTTCTTTTGAATCTTATGATGATCATTTTCTAATTAATAAGCCTCAAATAATCAAGATTGATCTTACAATACTTGTGCATATTCCCGTACCTTGTAAATTTCTTGATAGATATAAGCCCCTCATTTTACCTCCTATACTCCATGATTTCCCTTATAACTATTACAAATTTCTTCCCAGGTTTGATGGAGAAAATAATAACATCACTGCCGAAAAACATATTCAAGGTTTTGAGAATTATCTGGACCTATTTTAGATTGATGAAGATGATGTTAGAATCATACTTTTTTCTCTTTCTTTGAAAAATATAATAAAGAGTTGGTTCAAGAATCTGCCTAATGCAAGCATCTCAAATTTCCAGCAGTTTGTCAACAAAATTCTTGACAGATGGATAATTAAAGTCAATCTTTTTGTGATCATAGAAGGATATAATCATTAAAAATACATCCAAATGAAACAATACAACAATTTTCTAACAGATTTAATCAATTTTGTTATTAAATACCAAAAAATATTAGACCTCCTCATGATTCAGCTCTCTTGCATTATCCAAGTGCCTTTGATCCAGAAATAGAATTTTGAGTTAAGAGAAAGAGATTCAGAAACACTTTTACAAATGTAGAACATTGCAGTTGATGTAGAAGTTAATCTGCAAATCAGAAAGGAAAAGTTGAAAACCGAAGGAGAGAAGAACAACATTGCAGAAGTAAAACTTGACATTTTGGTAAGTAAAATAGAAAAAATGATGCAAAAGATGACCATGAAAGATGAATTTTTTGTTCAGGCTCATCATGCAGAAAACGAAGAGGTTGTTGGCCAGGAACACTTTGCTAATCCCAACTCCCATAGATCATAAAATGGATTTATAGATATATATGAGGAGAAGTAATCTGCTAATCTAATGTGTATTTTTTATGACATTCCTTATTTTGATGATTTTCCTAAGTATGATCATTATGATGATAGTTATGTTCTCCAAACTCAAGCTAACTTTATAGAGCAATTAGAAGCTAGTTTGTGGGATGAGGAAACTTAGTTTCAACAACCAGAATACAGTGATCAGCCAATACAGATCAGCCATTAGAGTGAAGAAGAAAGTGCAGAAAATTGGGAAGTAAATCATGGATATCTACCTCTTTGTTTTGCTTCATTTAAGTTCATCAAAGACAACTTTAATGCAATAAAAATTCATCAGTCTTTAGGAATTGTTATTGACAACAAAGAAGAAAATAAAACTATTGATCAGGATTATTCAGTTTCACAATTACAGTTATCAAATTCCATTGAAATACCTGATCAAATGATACATGAGAGTTATATACCACTATGTTTTGAATCATTTTAGCTTTTAAAGGAAATGTGGTATAATATCTTTAGAGAAAAGGATAAGCAATCTATAAAAATATATGAAATCTCATTGAAATCCATATCCAATATATTGCAGCCATCCTCACAGTTTTTTCATGATCCAATAGTAGATATGTTGGATAATGAATGCATTCAAAGCATTTCTCCATTTACTAACTATGAGCTTCAATATCAAGATGATAAAAGTTTCTTCAAACAAACATTTCCATCAGTAGAAATATCATTACAAAGTTTATCTGAAAGTTTACAAGGAGATAAAGATAAAAATAAAATTTCAGTTTCATGGCATGAAGGCCATCCAGCACAGATGTACAGTTGTTTAGATTAGTTGAATAATAGTGCACATACCTTGGAAGATCCTTTTGTACAATTTCTTGAGTCAACAAAGGAAATTAAAACCCTCCTTATCTTCACATCTATTGACAAGTTTCTAATAGGTTGCAGAATTATAGTTTTGATAATCAACAAGAAAATGCAGAAAATTCTATCAAAGTACATAATGCTTGAATGGTTGCATTGGTTGTTTCATTTTACCTAACTAGCAGTTAGACAAATGATTAGAGTAAATAGATAGGATTTCATCTCATTTCAGTTTCCAATTTTCGACTAATTTTGAAATAATTCATTAAAATTTGAAGCCAAGAAAAATGCCCTAAGACATTGATGATTTAGTAGTTTGGTTTAAAGGTTGTAGCACCTTTTAGTCTCTGATCAGATTTTAGTTTGCAAAAAAAGGTGTAAATTCACTTCAAGAGTTTTCAGTCACAACATATGCATGTTTGGGATTGGCCCAATGGATCAGGATACTAGTCGACGGTGTTCTTGACATCTCACAAGGAGATGTCATCCCCATGTGAAGCCACTGTTAGAGTCCTATAACAATAGGATTCATAATTTTGAATTGACTTTGATTCATCTTGTAAATATGTACATACTTTTATTTCTGCAATTTTTTTCCCATATTAGAAAATTAAAATATGTAAAGAGGGTAAAATTCCTAAAATAAAAATCAAAGGACTTGAAAGAAAAAAGATAAAAAAGAATACAAAAATGGACCCCGAACAAAAAAGAGATAAAAATAAAACATGAAAGTTATGCAAATCCAAATGCCACTACTATTTACTTTTACTGCAAAATAAATATTATGTGAAGCTTGTTCAAAATTCCATAATCCGTGATAAGTCAAATAGCTTAATCTTGACTTTTTCATGCTTTAAATTTTGTGTTGTTAGATAGAGAATAAAGATATAGCCAAACAGTTTAATCTTGGAAGATCAGTATTTAGGTAGAGAATAATAAGGAGGTCAACAACTTAATCTGAGCCCTTGGAAGAAATAAGGTTATAATTAGTTAGTTTGATGTTTTAAAAAGAAAAATAAATAAGGGTTTGCAAGCTCAAATGAACCCATGTAAATGAAGAAAAAATGTTAGGGTAGCAGATGGGTAGGTACAAGCAGTTTTCACAAGGTATGGATAGCACAAATTGATCATTTCATACTTACTAATTCATTTTCCTTGTAAAAATACTCCTTCCTTTTCATCTTATCCTTACCCCTTCCCTATTTCATTTTACCCTTGCTAAAAATCCCTTTTCTCTTTTAGAAATCATCCCCTTTGCAAAAACCCTTTTTTTGACTAACTCTGCCCCTTCTCTAGCTTAAAAAATCCATTTCTATTACTAATACCCATTCCTCCTTCCCCTTTACTAATTTTGCAACATTCAAAGAAACACATACAAACCCACTTATCTAAATTTTGCAGCGTTTATAATCTATCGAGCCCCACTTCAAACACTCTTCCCTGATATTATTTTAAATCCCCTCCCTAATTCCATTTCCAACCTCCACTATTATAATAATCCCCACTTATTATATTTTAATATCTCGCATTATACCATATTAACTCCCCTAATACATGTCTAACATCCTGCATCATATTTATTAACCCCCAATTAAATATAGTTCCCCATAATATTAAACTCTCGTATATACATTTCCCGACCCTTTAGTTTATTTCACCTCCGCCTATTAAGTCCTGGGTCCCACCTATCCTAACCCCGCAGAGCTATTTTCCACCCGATCTCCATAAAACTGATCTGATGGTCATCAAACCATTTCGAATCCCCAATTGTCTGAACATTAACACCACTAGAAGCTTGCAAAATAGGTTGTTTAGTTCCTCTGCTCCCCTGCTACGTGGCAGCCCCACGTTGTATCACATCCTCACTCCTAAAACCATTTATCACCTTTCCACTGATGCAAAAACTACTAAAACCGCTCTGCTTCTGTGCGACAAGGAATTCACAAAACTGCCACTTTTCCGCTCATCCAATGTGCGATACATTGCTTGTCTACACCTACGCCATTTGCAAAAAAACATGCCCACTCTGCATTGTGACAAGCCATTACCATTTGAAATCAATACACCATTTAAACACTGCGACATTACACTAAATTATCAGGACTATTTCACATTATGAGAAAATCCACAGAGTCTCCCAAAGAAATCCCCATTATCTCATTCAAAATCTACCTCTGCAAATTTACGACAAAAAAGACGAAAAGATCATTTCCAACACAGAAGAAAAAAATCCATAGTTTGGACTCTGTCCACAGAAATCCAAATTCAAATGAAGCCATTGCTCGTTTCATTCAGAGCTATGTTTCATTAACTATTTTTTGTTTTGCAGGTATATCAGCATACTAATAAATCTGATAAACGGTTGATATTAGTTCACAACTATTTAATCCAGATTCTCGGGATTTAAAGCAGAAGTTTCATACATAGAAGGAAAATCAAGCTAAAACCAACAATACAATAGAGAAAGGATAATTTACACAGTACATTGGTTTTAAGAGATTAAAAACATCTACAACGATAACAACGAATTTGTTCAAATTAACTCTCCAAGACATATTTTACTCATTGTTACATACATCTTACTGTAAAACGGTAAAAGTAAAAACAGAGTAGTCAAGGTAAAATAGTAAAAGTAAACACGGAGGTAGTAATGGTTAAACAGATATGAAAACACTTTCACCAGCAACAATGAATTTTATCTGAAGAAAAAGTAAAAACAGTTAAAAGAACAATAAGGTTAAAAGATGAAAACATAGCAGGAAGGGACATTTTCCAGAAATTTCTTGTTTAAGTCGTAGTTTTGCAGAAACCATTATGGCCAATCCAAGATGAATTTTGAAAAACTAGAGGAGGTTTGTGTTCCTAAGAGGCCAATATACAAAAACCTATCTCACTTTCTACACAGATATTATATAATGAGAAATACATTTACATCTTCACAACCTAATTTTCAGATTGTGCCAAATCTTGTTTTAGACATATTTTTGCAGAGTATATTGTGAACAACCGGTACTGAATTTTGGGAAACTAAGAGAGGTTTATCTTAGTAACATATTTATATAAAACCTCTTTCACTTTTTACATATCTATCTCAGATTTATACATACAAAGGTATCACTGGACCCCAATTTTGCAGAATTTCTGGAGCAAAATGCACAAAGGAAGGAGGTAGTTAGTGACTTCAAAGCCTCATCATCAACTAAGAGTTGCTATCAAATTCAAATTTATCTTCTTTGTCACCATTAATCCATAAATATAGTTCCAAATAGATTCATTAGTTTTGAGTGTCCTTTATTTAAGTCCTATTTATGTAATACAGTTTGGGATATTTGTAAACCAATCTTGATATTTTCTCAAGATATTCTAGTTTAGAATTTGTATAAATACTTCATCATTCGAAATATTGAGTGTTGATGAATTGTTGAAATTTTTTGCAGTTGTACTATACTGAAACTAAGGGTTTTGTACCAATTTCAAGTCATCAGACTGGATTAAAGAAATAAAGCATCATATTACAGGATTCATGTGTTGGGCCACTATAGTGAAGTATTTTCACTTGTTTCTTTGTCAATTTCTTATGTTTTTCTTCAATACTTGAATGTGTTCTAAATCTAAATGATAAATTAGGAATTTTTATTTCAGAATATGTTAAAATCACTTTGTTTTGACTAATTATCATTTATATGTTTTCCACTAATATCCAAATTAGGGAGCCCTTAATTGCTCCGTAGTTTTGATTGACCTCCGCCTTTTCACTCATAATATGGATTTAAGAACCCTTAATTGCTCTTTTATCATAATTAAAACCATTTTCACCATGAGCCTTGAAGATCTGAAGTAACTCAACTATATTTCCCTATAAAGGTTTTCCTTTTAGACTTTGATCCTGATCTGACTACTTGACACATTAACTCCATAGCCCGATGGAATACAGACCTACTTCTATCCATCTGAGTAAGTGATTTCACCACCAAAATAAATCAAAGCTCCAAAACCATTTTACCCTACATAACTAGCCTAAAACCAATTAAAATCAACAAAGATAAATCATATAGAGAGAGCCCTCTCTGAGCATTAGGAAGGCTAGATCCTAAGGCTTAAAAGTAGGTTTTTGGTTACCTCGGTAAATTCTTTCTTTAACCTTGAGAAATTACTGAGTGATAACACACAGTCATCAATCAACTATCCTTCTTTGCCTCCAGCTCCCAGGTAACTGGAAGCTTTTCTTTATTTCACGTACCCCAACTCGCACTTCAGAACATTAGTGTAGGAATTTTAAAGGATTCTTCCCTCATGGGAACCTTTGCATTGCCGCCACCTGCAACATCAACAGAAATTGAAAACATAAATACCTACTACATGATATCTTCCACTCCATCTGGCTTAAAGAAGATTACGGGTGATTATGAAGTTGTTACGTTGGATGAATTTCTACCGCCCAGCCCAATTGAGCTGACATATAAATCAATCTACATGGCTTGGATGGAAAATCTGAAATCATCGTCGTCGGTCGTTTGTGTCAATCGTTCATTATATTTTGGTACTCCATCTGATCCTTTTTCATCCACTTTCTTGACAAATGAGAATATTGTGGAATCCATGATGCTAGAAGGTGTTGTGAAACCAGCTCCAAAAAAGAAGAAAAGATATATCAACGCCTTAGAAATAAGCCACTTCAAGGGGGAAACCTCCAATACATTACATGAATGAACAATTCTTGGATGATACAAATGACAAAACCTCCTTTCTATATATAGGAGTCCATGGGGCCACAATGTAGTCCTAGTCAACCTAACAATAATAATGTAAGGGCACAATAATAACCATATGGGGGTTACAGGGGTACAACAATAACAATAAGGGGGGCTACACTAACATAATAAGGGACTACACTATTAATATAGGGACTTAACATGCCCCTCTCCTTCAAACAAGTGTTGTCCTCAACGCTTGATTATTTCTTGATGCTTCTGTATAAAATTCTCATTCTCCCATGTGGAATCTTCTACAGGAAGGTTCTTCCACTTGCTGAGATACTCTAAAATTGATCATACTTGTCGAGTTCTTGTTTCTGTGACTGCTTCGTAACTTCTTTCAATGTGATGTTGATCTTCTTGTTGTTTCATTAGATTCTGCACCAAATTTAGGTTATCCTTTGAGGGTTGGAGAGCTTGTTGTTGAAGCTCGATGTGATCTTCCACTAATTTATCATCCATATTAGCTATTATTTGATCCTTCAAACCATCCAAATTAGCCTCAATTTCTTCTTTTAAACCATCTATGTCATATTTGATTGCTCTTCGTAAGATCGAAATTTGTTGCACTTGGTACTGTAATTTTGATATCCCATACTGCAATTATTCCTCTTCATGCATCATAGTATAGTTTTTTGAGGGCTTAATGGGTATGGAATTATTTTTTGGAGGCATTGTAGAACCCAATACTGATAATAATTCTAAAATATTCCCTTGGAATCACTTCAAATTTCTTTTTCAAACAAACATTATGCAATTTTAAAAACCAAATATACACATTTTTCTTGCTTTTGAGAAGCTAGATATTGAAACTGAATTATCTATGTGATTTTAGATCCTCAATAATTGAAATTTGGCCCTGTGGTAGCCCTCTAAATCCTCATTCGAATACCATAGGTCTAACCTGATTTGGATTCTTGAAGGCAAAGTTATGCCCAATCTCCTACAATGACCTAATTATGGACTGGTTCAGTAGAGCGCACTTGTACGACTTGCCACGTGTCACTGTTTGCTCCTTTGGCTCTGAAATTTATAAATAGGAAAATACATTCCATGTAATTCTAGTCACTTTTTACAAAATTCTAATCCAATCCTCAGAGAGAGAGTTATGAATATTTTCCCACGATCACCTCTTTGAGATGAAATTTGGGAGCCTGAAAAAGACCTAACTTCCACAGATCATATCTCCAAAAATGTTGCGAAACAAGCTCTCAATTTTTGCGACAATGTTCCTTAGGATTTCGGCTTCATGATCTAAAAATTTCAGCTTCTAAACCTTCTTAGAAAAATAGTTATAGTGAAAATTTCGTGATGACCTTTTTAAGTGAAATTCAAGAGCCTGCAAAAAGCCCTAACTTCCATGGATCATATCTCCGAAAATATTGTGAACCAAGCTCTGAAATTTTGCGATGATGTTCCTCAAGATTTCAGCTTCACACTCTACAAATTTCATCTTCTGAACCTTCATAGGAAACACGTTATAGAGAAAATTCCACGATGACCTGTTTGGAGCAGCGAAACCCTAGATTCCAAAGCTCTAATTCCAAATGTTGAGAAACTAGCTCCAAAAATAGAAGAAAAGAGATATCAACGCCTTAGAAATAAGCCACTTCGAGGGGGAAACCTCCAATACATTACATGAATGAACAGTTATTGGATGATACAAATGAAAAACTCTCCTTTCTATATATAGGAGTCCATGGGGCCACAATGTAATGCTAGCAGACCTAACAATAATAATGTAAGGGCACAATAATAACAATATGGGGGTTATAGGGGTACAACAATAAAAATAAGGGGGGCTACACTAACATAATAAGGAACTACACTATTAATATAGGGACTTAACAGAAGGAGAACCATGGGAATATCATCATCATCGTTCCCATCTTCAGGATTACGAAGAAGATAATATTATTGAACTATATCACCCATTGATAAAAACATTATTTTCAAATTATTTTCCTATTAATGCAATTGAATCTAAGCAAAATTTATCAAATATTGAAGAAAACATTTCTATTGATATTTCGACCAAACCCGACATTGTAGAAAACATTCATGTCGGCGTGTCTTGTTCTCCATCAGAACTCGAAACTTATCGCTCTCTCCTTCATGAATTTCGTGATGTATTTTCTTGGTCTTACGAGGAAATTCCAGGCATATATACTAGTATCATTAAACAAACCATTAACATGTACCCTGATGTTAAACCAGTACGTCGATTCCTTCATCCTATTCATTCGAAGAAGGCCACTGCCATTAAAGTAGAAATTGAAAAAATTTTGTGTGTTGGTTTCATTTACCCTGTTCCGTTAACTGAATGGGTTTCCAACATTGTCCATATTATGAAGAAATAAGGGACAATCAGAGTGTGTGTCGATTATCGAGATGTCAATCTTGCTTGTCCAAAAGACAACTATCCTACTCCCTTTATCGACTAGATTATTGATGATTGTGCTGGATGTGAAATATTTTCATTCATGGATGGATTTTATGGCTACAATCAAATCAATATCCACCCAGAGGATCAATATAAGACAGCATTCATCTGTCCCTCGGGCACATTCGCTTATTTGAAACTCCCTTTTGATTTAAAGAACGTTGGGGCAACATTTCAGAGAGTAATGGATTGTGCTTTCAATGACATCACGCATATTTTTCAACCTTATCTAGATGATTTACCCACGCATTCAAGAAACTGGACTGATCACTCGATGCATTTGAGAGTTATATTTCTATGCTGTCGACACTACAAAATATGCCTCAATCCACATTAATGTGTGCTTTGTGTTTGTTCTGGTCATTTTCTTGGATTCGTCATCTAAAAAGAAGGGATTTGAATCAACCCATTGAAGGTCCAGGGCATTCTTGATTTTCCTACACCATCAAATTTTCTTCATTTATAGAAACTTCAAGGAAAGGGTAACTTCCTAAGGAGTTTCATACCCAACTAATTCGAAATGGCTAAAATATTTACTCGACTCTTGAAAAAGGGGATTCCCTTCCATTGGGATAAGGTTGCGCGAGCTTCTTTTGATTCTGTCAAGGATACACTTGTCCGAGCGTCATTAATGTATCCCCCCAATTATCAGAGTGATTATTTCTTATATATCGTCGCAGCTGATATGACCATTTCTATGGAATTGGTCCAAGAAGAAGATGGGATAGATAGTCTGATATATTATTTGAGTTGTAATCTCAATGATACGGAATTGAAGTATTCATACATCGAAAATCTCGCCTTGGTGGCCGTTCAAGCTGTCCAAAGATTTCGCCACTATATACTGTTCCAGAAGACTATTATCATTTCGGATTACAACCCCATGACTTGCATTTTATCACATCAATTGTTGGGGGGGGGGGGGGAATATTCAAAATGAATTATCATTTTGCAGGAGTTTGATTTGGAATTCATTAAATCCAAGTCAAAGAAGTCTTTAGTTTTGGCTGAGATTCTTTGCGACCTTCCCTCTGATAGTATTTATACTACATCAGAACCATTAATTCCTGATGAGCCTCTATTTCTAATCATATCATATGATCCTTGGTATGGGGATTTTATCATTTATCTCTAGACCCTGACTTTTCTACTTGATAACTCTCACTCTAAATAGTGACGTATTCGATACCAAGCTAAAGATTATCTGATCGTTTGCGATACACTTTATCTTCGTGGTGTCAATACAATTTTAAGGAGATGCCTCACTCATGAGGAGGCCAAAAAGGTTTTAAATGATTTTCATGCTGGGGCTTGTGGTGGAAACTTGTCTGGATACACTGCCGCACAGAAGATACTCTGCGCTGGTTACTTTTGGCCTACCATATTTTTCGACTGCATCCTCGCGGTCATAATTTGTCATACGTGCCCTATATTTGATAGTAAATTCCGCAAACCTTCAGTGTCGATGCATTATGTTATCTCTATGGGACCATTTTAAAAATATGGCATTGACTTCATGACCTACAACCCTCGTTTGTCTGAGGGGCATGGTTATATTATTGTCGCAATAGACTACTTTACCAAGTGGGTCAAAGCGATGCCTACATGCAACAAAATAGGCAAAGCTACTGCATTATTCTTTTTCAATCATGTCATCTCACGGTTTGGTGTTTCACAAGCTATAGTCACAGATCATGGAAAGAATTTTCGCAATCACATGATGAATGAGTTAACTGCAAAATTAGGGCTATCACATGATAGTTCTACTCCTTATTATCCACAATCAAATGGACAAGTGTAGGCTATTAACAATATTCTTAAATTAATGATTCAATGAATGATAGGAGTTCATAAATGAAATTGGAATTTGATCATGTGTTAGCCCCCTATAAATTTCTTGAAAAGCAAGCAAGGGGCTAAATTGTTTGATGAGCCTTCAAGGAATGCATCTCCCTGGAAAAAAATCATACTTGAAGCCTCCCTGTGCACTGGCCCTTTGAAAAAATCCTCAATGTTGTCCCTAGTTTAAAAGCCTCTCTGTTGATAAAAGAATGCCCAAAGGCCTTTCCCCTTATTTCATCTTCACTTAGCCATTGTTTTCCTCTCCTTTTCCTTGCCCTAGTTCCCCTAAACCATCCCAAAATCCCCTTTAAACCATACACACACCCCTTGTTTGGTTTAAAACCCCCTGTCCCCTTTGCCGAAACCTTTCCCTGGCCTTAAATTGCATTAAAAAGGGCCGAAAACCCATTTTTTAACATATATGAGGCCTAGCCCCCTTCGGCCAGCCCCCAAAACCATTTCCCCACATGACCCAGGCGCTAAAACCAAGCGTTAGCGCGAAAAGCGCTTACTGCGATATGATAAATAAGTCTCGGGAGCGCTACCCACCATTGATTTCCCGTAATCCAATGGTTGTCGCAAGCCCCAATGCTCTCGTTTTCCCCATTCATTCCCTGATCACATCACAATCATTGATCTGATCCGCAGATCGACGGCCCACATTGCATCTGCCCTGGTGGTCCCTGCATCAATCACTATTCAAAACCAGTGGTTTCCATCGCATCGCCTTTTGAAGGAGAGCGATATTTTTCATTTGGCAGCGATGCCATTCACCGGCCGACACGTGGCTTCGAGCACTATTGAAAAACTGCCCTCATTGCGCGTTAACGTTCGACTGCGGGCCCAGCGCGATATTGTTGTCCACCATTAGATCTATGGCTGGCCATCCAATGGCGTTTGCACCACAAAGATGCTCGGGTGATAATCGACGCAAAAGGGACCCATGGCCCACCATCTGTCGCCCTCCGATGCGTTGTCAACCATCGATCTCCTCCCGAGATCGGATGGTCCTGATTAAATCCTCGCCCCTGCCATTAACCGGATCCCACCGACAGAGCTCCACGTCACCTCCCTTTGCGGAATTTTCTCATTCCCTTTTTTTTCACCCGATTTCCAAAACCCTTCCATCGTGCATTTTCCTCCGTCGATCATCGCCCCCATGCAGGATTGAACGGTCAGCATGCTCTTTCTCCACCATGCCTCCACCTGTCTAGTATTCCACCATTTTTTGCATTGCCTAACATGTTTTCACCATTCTACTGCATTTTCGCCATCCCTCTACAGTTTCTCTATCATCCTTGCAGCCTTCCACTGCATCTATCTCCCCCTAGCATGATTTTTCTTAACATGTTTTACGTGTTTTGCAGGGTTACCGGCATTGAAAACCGCCACTGTTCACAGTCAATGTTCCAGTGACACAGAGCGCAGAGAAGATCATTGTTAGAGCCTGATGTTGCAGGAAAATGTTTGGGAAGGATTCTATAGGAGATATTTCATCAAAGTACGAGGTTCAACCCTATAAAACCTCTCCAACACCATTTAGAGTTCCAATTTTGCAGACAGAGACAATCATGGAACGGTAGAGAGTATCAGTAAAAAAGCAAAGAGCTTAAGGCTTGTAAGTGAAGATTTTGAGCCTTAATCCAATAATTTAAAGGTGAAGTACCAGATAAAAGACCTCATGAATCACACGGGAGGTCTAGTACGCAGAAAATGATATCATAAAGGTTTTACATCAGCATAATTTCTCCTCATTACTGTTTCAATCTACATTGTGTCCACGAGAATTTTTCCTCCCTGGCAACAGTACTAATGCTACCAGTGCATTAGTTATGTGGTATGGAAGACCTCACAGTCTTTTATCCACCTCAGTTTATTCACCAGAGTATTGCAGAGGTGCTCCAGCAAGTACATCAAAGACATACCTAGAGTAAATTGCAACTCGACGAAGACCACTTGTTCATCCAAAGAGTACTGAAGATAAATGCCCAGAATTTAAAATAGAATGGGGCCTCGGCCCTCTTCCTCTTCTAAGTTTTAATGCTACATTTAGTTTTCATCTACCTCCTCTGCTTCTCTTTCAGCTATAAAATTCATGAAGAAACTCGTTCTAAGGGTTGTTCGGTTGTTGTTGTTGCTATTAGAGGGATTCATTTTGACTGTTAGAACAGTCTTGGGAGGGAGTAACAGAGTAGTTTGTAATGTAGTAGGATGGGAGGAGAAAGTTTGGACTGTATTAGCCATTGAGCTCAGTGTATGTGACTGGTTTTTCACATCAATTGAACAAGCAATTTCTTTGGATTCTGGTCTATTACTACGGGTGATGTTTTCTTATCGCATTGTTTATTACATTTTTCATGTTGTTCATTTCTTCTGGCTCGCATCAAAAATCTGGCATAGGATTTACCCTTGTTAGGTACCCTATGTTTCTGCTCTCCCTGCCTTTAATGTTTTCTGCTGATAGTGAATCTAAGAGTAAATTCATGCGGTTTAACCAGTGTAGCAGATGTTATTTCCTACTAGATGATGTGTGAATTCGGGGTTTTTTGCTTGGATGTTTCTTGCTGGTGTCAAAGCATTGAAGGTTCAAAGTCCTTCTCTGATCTATAGACCCTGGCTCTGTTTAAAGTTATCTCTGTTTTTCCCTTGGAGCATGCTAAATCAGACCTGGAGCTAAATGACCTCTGGTTGTTGGCAATATGATGCAGAGTGTTGTCCTTGATGGCAACCCACTGAATGAAGATGAAGACATGAGATTGTTGACATGTGTTTTCCTTGATGGAAATCCACTTGATGGACTTGGTAAATGATGTAAATCTGATATGAAATGATGTTTGTTAGCAATCTGATGCTGAGTGTTGTCCTTGAATGGCAACCCACTTGATGAAGATGATGGCAACTTACTTGATGAAGTTGTGCTTGATAGAATATGTCTTGATGAACTAAATATAATGTATCTACAGTGTGTACAGAAGGCAATGAAGAAAGGAATTCGGAATGTGCTCAAAGTATGATGAAGAGAGTATATCTCAAGGCATACGCGGATTTGTCTAGATAAAGTAGCGTATGCACGCGGTAAATAACGTGCCAAGTCGCGTATGGGAAAAAGCGCTCTAAATATGTAAAACCGGGGGTAACCACCATGGTATTGACCCATTGTATTGAGTAATGATTCGTCTATGTGACCCCGTCCAGGAATACCATCGAAAGTAATGTGGTTTTGGCTCATGGTATTGATAAAGGGTAAACCTATATAAGGAGAAGAAATTCATTTTGCAAAGTGGGCAAGAAGTATGAGCTTGAATGAATATTTCTCTCTGAAGTATATCTGAATGGAAAGGGTTACAGTTGAATGATAGATCTGAATGCATGATGCACCAAAGAAGAAAATGATGAAGAAGGGGATCTAGATCTGAAATGTATTTGTATTTGCTAGATCTTTTTATGGAATGATTAGATCTGAGATGAGGCGAACATCTGTCTGAAGTAAAGGGTAAAATCTGAGTGATGTATCTGTTCTGAAGAATTGCAATGACCTAAATGTCTGAAGAACTATACGCTAGTTCGCCGCAGAGTAAGCGCGTATATACGCGGATTTGCTGAAGAGAAAGCGCGTATGCACAGTGAAATATTGGATCTGTAATTTAAGAAGTATACGGTGGTTCATGTGAACGGGCGCGTATATACGGGACATCGGTGAAGTGAAAAGGAAACGCGTGTGGAAAACTAGGGTTCTTGAATGCTGTGGTAAGAAATGTCGATCATTGTTGGTTTCGATATACGTCGGTGAGTTATATGCTCATAGTTGAGCATTCTTAAAATTATGGAGTGGGTCCAGTCTGAAAATATGATGAAACGTGGCCTACAAGTTGTGTTCTAAAGGAAGCTTTGAATCCAGTGTGAAAATTGATGAAACGTGGTCCATAAGAGGTGCTGAGGGTTGTAGCCTTCAGTCAGGGAGTCGTAGCTCCCTTCCAGGTGAGGCTGCTAAACGAGATCAGGGGGTCGTAGCTCCCTTCCAGGAGAGGGTGGTAAACGAGAGCAGGGGGTCGTAGCTCCCTTCCAGGAGAGGCTGGTAAACGAGCGCAGGTGGGTGCCTGCGTGCTGGTAGGAGGCTGCGCCAGCACATATGTTGTAAGATGTTTTCTCTATAATAAAATATTGAAGGCTGAGACAACGGCAGCGGTGGTTTTCTCCCGACTTGTGTTTCCACCTAAAATCCTGGTGTTCATGTGTGATACTTTGTGTGATGGTTTATTCTGTTGTTACTGCACATGTTTACTGATAACTTAACATCAGATGAATAAATGTTGCAAAAAACTAAGTTAATAAATATCTGCATAATTAGATCTCTGTTAATACGCGGGTTGTATGAAGGATATCCGCGTGTATACACGAGTTTACTAAAGGACAGTAGCGTATGGGTTTTAAAGAGTGAAAAAGGCAAAATGTTTTTGAATATGCGTTAAATACTGATTCACCCCCACCTCTCAGTATTTTTCCCAACAATTGGTATCAGAGCAGGTCCTTCTGCAGAAGCTTGACCGCTTGAAGGAGATCCGTCGCAATGGGAAGTCATGAAGGGATAATGTCTATAAGGCCACCTCTATTCAATGGAAATAATTTTTTGTTCTGGAAGATACGAAAAAAAGCATATCTGCAAAGTCTTGGTGCAGAAGTATGGGCAATCGTGGAAGGAGGTTATCAGTATCCGGCAAGTATTCCTATTGATGCAGCAGAAAGGAAGAAATATGAAATCAATGCCAAAGTCGTCAATGTCTTATTAGGAAGCATGTCTCGGGAATCCGACTTCCAAAGTGATGCAGCTACATTCAGCAAAAGAAATATGGGACAAAATCATTCTGAGTTATGAAGGAGACACAAAGGTAAAAAGTGCAAAACTCCAAACTCTTAGAATTGAATATGAAAATTTGAAGATGCATAGTGATGAGAGTATTGCCTATTTCTTCTTACGTCTGGATGATATTGTAAATCGAATGAGAAATTTGGGTGAAACCATAACTGATACTACTTTGATGGAAAAAGTCTTAAGATCCTTGACTTCAAAATTTGACTCTAAAGTTTCAGCTATTGAAGAAAGGCAAGATCTGCAAACTCTTACTATTGTTCAATTACATGGTATTCTGACTGCTTTTGAAATGAGACAAGGAGGTCCTTCTCAAATCAAAGAAGTTTCTTTTAAGGCGTCTGCAAAAGGAAAAGAAAAGGAAGTTGTCAAGGAATCCAGCTATATATCTGAAGAAGAAGAAGAAGCGAATTTTGTGAGAAGACTCCAACAAGGAACCGGAAGATTCAAAGGTAAGCTTCCTTTCAAATGTTTTGAGTGTGGAAAAGTTGGTCATTATGCTGCAAAGTGTCCTTATAAAGAAACATCTGCTAAAGGAAAAGAAGTAGCAAGAAGGAATAAGAATCGATCTAGCACAAGAAAAAGTTACTATATCAATGAAGACAGTGATGAGTTATCTGATAGTGAGGAGGAATGTGAACAAGATATTAAATTTCTCATGGCAAAAGAATATAGAGAAGAAAAGGATTATTTTTTGGATGCTCTGGAAGACAATGATTTTCTTGAAGAAAAGAATCAACTCAAATTAAGCCTAGAAGAAAAGAACATAATCATAGAGACTCTTGAAAATCAGCTTGAAGCAAAAGATAAACGCATTGAGGAATTGGAGTGTGAAGTAGTAAGTCTAAGGAAAGATAATGAGAAAGGAAAAAGTCTCAATATTAGATTTGCTAAAGGTTCAGAAACCTTAGATGAGATCATCAAGATACAACGGTCTCCTCTTATAAAAACAGGTCTTGGATATACTGGGGAATCTTTCCTAGACTTCAAAGACCAAAATTATCATAAAGTTAAATGCACACCGGCCCGCTACATTCTTACCCACTCAAATAAGGGAACAAAGAATCTTTACAGGTAAAGCATGATCATCTCAATTCAAGGAACACTAATAGGGAGATCTTTCAAAGAAGCTACAACCAACAGGTAAATTCAAATAGAAGATTTCATGATCGCAGAAATTTCTACTTCAATGGACAATGTTTCTCATGTCACAATTTTGGTCATAAATCTATTCAATGTGTTGCATATAAAACCATCATGACACGAGAAGCAAGAAAGAAAAGGATGAATATTGAACCAAAGAGGAACACCTATAACAACTTTTCTCCTTTGCAAAACGAAGTTGAATGTACTTATTGCAATAACTTTGGTCATGAAGAATCTGAATGCAGGAGCAAGGTTCAGCCAAAAGAACATGTTCCCTCAAGCTCTAAAGTATGGAAAAAGAAAGAAATACCGGTTGAAAATTGTGGGATAGCGTTATTTGCAGAAGGTGAAGAAAATCAATGGTACATTGATAGTGGGTGATCAAGACACATGACAGGTGACAAAAGCAAACTTTGCATATAATGCTCTAGAAAAAGAAAAGAAAGTTACTTTTGGAAATGATACTCCTGCTGTAATTAAAGGAAAAGGGTCAGTATTTCTAAAAGAAAAGGTGAAGGCTAATGATGTCATGTTTGTGGATGGATTAAGGCATAACCTGTTGAGTGTAAGTCAAATGTGTGATCAAGGAACAGAAGTGGTCTTTAGTTCAAAAGAATGTGTGGTTTGTGATCTTGATACAGGTAAAATTATCATAAAAGGGAAAAGAAATCCAAGCAACCTGTATGTACTGAACGACAAAGATCAATGTTACTTGAGCAAGTCTTCAGAAAATTGGCTATGGCATAGAAGGCTGGGGCATCTAAGCTTCTCAACCGAACAAGATAAGCGGACTTCAAGTCGTTCGTGGTCTTCCAATATCAATCTACCGTAAAATATCATTAGTGCAAATCTTTGTCAATTTGGTGTTGCATCGTAGTTCGATTTAATGCTGGGAAGAAGGATCATCAAGTAAGCCTCTTGAACTCATTCATACCGACATATGTGGACCTATGAGGAAAAAGTCACCACGTGGGGAAGAATACTATATCTTATTTATTGATGATTACTCTAGAATGTGTTGGATCGGGTTGATTAAACACAAAGATGAAGCATTTGAAAAATTTCAGATCTTCAAAGCATTGGTAGAAAATGAATTAGATCTAAAAATCAAGTTTCTTAGATCTGATCGAGGAGGAGAATATACATCAAATGAATTCTTTGAATTTTGTGAACAACATGGCATAAAAAGACAGTTCTCTGTAGCAGGCACTCCACAACAAAATGGCGTAGCATAAAGAATGAATAGAACAATTCAACAAATGGCTAGAGCTATGCTTGATGATTCTGGAACTCCTGACATGTTCTGGGGTGAAGCAGCACATACAGCAGCTAACATTCTCAACAAGGCTCATGTTCGGGTAAATAGTGACAAAACTCCATATGAACTCTGGTATGGCAGCTCTCCCTCTGTGAAGCATTTTAGAGTTTTTGGAAGTAAATGCTTTATCAAAAATAATGATGAAAAGCTTGGCAAATTTGAACCTAGATCAGATGAAGGGATATTTCTTGGTTACTCATCTACAAGCAAAGCATACAAATGTTACAATAAAAGGCTTCGAAAGATTGTTGAATGTATTGACGTTGTTATTGATGAGTCTCCTACAGCTCCTAAAGAGGAAAAACAAACAAAAAAAGAAGATGATGGTGACTTATGTCCTTCTACATCAAATAGAAATGATATAGACATTGGATCCAATGAAGAACCTGAAGATGATCTATCTGAAAAGGCTCCATCCAGATATGTTCAAAAGAACCATCCTGAATCTCAAATTTTGGGAGACAAGGAATCAGGTGTAAGAACAAGGAGAACTCTTGTGGGATCTTCTAGTCATTTGGCATTTCTATCCACAATTGAACCACAGAACATCAATCAAGCTAGCAAAGATGAATGTTGGAAGCAAGCCATGAATGAAGAGCTTGATCAAATTGAAAAGAATGACACTTGGGATTTGGTACCAAGACCACAGGATAAAAATGTCATTGGAACTAAATGGATTTTCAAGAATAAGTTAAATGAGAATGGGGATGTTGTAAGAAACAAAGCTAGATTGGTTTGCAAAGGGTATACTCAACAAGAAGGTATAGACTTTGAAGAAACTTTTGCTCCTGTAGCTATACTTGAAGCCATAAGAATGTTTCTTGATTTTTCAAGTTATCAACAAATCAAAGTTTATCAAATGGATGTTAAATCTTCTTTTCTAAATGGTGATTTAGAAGAAGAAGTATATATAGAACAACCAGAAGGATTCATTTTGGGAAATGATGAAAATCTTGTTTGTAGACTTAAAAAGGCTCTATATGGTCTCAAACAATCTCCAAGGGCATGGTATTATCGTCTTGAAAAATATCTTCATCAACAAGGATTTTCAAAGGGGTCTGCTGATAGCAACTTATACACAAAAGTTGAAAATGATAAACTATTGATTGTGGTTGTATATGTTGATGATATCATTTTTGGGAGTAACGAAGAATCTATGAGTCAGAAATTTGCTTCTGTCATGCAGCAATAATTTGAAATGTCTTTACTTGGGGAACTAACTTTCTTTCTTGGCTTACAAGTGCATCAATCTACAGATGGTATATTCCTATCACTAGCAAAATATCTTAAGCAAATTCTGAAGAAGTACGGCATGGAAGAATGCAAACTTGTAAGCACTCCAATGATAACCGGATGCAATCTCAGTTCTCATGATGATTCTCCCACGGTGAATCAACCAGATTACAGATCAATGATAGGAAGTCTACTTTATCTCACTGGGACTAGACCAGACATTATGCATGCAGTTGGGATTGTTGGACGATTCCAAGCTAATCCAAAAGAGTCTCACCTTCAAGCTGTTAAAAGAATTTTCAAATATCTTCAAGGAACTCAAGACCTTGGTCTATGGTATCCAAAGAATGTTGATCTTACTCTTCATGCTTACATTGATGCAGATTGGGCTGGAAGTGTTGATGATCGGAAAAGAACTAGTGGTGGTGCATTCTACATGGGACCCCGGTTAGTATCTTGGTTCAGCAAGAAGCAAAATTCTATTGCCTTATCTACAGCAGAAGCAGAATATGTGGCTGCCGCATCTTGTTGCACTCAAATCCTTTGGATGATGCAAACCTTACAAGATTTTCAAATCAAATGTACACCTCCTGTCCCCATTAAGTGTGACAATACAAGTGCCATCAGTATTTCAAAGAATCCTGTTATGCATTCGAAGACCAAGCATATTCCCATCAAGTATCACTTCTTACGTGAACAAGTGCTTGAGGAAAAGGTGAAGTTGGAGTATGTTCCCTCCAAAGAACAAGTTGCTGATATCTTTACCAAACCTCTGCCCAGGGAAGCGTTCGAGTATCTAAGACAGAAGCTGGGAGTGTTCTCTGCCAGTCAAAAGAACAAATCTGCATAAATTTAGAAGATGGCATTGGATACGCGGATTTACTGAAACACAGTCGCGTATATACGCGAGTTCATGCACAGAAAACCACGTATGAATGATTGCTGACATTTTTCTGTTTGGAGTCAGCTCTCTTCAGCACAGCTGTAGTGCTGTTTGGTTTCTCTGATACTGTTTGGTATCTCTGGTGGTGTTCCAGTTCTCATATTTCTATTTCTAATATTTTGATAAAGATGCCTTGATGATTTTTTGGTAAAAGTGTTCAGGATGCACAAACTAAGGGGGAGCCTTAGTCATAAGGAAAGGTTGCTTGGATGCACAGATTCAGGGGGAGCATTAGCTTTGCTGAGTATAATGCATTATTGGCATTATGATGGTTCTGAAATATGTTCTCTTTCTTGAGGACTTTCTAGTGTTGGTCTTAAAGTTATATTTGTAGTTTGATGAAAAGGTCATGTAGAGATCCATGATGTAAATTTGTAATATTCAGTCATGTAAGGACTTGATAAATTTGTAAACCCACTTGGTTGGGTAGCTGAGTCAAATTTGTAAACCCACTTGGTTGGGTAGTTGAGTCTCATATGTAAATCCACTTGGTTGGATATTTGATGTAAGTATGAGTCATTGGTGATAGGAAAGTCATAGAGTCATGTACTTCATTGAAAATTTGTTTTGAAGATTCAGCATGAACTTAGGGGGAGCTTGGTCACTTCAGTATATATCAGATCTGCAGAACGCTTCTTCCACATGCGGAGAAAAGGGGGAGAGTATGTTGGTTTTGATCCACCCTTTGCCCTTGATGTCAAAGGGGGAGAGTGACATGGTGTTTGAATGAAGAGAAAGAATGGTGTCAAAAATGGGGAGAGTGACATGGTGTCATTGCATTCTTAATGTACCTATCTGTTGTGGTAACCAAACACCATCGTGGTTGCCATCAAGTCCAAAGGGGGAGATTGTTGGCAATATGATGCAGAGTGTTGTCCTTGATGGCAACCCACCGAATGAAGATGAAGACATGAGATTTTTGACTTGTGTTGTCCTTGATGGCAATCCACCTCATGAAGTTATTCTTGACCTGATGGACTTGGTAAATAATGTAAATCTGATATGCAATGATGTTTGTTAGCAATTTGATGCTGAGTGTTGTCCTTGAATGGCAACAAACTTGATGAAGATGATGGCAACTTACTTGATGCAGTTGTGCTTGATAGAATATGGTTTGATGAACTAAATCTGATGTATCTACAGTGAGTACAGAAGACAATGAAGAAAGGAATTCAGCATGTATCTATGGTGAAAAGAGTATGTCTCAAGGCATACGCGGATCTGTCTAGGAGAAGTCGCGTATGCACGCGGGAAACAACGTGACAAGTCGCGTATGGGAAAAAGCACTCATAAAGTGCAAAACCAGGGGTAACCACAATGGTATTGACCCATTGTGTTGGGTAATGTTTCGTCTAAATGACCCCGTCTAGGAATACCATCGGAAGTAATGTGGTTTTGGCTCATGGTATTGAAAAAAGGGTAAACCTATATAAAGAGAAGAAATTCATTTGTGCAAATCATAGGTGTGGAGCAAGATGTCTGAGCTTGAATGAATACTTCTCTCTGAAGTATATATGAATGGAAAGGGTTATAAATGGAATGATGTATCCGAATGTATAATGCACCAATGATGAAGAAGGGGATTTAGATCTGAAATGTACTTGTATTTGCTAGATCTTTTTATGGAATGATTAGATCCGTGATGAGGCGAACATCTGTCTGAGGTAAAGGGTAAAATCTGAAGTGCTGTATCTGTTGTGAAGGATTGCAATGACATAAAAATCTGAAGAACCATACGCTAGTTCACCGAAAAGGAAGCGCGTATATACGCGGCTTCGCTGAAGAAAAAGCGCGTATGCGCAATGAAATTGGATATGTAATATGTACAGAAGTATACGCTGGTTTGTGTGAACGGAAGCGCGTATATACGCGACATCAGTGAAAGGAAAACGCGTATGCAAACAAGGGGTGCAAGTAAGTCTTTGTGGTAAAGAAAATATCGATGTATTCTGTTGGCTTCCTTATATACGTCGATTATGTATCTGTTTCATGGTTGACTGTGCTTAAAAGTATGGAAGGGTCCAGTATGAAAATATGATGAAACGTGACCTGCAAGTGGTGTCCTAAAGGAAGCTTTGGATCCAGTCTGAAAATTGATGAAACGTGGTCCATAGAAGTGCTGAGGGTTGTAGCCTTCAGTCAGGGGGTTGTAGCTCCCTTCCAGGTGGGGGCCCAGTAAACGAGATCAGGGGGTTGTAGCTCCCTTCCAGGAGAGGCTGGTAAACGAGTCAGGGGGTTGGAGCTCCCTTCCAGGAGAGGCTGGTAAACGAGCGCAGGTGGGTGTCTGCGTGCTGGTAGGAGTCTACACCAGCACATATGTTGTAAGATGTTTTCTCAATAATAAAATATTGAAGGCTGAGCAACGGCAGCGGTGGTTTTCTCCCGACTTGGGTTTCCACCTAAAAATCCTGGTGTTCATGTGTGATACTTTGTGTGATGGTTTATTCTGTTGTTACTGCACATGTTTACTGATAACTTAACATCAGATGAATAAATGTTGCAAAAAACTAAGTTAATAAATATCTGCATAATTAGATCTCTGTTAATACGCGGGTTGTATGAAGGATATCCGCGTGTATACACGAGTTTACTAAAGGAAAGTAGCGTATGGGTTTTAAAGAGTGAAAAAGTAAAATGTTTTTGAATATCTGATGAATCACTTTTGATTCACCCCCCCCCCTCTCAGTATTTTTCCCAACAATTGGTATCAGAGCGGGTCCTTGTGCAGAAGCTTGATCGCTTAAAGGAGATCCGTCGCAATAGGAAGTCAAGAAGGAGTAATGTCTATAAAGCCACCTCTATTCAATGGAAGCAATCTGATCTTCTGGAAGGTACGTACAAAAGCTTATCTGCAAAGTCTTGGTGCAGATGTGTGGGCAATCGTGGAAGAAGGTTATCAATACCCGGCAAGTATTCCTACCGATGCAGCAGAAAGGAAGAAGTATGAAACCAATGCCAAGCATAAATGTCTTATTAGGAAGCATGTCATTCAATTTGCTAAAGTGATGCGACTACATTCAATAAAAGAAATATGGGACAAAATCATTCTAAGTTATAGGAAAGGAAACCTGAAAGGTAAAAAGTGCAAAACTCCAAACCCTCAGAATTGAATATGAAAATTTGAAGATGCATAGTGATGAGAGTATTTCCAGTTTCTTTTTACGTCTAGATGATATTGTAAATCGTATGAGAAGTTTGGGTGAAACCATAAGCGATACTACTCTGGTGGAAAAAGTCTTAAGATCTTTGACTTCAAAATTTGAGTCAAAAGTATCAGCTATTGAAGAAAGGCAAGATCTGCAAACTCTTACTATTGTTCAATTACATGGTATCCTGATTGCTTTTGAAATGAGACAAGGAGGTCCTTCTCAAATCAGAGAAGCTGCTTTTAAGGTATCTGCAAGAGGAAAAGAAAAGGAAGTTGTCAAAGAATCCAGCTATATATCCGATGAAGAAGAAGCGAATTTCGTGAGAAAGCTCCAACTAGATCTTTGGAAGATTCAAAAAGGTAAGCTTCCTTTCAAATGTTTTAGTGTGGAAAAGTTGGTCATTATCTTTTGCAAAGTGTCATATAAAGAAACATCTGCTAAAAAGGAAAAGAAGTAGCAAGAAGAAATAAGAATCGATCTAGCACAAGAAAAAGTTACTATATTAATGAAGACAGTGATGAGTTATCTGATAGTGAGGAAGAATGTGAACAAGATATTAAATTTCTCATGGCAAAAGAATCTAGAGAAGAAAAGGATACTTTTGTGGATGCTCTGGAAGACAATGATTTTCTTGAAGAAAACAATCAACTCAAAGTAAACCTAGAAGAAAAGAACATAATCATAGAGACTCTTGAAAATCAGCTTGAAGCAAAGGAAAAACACATTGAGGAATTGGAGTGTGAAGTAGTAAGTTTAAGGAAAGATAATGAGAAAGGAAAAAGTGTCATTCTTAGATTTGCTAAAGGTTAGAAGCACTAGATGAGATCATCGAGATACAACGGTATCCTCTTATAAAAACGAGTCTTGGATATCTTGCAGGGAATCTTCCCCGAGAATTCAACACCAAATTATACGAAACGACCACCAATTTTGGTTCACTACATTCGACCACTCGGCTTTGGGAAACCAAGGATCTTTCCGGTACAAGCATAGTCCATATCAATTCAAGAACACTAACAAGGAGATCTTTCAAAATGGCTACAACCAACAGGTAAACTCTAATAGAAGATTTGATGATCACATAAATTTCTACTTCAATGGACAATGTTTCTCATGTCACAATTTTGGTCATAAAGCTGTTCAATGTGTTGCATATAAAACCATCATGACGAGAGAAGCAAGAAAGATAAGGATGAATGTTGAACCAAAGAAGAACACCTATAACAACTTTTCTCCTCTTCAAAATGAAGTTGAATGTACTTATTGCAATAACTTTGGTCATGAAGAATCTGAATCCAGGAGCAAGGTCCAGCCAAAAGAGCATGTTCCCTCAAGCTCTAAAGTATGGAAAGAAGAAATACCGGTTGAAAATTGTGGGATAGCGTTGTTGAGAAGGTGAAGAAAATCAATGGTACATTGATAGTGGGTGCTCAAGACACATGACAGGTGACAAAAGAAAACTTCTTGCATATAATGCTCTAGAAAAGGAAAAGAAAGTTACTTTTGGAAATGATACTCCTGTTGTAATTAAAGGAAAAGGGTTAGTGTTTCTAAAAGAAAAGGTGAAGGCTAATGACGTCATGTATGTGGATGGATTAAGGCATAACCTGTTAAGTGTAAGTCAAATGTGTGATCAAGGAACATAAGTGGTCTTTAGTTCAAAAGAATGTGTGGTTCATGATCTTGATAAAGGTAAAATTATTATAAAAGGGAAAATAAATCCAAGCAACCTGTATGTACTGAACGGCAAAGATCAATGTTACTTGAGCAAGTCTTCAGAAAATTGGCTATGGCATAGAAGGCTGGGGCATCTGAGCTTCTCCCAAATCAACAAAGCAAGCAGACTTCAAGCTGTTCGTGGTCTTCCCAATATTAATCTACCAGAAAGTATCATATGCAAATCTTGTCGATTCGGTAAGCAGACCAGAGTACGATTTAATGCCAAAGAAGGATCATCAAGTGAGCCTCTTGAACTCATTCATACTGACATATGTGGACCTATGAGGAAAAAGTCACCGCGTGGGGAAGAATACTATATCTTATTTATTGATGATTACTCTAGAATGTGTTGGATCAGGTTCATTAAACACAAAGATGAAGCATTTGAAAATTTTCAGATCTTCAAAGCATTGGTAGAAAATGAATTAGATCTAAAAATCAAGTGTCTTAGATCTGATCGAGGAGGAGAATATACATCAAATGAATTCTTTGAATTTTGTGAACAACATGGAATAAAAAGACAGTTCTTTGTAGCAGGCACTCCACAACAAAATGGTGTAGCAGAAAGAATGAATAGAACAATTCAACAAATGGCTAGAGCTATGCTTAATGATTCTGGAACTCCTGACATGTTCTGGGGTGAAGCAGCACATACAGCAACTAACATTCTCAACAAGGCTCATGTTCGGGTAAATAGTGACAAAACTCCATATGAACTCTGGTATGGTAGCTCTCCCTCTGTAAAGCATTTTAGAGTTTTTGGAAGTAAATGCTTTATCAAAAATAATGATGAAAAGCTTGGAAAATTTGAACCTAGATCAGATGAAGGGATATTTCTTGGTTACTCATCTACAAGCAAAGCATACAAATGTTACAATAAAAGGCTTCGAAAGATTGTTGAATGTATTGACGTTGTTATTGATGAGTCTCCTACAGCTCCTAAAGAGGAAAAACAAACAACAAAAGAAGATGATGGTGACTTATGTCCTTCTACATCAAATAGAAATGATATAGACAGTGGATCCAATGAAGAACCTGAAGATGAACTATCTGAAAAGGCTCCATCCAGATATGTTCAAAAGAATCATCCTGAATCTCAAATTTTGGGAGACAAGGAATCAGGTGTAAGAACAAGGAGAACTCTTGTGGGATCTTCTAGTCATCTGGCATTTCTATCCACAATTGAACCATAGAACATCAATCAAGCTAGCAAAGATGAATGTTGGAAGCAAGCCATGAATGAAGAGCTTGATCAAATTGAAAAGAATGACACTTGGGATTTGGTACCAAGATCACAAGATAAAAATGTCATTGGAACTAAATGGATTTTCAAGAATAAGTTAAATGAGAATGGGGATGTTGTAAGAAACAAAGCTAGATTGGTTTGCAAAGGGTATACTCAACAAGAAGGTATAGACTTTGAAGAAACTTTTGCTCCTGTAGCTATACTTGAAGCCATAAGAATGTTTCTTGATTTTTCAAGTTATCAACAAATCAAAGTTTATCAAATGGACGTTAAATCTGCTTTTCTAAATGGTGATTTAGAAGAAGAAGTATATATAGAACAACCAGAAGGATTCATTTTGGGAAATGTTGAAAATCTTGTTTGTAGACTTAAAAAGGCTCTATATGGTCTCAAACAAGCTCCAAGGGCATGGTATTATCGTCTTGACAAATATCTTCATCAACAAGGATTTTCAAAGGGGTCTGCAGATAGCAACTTATACAAAAAAGTTGAAAATGATAAACTATTGATTGTAGTTGTATATGTTGATGATATCATTTTTGGGAGTAACGAAGAATCTATGAGTCAAAAATTTGCTTCTGTCATGCAGCAAGAATTTGAAATGTCTTTTCTTGGGGAACTAACATTCTTTCTTGGCTTGCAAGTGCATCAATCTGCAGATGGTATATTTCTATCACAAGAAAAATATCTTAAGCAAATTCTGAAGAAGTATGGCATGGAAGAATGCAAACATGTAAGTACACCAATGATAACCGGATGCAGTCTCAGTTCTAATGATGATTCTCCCACTGTGAATCAACCAGAATACAGATCGATGATTGGAAGTCTACTTTATCTCACTGGGACCAGACCAGACATTATGCATGCTGTTGGGATTGTTGGACGATTTCAAGCTAATCAAAAAGAGTCTCACCTTCAGGCTGTCAAAAGGATATTCAAATATCTACAAGGAACTCAAGACTTTGGTCTATGGTATCCAAAGGATGCTGATCTTACTCTTCATGCTTACACTGATGCAGATTGGGCTAGAAGTGTTGATGATCGGAAAAGCACTAGTGGTGGTGCATTCTATATGGGACCCCGATTAGTATCTTGGTTTAGCAAGAAGCAAAATTCTATTGCCTTATCTACAGCAGAAGCAGAATATGTGGCTGCCGCATATTGTTGCACTCAACTCCTTTGGATGATGCAAACCTTACAAGATTTTCAAATCAAATGTACACCTACTATCCCCATTAAGTGTGACAATACAAGTGCCATCAGTATTTCAAAGAATCATGTTATGCATTCAAAGACCAAGCACATTCCCATCAAGTATCACTTCTTACGTGAACAAGTGCTTGAGAAAAAGGTGAAGTTGGAGTATGTTCCCTCCAAAGAACAAGTTGCTGATATTTTTACCAAACCTCTGCCCAGGGAAGCGTTCGAGTATCTAAGACAGAAGCTGGGAGTGTTCTCTGCCAGTCAAAAGAACAAATCTGCATAAATTTAGAAGATGGCATTGGATACGCGGATTTACTGAAACACAGTCGCATATATACGCGAGTTCATGCACAGAAAACCGCGTATGAATGATTGCTGACATTTTTCTGTTTGGAGTCAGCTCTCTTCAGCACAGCTGTAGTGCTGTTTGGTTTCTCTGATGCTGTTTGGTATCTCTAGTGGTGTTCCAGTTCTCATATTTCTATTTCTAATATTTTGATAAAGATGCCTTGATGATTTGTTGGTAAAAGTGTTCAGGATGCACAAACTAAGGGGGAGCCTTAGTCATAAGGAAAGGTTGCTTGGATGCACAGATTAAGGGGGAGCATTAGCTTTGCTGAGTATAATGCATTATTGGCATTATGATGGTTCTGAAATATGTTCTCTTTCTTGAGGACTTTCTGGTGTTGGTCTTAAAGTTATATTTGTAGTTTGATGAAAAGGTCATGTAGAGATCCATGATGTAAATTTGTAATATTCAGTCATGTAAGGACTTTGATAAATTTGTAAACCCACTTGGTTGGGTAGGTAAGGTCAAATTTACAAGCCCACTTGGTTGGGTAGTTGAGTCTCATATGTAAATCCACTTGGTTGGATATTTGATGTAAGTATGAGTCTTTGGTGATAGGAAGTTCATAGAGTCATGTACTTCATTGAAAATTTGTTTGAAGATTCAGCATGAACTCAGGGGGAGCTTGGTCACTTCAGTATATATTAGATCTGCAGAACGCTTCTTCCACATGAGGAGAAAAAGGGGAGAGTATGTTGGTTTTGGTCCGCCCTTTGCCCTTGATGTCAAAGGGGGAGAGTGACTTGGTGTTTGAATGGTGTCAAAAATTGTTTGAATGGTGTCAAAAATGGAGAATGTGACATGGTGTCATTGTATTCTTAATATACCTATCTTTTGTGGTAACCAAACACCATCGTGGTTGCCATCAAGTCCAAAGGGGGAGATTGTTGGCAATATGATGTAGAGTGTTGTCTTTGATGGCAACCCACTGAATGAAGATGAAGACATGCGAGTGTTGACATGTGTTGTCCTTGATGGCAATCCACCTGATGGACTTAGTAAATGATGTAAATCTGATGTGATGATGTTTGTTAGCTATCGTGTTGTCCTTGAATGGCAACCCACTTGATGGTGTGCAACTTACTTGATGAAGTTGTGCTTGATAGAATATGTCTTGATGAACTAAATATAATGTATCTACAGTGTGTACAGAAGGCAATGAAGAAAGGAATTCAGAATGTGCTCAAAGTATGATGAAAAGGGTATGTCTCAAGGCATACGCGGATCTGTCTAGGGGAAGTCACGTATGCACGCGGGAAACAACGTGACAAGTCGCGTATGGGCAAAAGCGCTCATAAAGTGCAAAACCAAGGGTAACCACCATGGTATTGACCCATTGTATTGGGTAATGATTCGTCTAAATGACCCCGTCCAAGAATACCATCGGAAGTAATGTGGTTTCGGCTCATGGTATTGAAAAAGGGTAAACCTATATAAGGAGAAGAATTTCATTGTGCAAATTATGAGGGTGGGTGCAAGATATCTGAGCTTGAATGAATACTTCTCTCTGAAGTAGATCTGAATGGAAAGGGTTACAGTTGAATGATAGATCTAAATGTATGATGCACCAATGATGAAGAAGGGGATCTAGATCTGAAAAGTGCTTGTATTTGCTAGATCTGTTTATGCAATGATTAGATCTGTGATGAGGCGAACATCTATCTGAGGTAAAGGGTAAAATCTGAAATGATGTATCTGTTGTGAAGGATTGCAATGACATAAAAATCTGAAGAACCATACGCTAGTTCACCGAAAAGGAAGCGCGTATATACGCGGATTCTCCGAAGGGAAAGCGCGTATGCGCAATGAAATTGGATCTGTAATTTATACAGAAGTATACGCTGGTTCATGTGAACGGAAGCGCGTATATACGCGACATCATAGAAAGGAAAGCGCGTATGCAAACTAGGGTTTGCTGAGGTCTGTGGTAAGAAATGTCTGATCTGTTCTGTTGGTTTTCTGATATCTGTCAGTGAGTTATATGTATCTGTTTCATAGTTGACTGTGCTTAAAAGTATGGAGTGGGTCCAGTATGAAAATATGATGAAACGTGGCCTGCAAGTGGTGTCCTAAAGGAAGCTTTGGATCCAGTGTGAAAATTGATGAAACGTGGTCCATAGAGGTGCTGAGGGTTGTAGCCTTCAGTCAGGGGGTCGTAGCTCCCTTCCAGGTGAGGCTGGTAAACGAGATCAGGGGGTCGTAGCTCCCTTCCAGGAGAGGCTGGTAAACGAGTCAGGGGGTTGGAGCTCCCTTCCAGGAGAGGCTGGTAAACGAGCGCAAGTGGGTGCCTGCATGCTGGTAGGAGTCTGCACCAGCACATATGTTGTAAGATGTTTTCTCTATAATAAAATATTGAAGGCTGAGCAACTGCAGCGGTGGTTTTCTCCCGACTTGGGTTTCCACCTAAAAATCCTGGTGTTCATGTGTGATACTTTGTGTGATGGTTTATTCTGTTGATACTACACATGTTTACTGTTAACTTAACATCAGATGAATGAATATTGCACAGAACTAAGTTAATAAATATCTGCATATTTAGATCTCTGCTAATACGCGAGTTGTATGAAGGATATCCGCGTGTATAGGTGAGTTTACTAAAGGAAAGTAGCGTATGGGTTTTAAAGAGTGAAAAAGTAAAATGTTTTTGAATATGCAGTAAATACTGATTCACCCCCCCCTCTCAGTATTTTTCCCAACACTGGTCCGATCTATAAGCTGCCCCTTTGTGACTTCATTGAAAGCTGCCTTTGAGTATGTCCAAGCAGGTCTGGAGTTAAATGACCTCTAACCTGATCTATAGACATAAATTAGGTTGCTTTCCTTCTTTCACTTTCAATCCTTAATGTTCCATCCCACCATCTATCTAAAATATCCTTTAGTATAGATGACTTTCCCTTTGAAAGCCTTAGCTAGTTGTTTGCAAGTAATTTCCTTTCATGTCTCCATAGCCCAATGGATGGCACAGTCTTGACTCATTTTCTTTCGCTGAAACATCTTGCTATTCTGCTCCTTTCCTTCCATTACCTTCTCATTTTATGATCTCATGACTCAACCCAGCAACCAACCAACCAAATCATTTCAAACCCCCCTTGCGCCTCATACCTAGCCTAACATATCATTTTGAGCTTCAAAGATATAGATCATTCTTTGTTTTATGGAGAGATACCTCTACGGATCCAGGAGGGCTAGATCCTAGGATCCCAAAGTGGTTATGATGTTGTCTCATCTTTTGGCCGTGCCAATCTGGCCAAAACATGGGAACCCCAACATAATGGCGACTCCACTGGGGAAGAAAAATTGAGTACCCTTAACTGCAATATCTGGTCTTGTGTCCCATTGTAGTCTCCAACATAATGGCGACTCCACTGGGGAATTTCTGAGTATTTTCCATCCTACTACATCACAAGAGCCTCAGAAAACTAGAATATCTGGTTAGGTTGGCAGTGAAACACTTCCACTTGAAATTCACTTTCTACACCACTTGTTGTGTTTCTCCCACACTCTTAGACAGAGTTTGGAAAGGGCCAGGTAGCCTCCAGATCTCACTCTCTTTCAGAGGTGAAATATCTAGTAAAATCCCTCCCAGTCCATCTCTGGTTAGATTTTTCTATGTTTTGAGGATATCCTTGAAAAAGGACATTACATAAACACTGTGGTGGACAGTGTACCCCCCAGAAACATCCTAAACCTTCCACCTGGTGACTCCATAGTTCCTTAAAGATCAAAGACTCCACTGGTGATCAGTAGGCCTGTTGATTATCTTGGGTTTACATAAGACTCCACTGGGAGACCAGCCCCCATAACAACATCAGCCATAATAGAAGTAACAAGTAGGGTTAAGCTGCTTGGTTAGAAAACAACATTCTAGCTTCAAGAACCATTCACACAAGAGCTTATCCTAACCAAAACCCACCTGAAATATTTGACAACCCTGAGAGCATCCTTAAGAGATCTCCTACACCTAAAAGACCAACTATTTCCAGCCACATCCATAGAGCTAACTCTGCACCGGAAGACTTTACAGCTCTATTAGTCCCACCATTTGACCTAGACCTACCAAACAGATTACCAAGAACTAGGTCATTCAGTGTTCTAGACCAGCCAGACCTTGAGATTCCCGGTTCACCATCTCATAGTGGTAAACACATTAGGGACAGAGAAAACCCTCCGTCTACACCTCCTTATATCCACTTCATTCAAAACTTGGGGCTCAGCCATCCTAAATTTTCTCAACATATTTCTGCTAGTCCTAGTATCCCTGCCATCCATATACCAGCTGCTCAAGCCAACCCCTTACCTCCTCAGAACATCATCATGGCAGCCTGGTATGCACCTCTGGTATTACCCCAGCCTCTAGTGCCCTTACCCAACGATTATCAATAAAAGAACGCACACTTCACTGCAAAAGAGTCTACCACAGCTCAGCACCATGTAGATAGGATGGAAGATTCTTTTGACTACATGGAGATAGATGATGATACGGTCAATATGAGAATCTTTGCCCAGAGCTTAGGAGGTGATGTGAAGAAATGGTTTAAAGGCCTACCTCCTAACAGTATCCAAGACCTGCCTTCTTTGTATCAGACCTTCATAAATAAATGGGAAGTTAAGGCCAACCCTCTCCAAATCCTATCAGAATACAAGAATCTTAAGAGAAACGTAGGAGAGAGTGTCCATGACTACTCTACAAGGTTTAAAAGTGTTTATAACGCTCTTCCTCCTCATATGAAACCTCCCCAAGGTATGGCTTTAGTGAAATGCCCTGAAGGCTTTGATGCTGACATGGCCTACCAGCTTAGGGAGAGGGATTACAACACACTGGAAGATATGTAAAAAGGAGCAGTGAGTGTGGAGGCTAACCTGATTGAGAAGAAAGCAAGATTGAAAGTTGAAAAAAGGGTGACATATAGAGATGACACTGTAGCTTCCACATCTGATCCCAATTATGACCGTCTATCTAAAAAAATGGAAAAGCTACATCAAATGATGGAAAAAATGGTTTTCACAGTTAGTAATCAGAACAGAAACCAAAATCATAACCAGAACCAGAACTTTAGAAGAAACAACACCACTCCCAACAGACAAAGAGACTTAGATTAACAAGTTATTCCCCCATTTCAAGAGAACTTTCTTGATGAAGGTGAGGGAATCATAGAAGAGTCTTAGGGAACCACTATAAACATGTTTGAAATAGAAAACTCAATCCACAAATACTCCACAGAAGAAGATCAACCCTCACCCTCACACTGGGATAAGGAGAGATTATAATCTGAGGATTACAGACTTGGATTTGATAATGCCATCATGCAGGTCAGAGAACGGTATGAACTTAGAAGCAAAAAGAGCCTAGACAATTCCAAACCCAAAGCTTCTGAGATTACCATCAAGAAAAGGCCCGAGAAAACTTCTAAAGCAGCTACTGAAAGTAACAAATCAGCTGCTGAGAGTTCTGGGAAGAACAAAGAAAAAGACAACCAAAACACTGATAAACAAAGTCAACCAACTAGCAGCACTAGCACTGCAGTTAGTGCTCCTGATAAAACAGTTCCTAAGCCTATACATAGTGAGAATCAACCCACTGATTTTGCCACCAAGGTGGTGGCTAACAAAACAGAGTTGAACATTCCAAAGAGTCAGTCCACTTTCAATTTGAAGAGTGAGATTGCGAAAATTAAAATCTCTGTCCCACTCTCTAAGTTGGCCATTGAAGATGTATATAAAGGTCAAATTTTGAAAGCTCTAAATCTAAGTGAAAGCAGTGACACTGTCAATCTAAGTGATGATCAACTAGCCCTTCTGTTTGGCCCAAATATAGAGGGGAAGTTTCAGGAAGGGGTAATACCTCCTTTTTATATCAGTCTCAATATCCATGATAAGATCCTTCACAATGCAATGCATGACTCTGGGGCCTCGCACAACCTGATGCCTAAGGTAGTTATGGAAAATTTAGGCCTAGAGATAACCCGTCCCTATAAAGACCTCTATTCATTTGACTCTAGCAGAGTAAAGTGTCTTGGCCTGATCAAAGACCTGTGTGTGAATTTGACCCAGATTCCAGCCAAATGTATGGTTATGGACGTTGTAGTGGAAGATGTGCCACCTAAGTATGGCATGTTATTATCGAGATCATGGGGAGCCAAGCTGCAAGGTATAATGCAGATGGATGGGGCATATGCCACAATCCCTGTCTTTAGCCAACTTAGAAGACTATATAGAGAGGCACAAATAAAATTCCTGGTCAACAACCCTGAAAAGCCTGAAAATTCTCCTCTGTACTCTATGCACACATATTTAGACTCCTTTATATTTTGCAACGATGAATCCTTAGAGGGGCCAAAATTGGAAAACAAAGGTTCAAGCATTGAAAAAGAGCCCATAGATTTTAACATAATGGCGACTCCGTTGGGGAAGTTGAGTGCATTTTATCTTACATACTCTTAGGCACTCAAAAGACCCAAAATCTCTGGTTAGATTGGCTCTAATTGCTGATGGTGGACAACAGTCTGTTTCTAATGTCCAAATTCATCCACCTGGTGACTCCACACTCCCTATGATCCAAAGACCTGATGACTCCACTGGTGGAGGACTCTGAACTGGTTGGGAAGATGCAGTAACCTTCTTTGCAGAAACATGGATCCAAACATGGACAGAGATGCAAATCTAGATACTTTGTGTGATCAATTAAATGGAATATCAGACATGTTTGGTAAAGTGATGGAGATGTATATGGCTAATCTAAATGCAAATGATGATTATTTAGAACAGCCCATGCGTTCTTCAGAACAAGAACAAACTCAAGACCTGGACGATGAGCAAGACATATATGATGCTTAAGAATCTATAGAAGATGAAGAGGAAAGTGATCAGGAACTGCCTGATTGCTTACCTATGTCTTGTGTTACGCTGACTAGATAATATCAGGACCTAATAGAAAAAGCTAATAGGGAACACTGCTTTGAGGAAACAAGAGACCACATAGAAGAGGCAGAATCTGATGTGGAAGAAGAGGCTCAAGAAAACATCCCGCCTCCAAATCAGCGAACACAAGAGAAATATGGTTGTTGTTCTTCTATCCTGGATGAAAGGGAAACCCCTCTTTTGACAGAAGAATATATTGATCAGATATTAAACCAGCAGTCCACCTTAGAAATCTTTTATAGAGCACACACTCTTGCCCATTCATCTTATGAGTTTGATGATACAGATCCAGAAAGCTCCTCTGCGGATCAAGATGAAGAAAGACCTGCTGAGCGTCCAAAATGGTTGACTTGGTCGAGCCAACCTATTTATGACACTGATGGGGAGAGCTACGACAGTATAATAGCAGATGAAGATTCCTTAAATCTTCATTCTGCTTTGCCACAGATCATCAATGAGACTGGAAACCAGCAGCCTTCCTTTTCAGAAGATGAGGAGGAAAGCAAAGAAGAGATCCTTGAGCAAGATGAAATAACGAGCCTCCTCTTGAAAAATAGGAAGCAATGGAACAAACCACTGCTCAAGAATACGTAGATCTTTTCACAGAGCTCAGCACATCAGAGCAGAATATATCAGAGCTCCAAGAGGATAGCACTGCCATATATGATGAGTCCTCTAGTTCAGAAAACGAAGATGTTGAAGGAGACACTCTACTCTAAGAGAGTCTTCTTCTCCATCCAGTGGAAGAAAAAGAGATCCTGGTTGAAATCACCCTGCCAAATCTTCACAACCAGGTATCATTTCATGATCCTTATGTTCATTTCCTGCAAACATTCGAAGAAGGATCAAAGGTCTTTTTGAGCAGCATGTTGCAAACACAAAGAAATTTTTTCAAAGCTGCTATTGTGGAACAAAAAGAGTGGGAGCTTCCCTGCCTATCCAGCCTGCTCAAGGAGCTGAGCAGAACAGACTAGCCATGGGATCACTTGATGGACTGGTTGCATTGGAAGACAATGCTTGTAAGCTAGACTTGTAAATAGTCCAGTTAGAGTAGGGTAGGTAGGAAAAGCTCAATAAAGCCCAGTCTGTGAGCATGTAGTTAGTTGTTTTTAATTTTCGCAAAGTCTAGCAAGCCAGACAGTCTAATCCTGGCTTGATTGTTTTTCAATTTCTAGGCTTAGAATGTAGAGAAGAAATCTGCTAGATAGTTTAGTCCTAGCAGTTAGTAGTTTAGGTAGAGAAACTATGAGGCCAACAGTCTAATCTGGTCTCATGGAGAAATAAGGGTAGAAATAGAATAGGTTTATGTTCATGTTTATAAAAAAATTGATGATGTAAAGGGTCTGCTAGTCCAAATGCACCTGGGAAGAGAAAATGGTAGGATTGTAGGATGGGTAGGTAGATTTTTCGGGAGAAATTTTTTGTTGATGTAATGTCTTCATGATTTGTGGCAGCTGATCCAAGAGAAGAAAAGAATGAGTCAAGTACCAGGCATCTGGCCTACACAAAAGATCATTCTCTGAATTCTTGACTCCTTCAAGAAGAAGCCATCCCCATGTGGAGCCACTGTTAGCCACCTATAAATTTCTTGACAAGCAAGAAAGGGGCTAAATTGTTTGATGAGCCATCAAGGAATGCATCTCCCCGGAAACACATCATCCTTGAAGCCTCCCTGTGCCCTGGCCCTTTGAAAAAATCCTCAATGTTGTCCCTAGTTTAAAAGCCTCTCTATTGAGAAAAAAATGACCAAAGGCCTTTCCCCTTATTTCATCTTCACTTAGCCACTGTTTTCCTCTCCTTTTCCCTCCCCTATTTCCCCTAAACCATCCCAAAATCCCCTTTAAACCATACACACACCCCTTGTTTGGTTTAAAACCCCCTGTCCCCTTTGCCAAAACCTTTCCCTGGCCCTAAATTACATTAAAAAGGGTCGAAAACCCATATTTTAACATATATCAGGCCTAGCCCCCTTTGGCCAGCCCCCAAAATCATTTCCCCACATGACCCAGGTAATAAAACCAAGTGCTAGCCCAAAAAGCACTTATTGCGATCTCATAAATAAGTCTCGGGAGCGCTACCCACCGTCGATTTCCCATAATCCAACGGTCTTCGCAAGCCCCAATGCTCTCGTTTTCCCCGTTCATTCCCCGATCACATCACAACCGTCGATCTGATCTGCAAATCGATGGCCCACATTGCATCCGCCCCAGTGGTCCCTGCGTCAATCACTCTTCAAAACCGGTGGTTTCCATCGCACCGCCTTTGGAAGGAGGGCATTATTTTTCGTTTGGCAGTGATGCCATTCACCGGCTGACACGTGGCTTCGAGCACTATTGAAAAACCGCCCTCATCGCGCACTAACGTTCGACTGCGGGCCTAGCGCGATATTGTTGTCCACCGTCAGATCTATGTCCGGCCATCCGACGGAATTCGCACCCCAAAGATGCTCGGGTGATAATTGAGGCAAAAGGGACCCCTGGCCCACCATCTATCGCCCTCCGATGCGTTCTCAATCGTCGATCTCCTCCCGAGATCGGACGGTCCCGATTAAATCCTCGCCCCCACCATTAACCGGGTCCCACCGGCAGAGCTCCACGTCACCTCCCTTCGCAGCATTTTCTCATTCCCTTTGTTTTTCGCCCAATTTCCAAAACCCTTCCATCGTGCATTTTCCGCCGTCGATCATCGCCCCCATGCAGGATTGAACGGTCAGCATGCTCTTTCTCCACCACACCTCCACCTGTCTAGTCTTACACCATTTTTTGCGTTGCCTGAGCTGTTTTCACCATTCTACTACATTTTTTCCATCCCTCCACAGTTTCTCTATCGTCCTTGCAGCCTTCCACTGCATCTATCTCCCCCTGGCATGATTTTTCTTAACATGTTTTACGTGTTTTGTAGGGTTACCGGCGGTGAAAACCGCCACTGTTCATAGTCAATGTTCAAGTGACACAGAGCGTAGAGAAGTTCATTGTTAGAGCCTGATTTTGCAGGAAAATGTTTGCGAAGGATTCTACAGGAGAGATTTCATCAAAGTACGAGGTTTGACCCTAAAAAACCTCTCCAGCACCATTTAGAGTTCCAATTTCGCAGACAGAGACAATCATGGAACATCAGAGAGTATCAGTAAAAAAGTAGAGAGCTTAAGGCCTGTAAGTGAATATTTTGAGCCTTAATTGATCCAGGTGGATATTGGTGGTCACCCGCCTATTCCACTTGGGGCTCCACCATTGTCTATTTCAGTTTTTCAGTTTCGGCACAGTTTACTATTTTTAGCAGTTTTTTGTGTCCTAAACTTCCGGAGCCGTTTTGAGGCCCTAAACGACGTTTTTTGGGAAAACGGAGAGCAACATGGGTCCATGGATCAATGTTGCTCGTTCCAAATTTGTAGTCCTCGGATAGATATTTCTAACGAGGTATGGTACGCATCAAACGGAGATCGTATGCCAAAGTTACGCCCCTGGGAAGTTGAAACACCAATTTACCCAAACGGGGCCCATAGTTTTGGCGCTTCATCTCCTAGGGTTAGGGTTTTGGCTGTTTAGGATTTCCCATTGTTTCTAAATAATAAATAGTCTCAAGCTTAAATATCACTCTCGCACGCACATCTCTTCACAGATAGCTACTAATCGCTTAGCTAGTTTTATTTCCATTCCGTCTATGCCAAAATCTTTCATGCATGCAATGGAAATAAAACTAGCTAGGGCGCTGGTAGCTATCTCTGAGAAGAGATGTGGTGGCTACAGGCCTCTGAACTGAGTTACAATGAGGCTTGAGGGCCTATTTATCATTTAGAAACAATGGGAAATCCTAAACAGCGAAAACCCTAACCCTAGGAGATGAAGCGCCAAAACTATGGGCCCCGTTTGGGTAAATTGGTGTTTCAACTTCCCAGGGGCATAACTTTGGCATACGATCTCCGTTTGATGTGTACCATACCTCGTTAGAAATATCTATCCGAGGAATACAAATTTGGAACAAGCAACATCGGTCCATGGACCCATGTTGCTCTTTGTTTTCCCAAAAAACGTCGTTTAGGGCCTCAAAACGGCTCCAGAAGTTTAGGACCCGAAAAACTGCTAAAAATAGTAAACTGTGCCGAAACTGAAAAACTGAAATAGACAATGGTAGAGCCCCAAGTGGAATAGGCGGGTGACCACCAATATCCACCTGGATCATTAATCCAATAATTTAAAGGTGAAGTACCAAATCGAAGACCTCATGAATCACACGAGAGGTATAGTACGTAGAAAATGATATCATTAATGTTTTACATCAACAAAATGTCTCCTCCTGAGAAAGGACAGAGTACTCATTAATATTTCAGTCTACATTGTGTCCACGAGAAGTTTTCCTCCCTAGCAACAGTCCTAATGCTACCAGTGCATTAGTTATCTGGTATGGAAGACCTCACAGTATTTTATCCACCTCGTTTTATTCACCAAAGTATTACAGAGGTGCTACAGCAAGTACATCAAAGACATACCTGGAGTAAATTGCAGCCTGACGAAGACCACTCATTCATCCAAAGAGTACTGAAGATAAATGCCCAGAATTTAAAACAGAATGGGGCCTTGGCCCTCTTCCTCTTCTGAGTTTTAATGCTACATTTAGTTTTCATCTACCTCCTCTACTTTTCTTTCAGCTATAAAATTCATGAAGAAACTTGTTGTAAGGGTTGTTCGGTTGTTGTTGTTGCTGTTATAGGGATTCATTTTGACTGTTAGAACAGTCTTGGGAGGGAGTAGCAGAGTAGTTTGTAATGTAGTAGGTTGGGAGGAGAAAGTTTGGACTATATTAGCCATTGAGGTCAGTGTATGTGACTGGTTTTGCACATCAATTGAACAAGAAATTTCTTTGGATCCTGGTCTATTACTACGTGTGATGTTTTCTTATCGCATTGTTTATTGCATTTGTCATGCTGTTCATTTCTTCTGGCTCGCATCAGAAATCTGGCATAGGATTTACCCTTGTTAGGTACCCTATGTTTCTACTCTCCCTGCCTTTAATTTTTTTCTACTGATAGTGAATCTAAGAGTAAATTCATGCGGTTTAACCAGTGTAGTAGATGTTATTTCCTACTAGCTGATGTGTGAATTCGGGTTTGCTGCTTGGATGTTTCTTGCTGGTGTCAAAGCATTGAAGGTTCAAATTCCTTCTCTAATCTATAGACCCTGGCTCTGTTTACACTTATCTCTGTTTTTCCCTTGGAGCATGCTAAAGAAGACCTAGAATTAAATGACCTCTGGTCCGATCTATAAGATGTCCCTTTGTGACTTCATTGAAAGCTGCCTTTGAGTATGTCCAAGCAGGTCTGGAGTTAAATGACCTCTGACCTGATCTATAGACAGAAATTAGGTTGCTTTCCTTCTTTCACTTTCAATCCTTAATGTTCCATCCCACCATATATCTAAAAGATCCTTAGTATAGATGACTTGCCCTCTGAAAGCCTTGGCTAGTTATTTGCAAGTAATTTCCTTTCATGACTCCATAGCCCAATGGATGGCACAGTCTTGACTCATTTTCTTTCGCTGAAACATCCTGCTATTCTACTCCTTTCCTTCCATTACCTTCTCAGTTTATGATCTCATGACTCAACCCAGCAACCAACCAACCAAATCATTTCAATCCCTCCTTGTGCCTCATACCTAGCCTAACATCTCATTTTGAGCTTCAAAGATATAGATCATTCTTTGTTTTTATGGAGAGATCCCTCTCCGGATCCAGGAGGGCTAGATCCTAGGATCCCAAAGTGGTTATGATGTTGTCTCATCTTTTGGTCGTGCCAATCTGGCAAAAACATGGGAACCCCAACATCATGTACTCATCTTTGCGGGCATACCAAACCTCGGTGACAAACGCAACCAGATTTACCCCCTTTCAATTGGTGTATGGTCTGGAAGCTATATTTCCTTAAAACACCGTCATTAAAACTCGCAATTGACTTATTACCTGACACCTCTTCTGACGAAGCGCATATTTTTAACCTCATCCATCTTGATTAAATGTATCGGGAAGCCACATTGGCCAAAAAAGCGCGTAAGAGACGTATAAAGGCACAATATGACAAGCATGTCCAGCCTCGCATCTTCTCAGAGGGTGACATGGTCCTTCTTTATGATTAGGAACATGATGTAATAGGTACAGGGAAATTCGAGTCATTATGGCATGGCCCTTATATTTTCAAAATATTTCTTGCTAAGGGCACCTACGAGTTGGTAGATTATGATGGAATTCCATTGGCACATCCCTAAAATGGGTTGTATCTGAAATGTTACTATGCTTAAACATAAGCGTAGTATATTGTTGTATTATATTGTATATATTTTGTTGATTTTCATTTATTGTCTTAGTATGTTTTTCTATAGTTTTCTTGAAGTTAGTAATCCGCTTTACATTTCATCGCAGATGTCTGAATCTTTGGAACCATTCATTGGGTATGCTGATGGTGCTAGTCGTAGTACGCAAAATCTATCCTCTGCAGCTTGGGCCATTTTCGTTCCGAAGGGCGAGTTAGTGAGTTTTCAAGGGATTTGTATCGATCGATCTACAAACAATATCGCTTAGTATAGCGCATTGATTGAAGTATTAACCGCATCATCATTAGTTTAGACTCACAAGTTGTGGTACTGCAACTTACCAGTGTTTATACTATCAGAAATCCAACATTGCATCGTATGTTCCTAAGAGTTCGACTTTTGGAAATACATTTTGATTTCGTTCAATATCAACACATTTCCAGAAACTTGAACACATTAACTAACTCCTTAGTGAATTATGTTATAAACATATATTTTCAACACATGTAAACACATATTTTCAAATCAAATCACATAATTAAATAGGATTGCGCAATAAACATAGGAAAACACTGAAAAAAATAGATAGATAGTTATAGGTTTTTAAAAAAAATTGCCCAAGACACATTGGTCATCTGACCTCAAAATGTATGCAAAATTTAAAAAGTAAACTAGTGATGCTCGTGATAACATGCTATTGATCTAGCTATCCTACACAATAACTGCATCCAACAATTACGAACACCAATATTATGGCGTTGCAGTCTAATGGGTAACCCTTAGATCTAGAAATATAGAATCCCAAGAGTCAACCCCCGTATGTGATGTTGTAGCTCAGCAAGAGTCTCAGCCATATCCAAATCCTGAAGGACTACTCTCCCCACAGCCCTCTCTTCTAGCTCATCTGCTATCTACTCTGGTTGTCCCACTGGTCGAACTCGACCTACATCTGCATACATCAAAGCTTTAGTTTAGTCTTGGGAAACATCAAAATACAAAAACATGTATAAACCTTAAAAAATCAAAAAACATGGTCAAAACATTCTTACCAATTGCACCCCATTGAGCGTCTTCTGGTAAAGCCAAATCTGGATCTCCTCAGAAATCTACGCCTACATATGCATAATCATCAATTGTGACCATCTGTCGCCTGAACCCAGTGAAGAATGTAGTTGAGAATATGATGGTTGATTGACCAACATGTCTAGCCATCAGTTCTACCCATCTATGCATCCTTGGATCTCTAGGGCCAGATATACCCAGTGTCACATGTTGGGGTTGCATCAATGGAATCCACTCTAAGGAAAAATAAATCAGGACTGAACCATAGTTGAAATTCTTCTTCCTTCCTCCCTTTTCCTTGATCAGTTGCTCTTTCATATGAAAGAGGACAACTTTAGCCCAGTTAAAAACTTTTGGTTCCAAGCACTCTAGTGCATAATGCTTGTAATATTTGTTTGGTATGTGTAGTGTAGCCGTACCAGCAATCTTTGTCATAGTGAATATGATGGTCTTTAATGGAAAGTCACAAACATCGCGCATGTTTATTTTCGTGTCCTCACTAGGTTCAGTCCCTGGATTTCAATACTGCAATATATAATCTCTCACTGTCTATCCTATTGAAAATGGAAACAAGAAACAGTGAAGGAGGCCTCCTGAAACATCTTTCCTGATCCTAGTTGGAGATTGATCACCTAAACTAGGTGGGGACCACACATGTGATTTTTGTCGAAAAGTCTATTTTTAGACATATGGATCATGGACCGAGAGCTGCAGTATGCTATTCTTGAAGGATTGGTCATGTTGGTAAAAATAGATGGATCTCTATTTTTAGCATTTAGGTCGAAGTCTATATTTAGACTGGCGGGCTAAAAATAGAACAGTCAAATATTATTTACCCTTAATAATATTTGGACTCTAAACTTCAGTTTACTCTCTTGGAGCACTTAAGTTTGACCCCCGGAGGTGGGGCATGCAGCTTCCAGAAGGATTTACACTTTTCCTATGGGTTAAGTGAGCTAATGCATGGTTGACTTCAGTTAGAGCTCAAGTGGCGGAGTTCGGTGGAGTTGATGCGATAGTTAATGGAGATGGTGTTCTGGTTAACTAGTTGAACTAGTTGTATTTAGTTTAACTAGCTAATACACTAGAGATGAGTTGTGTGAATTAAATATTATTTAATTCACAAATTATTAACTCATTATTCAACTAAAGAACACATCAGTTTAACTCAGTGCATGGACAGTTCAGTGGCGACAAGTGAAAGAGGTAGATGAAAGGGTTGAGTTAGCTATCAGTTGCGACATTAGTTGTGCATGAGATTTGTACCACACTTGGAGGAAATTACCAATGAAAATTGCGCAGTTGGAGCCAGTGAGATTCAAACTTGGATCTCTATTTAGACCAGCCTTGATTGCGCAATAGAGGCAGGGAAATTAGTGGGTGTGTTTTGAACCTGTGACTTGTTCAAAACCAAGCTAGTTTTTGTGTAGCTTTGTGAGATAGTACTGAGTACTTGTGAGGAGTTTGTACTATGTATTTGCTGCATGTTCTCTCCATTTATAATATACTATAGCTGCGGGGTTTTCAGCTATAAGCTTTCCCCATACATACTGTGTTAATGTGTGTAATGATTTGATGTGTTATCGCTTCTATTCTTTCCGCATGTGACAATTAATTGTAGAAGAGATTATGTGTTATGCATGCAATTCAAAATTGATGTGTGATCAGGTTAATCTCCATTGAATAAGTTATTTATTCAGAAAATTTCTACATATCCTCTGGGAGCAGACCCTAAAAGATAAATGTGTTGACTTCTCCTCGATAATCCTATGAGAAAATAAATATCGTCAACTAATATTGGGACCACTTTGTCCCCAATGTGAAATTATTGTTTCGCTAGATCCCATGAACGAACAAGGAACTCCAATAGTTCCATCTGTTGCCTCATACCCAACAGTCTGAAGTACTTTAGCAACCCACAGTCTCTGAGGGCTCTTATCATACCCGGATCGTTTAGGGAAATTATGTTCTGTTCCTCATGATCTCTTTCCCTCCATGTAATTGTCAATTTGGTCTGATGAATACCTGAAACACAATCATAAGACTCATAAGGATCCATCTCATGCAAAAAACTAAGCAAAATTTTGGAACACTATAAGAAACAAAAATGGGAATTACGCCCAACGCACCCTAGGTCAAGAGACAATGTGTTGCAAGTGCATATGACCTTCAATTCCAGTGCACTGCAATGCACCTTTCGACATTCAAGGGTGTGTTTCCCTATGAGAAAAATAAATTTACCCTAATGGGATTCGAAACGTCCTGATGATGGATCCTCGTTGGGATTCGAAACATCGACACTCGTCTTCTAGCAATGTGGATAATCCGAGAAGTTTTAAAAAAAAAACCTCATGAGGTATTGCATGATTTTTTTGTTATATTTTGTTTTTTACATGAAGTTCTAGATATATATATTCTCATTCATTTTTAAAATGTTATCAAATTTTAATGTTCAAGTACATGCGCATTGTGTATGTAGCTTTCCCATTCACATGATAGGGTGTGGACTGAGACCCTAATAGGAAAGATGTTAGATCCGTCTCCATTTGATGGACATGATTTGTAGATTTGATTTCAAGATTTAGAAGGTCTTGAAATTTGTTAAACTTGATACAGTTTGATACTTGTGAGATTTACAATTTTTGGACATATTTTATTACATTGTTAATATAATTTGTTTTATTTAATTTTTGGATGGTTTAGTACTTTGGCATGTGAATGAAGTAATGTTGTCATCTATAAATTAATGTTGTCATCCTAACCACACTTCAAAGTGTTACAATGACATGTGTTATAATTTATTGTTTTCTAAAATTTAAGTTTTGATGCTTGGAGTACATTTGAAAATTCATATTTAGCTGTTAAATGTTTTACTTGAGGTGTTGAATTATAATTGGCATGGCATGTGAAGTTTTTAAAACTCAAGCTTTGGATGGTTTCAATCTACATTTTGCATGTGATATTTAATGAACTTTAAATGTTTAATGTTTTAATGTTGCACGATATATATAATCAAAAGGTTTTTAAAACTTAATGTTTTTGATGGTTTCAATCTACATTTGGCACATGTGGTATATAATGTTAAATGTTTCTATTGGATCTAGTTGAACTATAATTGGCATGGCATGTGAAGTAACGATCTATATATAATCAAAAAGTTTTTTAAACTCAAGTTTTGAATGGTTTCAATCTACATTTTGCATGTGATGTTTAATGTTTTAATGTTGCACGATATATTATCAAAAGTTTTTAAAATTTTAAAATTTTGGATAGTTTCAATCTACATTTAGCACATGTGGTATATAATGTTAAATGTTTCTATTGGATAGTTGTTCACTATAATTGGCATGGCATGTCAAGTAATGTTGCACAAATCCCTTTTGGATGGTTGAAGTACATTTGGAATTTTAATATTGCTTTTGATCTCTTCATGTAGTTTTGTTTGAATGAAAAAATTTCCAATAGGAAGAACATAGCTTTTCAATTCAACTAACCATGTATCAATTGAGCTCTAATTGAAAAAAGAGTTTAAAGAAGTAGATATATGTACAAATTATCCCTTTAATTTTGATTGGAAATATAAGTCTAGTACATATATATTTTTGTTGAATTTAGGTCAATGTCGTTAATGCACTCAAATAGGTAGCCTTATCGATTTATTTACATTGTGGAAACTTTTTACCAGAAAATCCAACTAGTTTTTCATCAATGCACTTAGAAAAAATACTTGGAACAATTAATTGTGCATTCTAGAACATATCTATCCAAGAAAAGTAACATTTTTCATCAATGCACATTGAACATAACCGACCATTGGACAAGCAAATTTTGTACTAGATTTTCATTCAGGATTAGAGATGTGGGTCAAATCTCACCAAAAGTCGGAGAAGTGCTTCGAGTCTCTTGTTTTAAAGGAATTTTCATACAAAACTATACTGCAGATGATTTATTTACGTTGTGTCCATACTTTTTACTAGAAAATCCAACTAGTTTTTCATCAATGCACATAGAAAAAATACTTGGAACAATTAATTGTGCATTCTAGAACATATCTATCCAAGACAAGTAACATTTTTCATCAATGCGCATTGAACATAACCAACCATTGGACAAGCAAATTTTGTACTAGAATTTCATTCAGGATTAGAGATGTAGGTCAAATCCCACCAAAAGTCGGAGAAGTGCTCCGAGTCTCTTGTTTGAAAGGAATTTTCATACAAAACTATACTGCAGATGATTTATTTACGTTGTGTCCATAATTTTTACCAGAAAATCCAACTAGTTTTTCATCAATGCACATAGAAAAACTAGTTCCAGTTAACTGCATTCTAGAACATATATATTGAGTACATAAATAATTTTTCATCAATGCACATAGTAAAACTAGAACAATTAATTTCATTCTAGAACACACACACACATATATATACATAGTAAAACTAGAACAATTAATTTCATTCTAGAACACACACACACATATATATATCCAATACATATAACATTTTTCATCAATGCACATGTATAGAAAAGCTACTTTCAGTTGATACTAGAGCACGTGTTTGTACCAAAACAATTTTTACATGTGCAAACACTTGCACAAATAACATAAGCAACTCAATTTTTAGTTGAGTACTGGAAGTTCTAAAACATATTTAATCTAAAGAGAATAATTTTTTGGACAATTCACTCAAAAAAATTCTAATGGAATTCCATCTTCAATAATCCGTTCATGATCGGATTTTGACATTTTCCATCTCTTAATTTTTTATTTTTTCTTTGATTGAACTTCTATCAACTTTATGCGTGTTGCACACACCAAGTCACTATATTGACAACTTATGGAATCAAGTTCATAGTCTTCAAAGTAAACAAAGTCTCCACTTTGATGAGTTTGTCTGAAAAAATAACCTTTCAGTATAATTGTTGTGTAACCAGCTCCAAAAAGAGAAGAAAAGAGATATCAACGCCTTAGAAATAAGCCACTTCGAAGGGGCATCCTCCAATACATTACATAAATGAAAAATTCTTGGATGATATAATTTACAAAACCTCCTTTCTGTATATAGGAGTCCATGGGGCCATAATGTAATCCTAGTGGGCCACAATGTAATCCTAGCCGACCTAACAATAATAATTTAAGGGCACAATAATAACAAAATAGGGGTTACAAGGGTACAATAATAACAATAAGGGGGTTACACTAACAATAATAAGGGACTATACTAGTGATATAGGGACCTAACATGCCCCTCTCCTTCAAAAAAGTGTTGTCCTCAACGCTTGAGTAGCTCTGGTTGCTTCTGTATAAAATTCTCATCCTCCCATGTAGAATCTTCAGTGGGTAAGTTCTTCCACTTGATGAGATACTCTGAAATTGATCGATTCCGTAGTTGTCGAGTTCTTGTTTCCATGACTGCTTCAGGTTCCAATATGATTTTTCCTTCCTCATCAAGTTCTGGCAATATTGTTTGAACCGGAAGATTTTCACCTATAACCTTCTTTAAGCATGAAACATGGAAAACTGGATGTACTCTCGAAGAAGCAGGAAGCTCCAATTTGTATGCCATAGTACCAATCTTTTGCAACACCTTGTAAGGACCATAGTACTTTGGTGATAATTTATTATCCTTCTTTACTTGCTTGAGGGACATTTGTTTGTATGGTTGTAGCCGTAAAAATACCCAATCTCTTACATCAAAACTTCTCTCGCTACGATGTTGATCTGCCTGTTGTTTCATTCGATTTTGTGCCATATTCAGGTTATCCTTTAAGAGTTGGAGAACTTCTTGCTGATGCTCGATGTGATCTTCCACTGCTTGAACCTTCGAATTTTCCCTTAAAGATGATGTGATGGATGGTGGATGATATCCATAAAGTGCCACAAATGGGGTCATTTTTGCTGCAGTATGGAAGGAAGTGTTATACCACCATTCAGCGAGAGGTAACCACTTGACCCATTTTGTTTGTTTATCATATACAAAACAACGAAGATATCCTTCCAAACATTTAATTACTATCTCAATTTGACCATTAGATTGAGGATGATAAGATGAGCTATGAGCTAATTGAGTACCCAAATAAGAAAATAACTCCGTCCAAAAATTTCCAGTAAAAATGGGATCTCTGTCGCTCACAATAACCCTTGGGTTTCCATGTAGCTTTTGAATTGTGTTCATAAATGTAGTAGCAACTGTACTTGCTTTAAATGGATGAGATAATGCACAAAAGTGTGCATACTTGGTAAGTCTATCAACTACCACCATGATGAAATTCTTTCCTTCGGACTTAGGTAAACCTGTGATAAAATCCATTGAAATCTCCTCCCAACGTTGACTTGGAATGGATAAAGGTTGTAGAAGTCCTGGGGTCTTAATTGTTTCCACTTTATTCTGCTGGCAGACCAAACATTCCGCCACAAACTTTCGAATATCAGATTTAAGGCCATCCCAAAAAAATTCTTTCTTCACCCTGTGGTAAGTTTTTAAAAATCTGAGTGTCCTCCTAAAGGAGAAGTGTGCAATTCCAGAAGAATCTTTTGTTTTAGTTGGGAATTCTTACAAAGATATAAGCGATCTTTGTACCATAAGGAATCATTTTTCCAACTAAATGTATCGGATGTACTAGGATCTTGCTGCAACTTTTGAATGAGTGTCCATACATCTTTGTCCTTCTTCCATTCATCTCTTGCTTCGGTTATCCAATCTGGTTGGATAATAGAAATGGCACAAAGCAATGCTTCCACCTCTTCATTCTTTCTTGAGAGTGTATCTGCAACAACATTAAGCTTTCCTTTTTTGTAGATTATTTCAAATTCATAACCCAACATCTTTGTGACCCATTTTTGCTGCTCTTCTGAAGATAGTCTTTGTTCCAAAAGTGTTTAAGACTATCATGATCAGTTTTTACCTTGAAGTGTCTTCCCATTAGGTAAGTTCGCCATTTCTTTAGTGCATGCAGTATTGCTAACATTCCTTCTCATAAATAGGTTTCTGTAAATACTTTCCTTTGATTGGACGACTTTCAAAAGCAATGGGTCTTCCTTCCTGCATTAAAACTGCACCAATTCCATTTTCTGAGGCATCACATTCCACAATAAAGGTTTTTGTGAAGTCTGGTGTAGCTAAGACCGGTGCTAGGCATATTGCCTCTTTAAGACGTTCAAAGGCCTTAGTTGCTTCAGGAGTCCATGAAAATGCATCTTTCTTCAATAATGTTGTTAGAGGTGCTGCTATTCTCCCATAATTCTTAACAAACTTGCGATAATACCCTGTTAACACGAGAAATCCTCGCAACTGCTTTATGGTTGTGGGGACTTTCCATTCCTTAATGGCTTTAATTTTGTTAGGGTCTACTTTAACACCCTCGTGAGATACAATATGACCCAGATATTCCACCTCTTGTACTCAAAAGAAACATTTGGATGTTTTTGCATATAATTGTTTCTCCTGCAATAGTTTGAGCACCCTGTCAACATGTTGAACATGATCCTTCCAAGACCTACTGTAGATTAGTATATCATCAAAAAATACTAGCACAAATTTTCTAAGGAAGGGTTTGAAAATGGAATTCATCAACCCTTGAAATGTAGAAGGTGCATTATTAAGGCCAAAAGGCATGACCAAAAATTCATAATGACCCTCATGAGTTCGAAATGTTGTTTTTGGAATATCTTCAGTCTTCATTCTAATTTGATGATATCCTGAACGAAGATCCAACTTGGTAAAATAAATTGCTCCATGTAATTCGTCCAATAATTCATCAATCACAGGAATGGGAAATTTATCTCTAATGGTGAGCTTATTGAGCTCCCTATAATCTGGATACATGCACCATGATCCATCCTTCTTGTGTACCAATACTACAGGAGCAGAGAAAGAACTTTGACTAGGTTGAATTATACCCGCCTCTAACATTTCTGCAATCATACGTTCAATTTCACTCTTTTGGGAGTAAGGATATCTATAAGGCCTGATGTTTGGAGGAACACTTCCTGGAATCAAATGAATAGCATGATCATGATCACGAATAGGTGCAAGTCCTTTGGGACTTTCAAACACCTTGGAATGATTGTCCAAGACTTGTTGGAGATCTGCAGAAATAGATGATTTTGATGTCGGAACTTCTAGTGAGCATAATTGTGCAATTACGCCTCGTTGTTCTTTCTTTAGAAGCTTTGTCATGACATTATAGCTTATTATCCTTCCCGGCTTCCCTTCAATACCCCGTAATTCGACTTCCTTTCCTTCTGAAAAAAATTTCAAGAAAAGTTCTTGAAAATTAAAAGCTACCGTCCCCAAAGATTGTAACCATTGTACTCCTAGTACAAAATCAGCACCTCCCATAGGAATGGAAAGCATTGGACTAGTCAACACATATTCCCCCATGGTTAGCTTGATGTTATGGCATTTTCCAGAGCAATTTATAGTTCGTCCATTTGCAACCATCACTTGACATTCTGGTGCTGGGTATAGGAAACAATTTAATTCCTTGGCTACCTTACAATGAATAAAATTATGGGTGCTACCTGAATCAATCAACACTATTACCTTTTTCTTCTTGATTTTTCTTTCTATCTTGAGAGTTTGAGGAGTGGTAATTCCTGCCAGTGCATTACACGATATGGTCGGATTCATTTCTTCCTCTTCTAGGGCTGGTTCCTGGTGTATATCCTCTTCTTGTTCATTTCTTCTTCCTCTTCACAATCTATGTAAAATAATTTCTTCTCAGCACACTTATGACCTTTAGTGTATTTGCTATCACAACTATAGAAAAGCCCTTTTTATCTTTTTTCTTCCAATTGTTGTGGTGTCAACCTTGTAGGTTGTGGAAATCTAGGCGTAGCAACACTTCCTTCTTTATAGAATTGAGTGGTAGGCTTCCTTGTCGCCATTATTTTACATTCAACTTTTCTTGCCAACCCGAATGCCTTCTCCAATGAATCAGGTTCCAAAACGCGAACTTCATGTTGGATGTTATCCTTTAAAGTGCCTAGGAAGAGATCAATCCTGTGTTCCTCTGTAAGATCAGTTACCATTATATTCAATTTTTGGAAGTCCTCAATGTGCTGCCCCACTAAACCCTTTTGTTTGAGATTTATCAATTGGGTAAAGAAGGTGTTGCTCTTTGTATCCTCATAATGTGCTATCATTTCCTCCGTAAAAATTGACCAAGTGACAATTTTTTACGGGAGCAAAGCCATCGATACCATACAAATGTATTTTGTTCTAAATGTAAAGTTGCAATGCGTACCTTTTGTGTGTTTTTCATGTTATGGAGATCAAAATATTGCTCCATCTGTAGTATCCATGTTACAGGATCCTTTCCATCAAACTTCCTCATATCCATTTTTGGAATATGGTGGTTCTTCCCGCCAACATTAGAGTTTATCAAATCACAATTAACTTTGATTTTGTTCTCATCATGAGGTTCTTCTACTATCTTTTCACCATTAGGAAACATTTCTTGTATCAACTTTGTCAAACCTTTGATGTCTATTTTTAGATCATTCTTCATGTTTTCCATGTTGTATTTCATGTCATCCATCTTAGCTTCCATGCCAGCTTCCATGCCATCCATCTTAGCTTCCACGCCATCCATCTTAGCTTGCACGCCATCCATCTTAGCTTCCATGCCTTTCTTCAAAACTTCCATTTCATTTTTTGTTGCTCTTTTCGAGAGTGAAATTTGTTGCACTTGCTCTTGTAATTTTGATAGATCATGTTGCAATTCTTCATCTTCATGAGTCATAGTAGAGCCTTCTGAAGGCTTAATGGGTGTTGAATTATTTTTACGAGGCATATTTTAGAACCCAATACTGATATCTATTCTACAATATGCCCTTGGAATCAATTCAAATTGATTCTTCAAACAAGACTTATGCAATTCGGAAAAAAAAATTACACACCTTTTTCTTTCTTTTGAGGAGCTCGATATTGAAATTGGATTATCTTTGTGATTGCAGCACTTCAATATCTAAAATTCAGCAATGAAATACCCCTCTGAATTATATTTTGAATGCCACAGGTCTGACCTGATTTGGATTCTCCAAGACAAATTTATGTCCAATCTCCCACAATGACCTAATTATGGACTGGTTCAGTAGAGTGAACTTGTACGACTTGCCACGTGTCACTTTTTTGTCTTTTGTCTCTGAAATTGATAGCCAAGAAACTAAATTCCGTGTACTTGTGACCGATTTTTACGGAACTCCAATCAGATGCCCAGAGAGAGAGTTATTGAACTTTTCCCACAATCACCTCTTTGAGATGAAATTCAGGAGCCTGAAAAAGCACTACCTTCCACAGATCATATCTCCAAAAATATTTCGAACCAAGCTCTGAAATTTTTTGAAGAATTTACTCAGGATTTCAGCTTTGCACCATACAAATTTCAGACTCTGAACCTTCGTACAAAAAAAGTTATAGCGAAAATTCCACGATGACCTGTTTAGGAGCCTGAACAAAGACCTAACTTCCACAGATGATATCTCCGAAAATATTGTGAACCAAGCTCTGAAATTTTTAGAAAAGCTTCCTCAGGATTTCGGCTTCGTACCCTAAAAATTTCAGCTTCTGAAACTTCGTAGAAAAAAAAGTTATAGCGAAAATTCCACGATGACCTGTTTGGAGCAGCGAAACCCTAGAATCCAAAGCTCTGATACCAAATGTTGTGTAACCAGCTCCAAAAAGAGAAGAAAAGATATATCAACGCCTTATAAATAAGCCACTTCAAGGGGTCAACCTCCAATACATTACATAAATGAACAATTCTTGGATGATATAATTTACAAAACCTCCTTTCTATATATAGGAGTCCATGGGGCCATAATGTAATCCTAGTGGGCCACAATGTAATCCTAGCCGACCTAAAAATAATAATTTAAGGGCACAATAATAACAAAATAGGGGTTACAAGGGTACAATAATAGCAATAAGGGGGTTACACTAACAACAATAAGGGACTATACTAGTCATATAGGGACCTAACAATAATAGACCCTCTGTCATATTGAAATCCGTGATCATTATAGTTTTGTAATAATTTCATTTTTCGTTCAGTGCAACGCATCAAATAATACTTCACATTTTCATCGTTGTCAATAGGTGCAATTACAGTAAAAACATCTCCTACACAATAAAATAAACTTAACAAAATTATACATATCTAAATTTATTTTTAGATTTTTAAATCATTAGAAAGTAATTCAAATGTTACCTTCTCTAACAAGATCAGAAACTCTATCACCATCGGATGATATTGTAGTTTCCTCTGATTTCATTTCTTCAAACATTTCAACAGACATTTTTCCCTTTGTATTTAGCTCCGTATGTTTCCAATCGTTCACATACATTTTTTTTTCACAAACGTCATTGGATTTTGTGTTCTCTATGCAAACATCACAAAAAGAAGAATATTTTCTTTTATCTAATGCAAACACATTTCTGGATGACTTTGTTTGAATTGAATGCAATTTTCGAGTCCCTTTTATTGTTTCAACGTCATTTCCAATTGATCTATCTACGTCTTCAAAAGTCCTGATGATGGATCCCCGTTTGGATTCGAAACATCGACACTCGTCTTCTAGCAATGTGGATAATCCGGGAAGTTTTTTAAAAAATGATCACCACATGAGTTTAAAAACCAAAATTACCCTAATGAGCTCAAATCCTAAAAATTTGCAATGAAATGAAACATAAATGCTACTGAAGGAAAGAGAAGATTCATAGCTCTAACCTAGATCGAACGGCGAGGAAAATTGTCCATAGAAGTTTTCGCAATCAACTGTTGAAGTTCGAGGAGGGGGAACTAGTTTAGAGCTCCAAAATTCAAATGGTAACTTTGAAATGGTAAAAATGAATGGTAAAAACTCTTTTGATTAGTCATTTGATTATTTTAAAATCATATTTAATGTTGTGACTATGGTTTTTATTCATTTTTTGTTATTAAACATGTATTTTTAATCTGTTTGATGTTGTTCTGAATAGGTTTACAACTTATATATCAAATTAGTCATGCACACTTATTCAAGAATGATTTTACCACAAAGTATAATTTTATCCATACTTTTGGAGCTTTGATAAAAATGAAAAGGGACTTGAAGCGCACTCTTATCTCTTTTTCGAGCTTCGATAACGGCGAAAAAGGAACCCCTAGAGTCTTACTTTAGCTATTTTCAGACTCCGATTATGTGAAAATATTTCCGAGCACTTTCCTTTTCGAGCTCGTAAAATTAAATGAAACGACATCTACTCAGTATAATTTTAACCCTTTTCTGAACTGAGATAGATTATTTACGTAAAATGAAAACCTTATTCAAGCATGGCTAGGAGGTTCTCTCATATATTATTTTACATTTTTTTGGATTTGAGCGACAAAATTACGAAAAATGACTCATCGAGTTTTCTTTTCTCCTCTTTTTCAAACTCTCTAAATATGAAAAAGGATCGAGTTGTCACTGTCGTTAGGCTCGTTAAAACATAAAATAGCAATGGGCTTGTTGATCATGGCAAGAATCGAGTTTCATTTATCGCTAGACTCATTAAATTATTAAATAGCGATGTATTCGCCTGAAGGGTTGAATTATAGATCAAGCATATGTTATCCTCCTCAAGCTTGTTAAAAAATAAAGAGGTACTGGTCAACAAATGACCGAGGAAAATTTGGGAAAGAGAAAAGAACACTTTATGGTAGCGGTTCGCTCTTGAACATGACACTTTCACTCCATCACCATGACTTTTGGGTTGGGTAATCTTCTTGACGGTTCATTCATACCTATGGTTCATCATACCTTTACTTCGGTATTGGGTCAATCCTACAAACTCATCTCAGTGTCGTCGATATGTTCAAGAGAAGTCATCCAGTGAATACTCATCCTTTTGCAATACTCATAAACCTTCATTTGCATGACAGTCATCCCTGAACACTGTTATATCAAGTCACATTTTGTCTCTGAAATCAGTACCTCATGTTTCACGATAAAGTGGCTTCCTGTTGACATTAGCTCATCATCTAGGAAGTTTACTTAGAAACATCATCTTCCAGTACCTTGAGGCTTGTTACATCATCGACATGTTTCTCACTTCTGGACCTTTGACCAAAATATTTTGTTTAGCGTTAGACATCAAATCATCTATTCACACCTTACAAATTGGACTACAATACCTTGAGAGCCATTAACATGAATGGTGGTTCTCTTACATTTGTTAACAACTCAAATCATTGGATGCTAATCAAACGATGTCTTACCATGTTTGACTACAAATCATATATTCGCATGGCTAGACTTGTACTCAAACGATCGAGTGAACGAGATAAGAAGACCCCAGATATAGTTTCATCCATCCAAGCTGCGATTTCAGGATTGTTGTACACATCATCTATACGCTGACTTTACATAGATATCAGCATTCGAACATGGCCCTATATCTGTAGGCATGTCTATATTGGGCAACATTCCAATGTAGACGACTTTATGAATTGTGTACATATTATTAGATATTTTATGTGCTGAGCATGGGAATGCCTCACTCAGCAATTCTTGATCAAGATGAAAATATCATGATGTGATGTTTTGTAAGATTGATTCAGGTCACTTCTCCACTTCAGTTCCATCTCATCGCATCGTAAAGCATCTCATCCAATTATTATTATTATTATTATTATGAATTCATGCTTTAGGGGGAAAATATTATAGGTCAAGTTGGGCATCATCCCCCATGACCTGGTCAAACTGGACATCATCCCTGTTAGGTCCCTATATTACTATTATAGTCCCTTATTGTTGTTACTGTAACCCCCTTATTGTTATTATTGTACCCTTGTAACCCCCATTTTGTTATTATTGTGCCCTTAAATTATTATTGTTAGGTCGGCTACGATTACATTGTGGCCCACTAGGATTACATTATGGCCCCATGGACTCCTATATATAGAAAGGAGGTTTTGTAAATTGTATCATCGAAGAATTGTTCATTTATGTAATGTATTGAAGGTTGCCCCCTCGAAGTGGCTCATTTCTAAGGCGTTGATATCTCTTTTCTTCTCTTTCTGGAGCTGGTTACACAACATTTGGTATCAGAGGTTTTGGATTCTAGGGTTTCGCTGCTCCAAACAGGTCATCGTGGAATTTTCGCTATAAATTTTTTTCTATGAAGTTTTAGAAGCTAAAATTTTTAGGGTGTGAAGCCGCAATCCTGAGGAAGATTTTCAAAAAATTTCAGAGCTTGGTTCGCAATATTTTCGGAGATATCATCTGTGGAAGTTAGGTCTTTTTTCAAGCTCCTAAACAGGTCATCGTGGAATTTTCGCTATAATTTTTTTTCTATGAAGGTTCAGAATCTGAAATTCATATGGTGCGAAGCTGAAATCCTGAGGAAATTTGTCAAAAAATTTCAGAGCTTTTTTCACAATATTTGTGGAGATATGATCTGTGGAAGGTAGTGCTTTTTCAGGCTCCTGAATTTCATCTCAAAGAGGTGAGCGTGGGAAAAGTTCAATAACTCTCTCTCTGGGCATTGGATTTAAGTGCCGTAAACATTGGTCGCAATTACATGGACTGTAGTTTCTTTGCTATCAATTTCAGAGACAAAAAACGAAACAGTGACACGTGACAAGTCCTACAAGTTCGCTCTACTGAATTAGTCCAGAATTAGGTCATTGTGGGAGATTGGACACAACTTTGTCTTGGAGAATCCAAATCAGGTCATACCTGTGGCATTCAAAAGATAATTTAGAGGGCTACTACAGGGCTGAATTTCAGATATTGAAGATCCCCAACTATAGAGATAATTCAATTTCAATATCGAGCTCCTCAAAAGCAAGTAAAAGGTGTGTATTTTTTTTCCAAATTGCATAAGTCTTGTTTAAATAATCAAGTTGAATTGATTCCAAGGGCATATTGTAGAATAGATATCAGTATTGGATTCTAAAATGGCCCCTAAAAATAATTCAATGCCCATTAAGCCTTTAGAAGGCTCTACTATGACTCATGAAGACGAATAATGGCAACATGACATATCAAAAGTACAAGAGCAAGTGCAACAAATTTCGCTCTCGCAAAGAGAAACAAAAAATGAAATGGAAGTTTTGAAGAAAGGCATGGAAACTAAGATGGATGGTTTGAAGAAAGGCGTGGAAGCTAATATGAATGGTTTGGAAGCTAAGATGGATGGCATGGAAGTGGGCATGGAAGCTAAGATGGATGACATGAAAGACAACATGGAAAACATGAAGAATGATCTAAAAGCATACATGGAAGGCTTGATGACAAGCTTAAAACAAGAAATTATTCCTAACGGTGGAAATATAGTAGAAGAAACTCATGATGAGAACAAAATAAATGTTAATCGTGATTTCATAAACTCTAATGTTGGCGGGAAGAACCACCATATTCCAAAAATGGATATGAGGAAGTTTGATGGAAAGGATCCTGTAACATGGATACTACAAATGGAGCAATATTTTTATCTCCATAACGTGCAAAACACACAAAAGGTACGCATTGCAACTTTACATTTAGAACAAAATACATTTGTATGGTATCGATGGCTTTGCTCCCGTAAAAAAATTGTCACTTTGTCAATTTTTACGGAAGAAATGATAGCACATTATGAGGATACAAAGAGCAACACCTTCTTTAGCCAATTGATAAATCTCAAACAAAAGGGTTTAGTGGGGCAACACATTGAGGACTTCCAAAATTTGAATATAAGGGTAACTGATATTCCAGAGGAACACAGGATTGATCTCTTCATAGGTACTCTAAAGGATAACATCCAACATGAAGTTCGTGTTTTGGAACCTGATTCATTGGAGAAGGCATTCAGGTTGGCAAGAAAAGTTGAATATAAAATTATGGCGACAAGGAAGCCTACCACTCAATTCTATAAAGAAGGAAGTGTTGCTACGCCTAGATTTCCACAACCTACAAGGTTGACACCACAACAATTGGAAGAAAAAGAGCAAAAGGGCTTTGCTACAGTTGTGATAGCAAATACACTAAAGGTCATAAGTGTGCTGAGAAGAAATTATTTTACATAGATTGTGAAGAGGAAGAAGAAATGAACAAGAAGAGGATATACACCAGGAACCAGCCCTAGAAGAGGAAGAAATGAATCCGACCATATCGTGTAATGCACTGGCAGGAATTACCACTCCTCAAACTCTCAAGATAGAAGGACAAATCAAGAAGAAAAAGGTAATAGTGTTGATTGATTCAGGCAGCACCCATAATTTTATTCATTGTAAGGTAGCCAAGGAATTAAATTGTTTCCTATACCCAGCACCAGAATGTCAAGTGATGGTTGCAAATGGAGGAACTATAAATTGCTCGGGAAAATGTCATAATATCAAGCTAACCATGGGGGAATATGTATTGACTAGTCCAATGCTTTCCATTCCTATGGGAGGTGTTGATGTTGTACTATGAGTACAATGGTTACAATCTTTGGGGACGGTAGCTTTTAATTTTCAAGAAATTTTCTTGAAATTTTTTTCAGAAGGAAAGGAAGTCAAATTACGGGGTATTGAAGGGAAGCCGGGAATGATAATAAGCTCTAATGTCATGAAAAAGCTTCTAAAGAAAGAACAACGAGGTGTAATTGCACAATTATGCTCACTAGAAGTTCCGACATCAAAATCATCTATTTATGCAGATCTCCAACAAGTCTTGGACAATCATTCCAAGGTGTTTGAAACTCCCAAAGGACTCCCACCTATTCGTGATCAAGATCATGCTATTCATTTGATTCCAAGAAGTGTTCCTCCAAACATCAGGCCTTATAGATATCCTTACTTCCAAAAGAGTGAAATTGAACGTATGATTGCAGAAATGTTAGAGGCGGGTATAATTCAACCTAGTCAAAGTTCTTTCTCTGCCCCTGTAGTATTGGTACACAAGAAGGATGGATCATGGCGAATGTGTCCGGATTATAGGGAGCTCAATAAGCTCACTAGTAAAGATAAATTTCCCATTCCCGTGATCGATGAATTACATGGAGCAATTTATTTTACCAAGTTGGATCTTCGTTCAGGATATCATCAAATTAGAATGAAGATTGAAGATATTCCAAAAACAGCATTTCGAACTCATGAGGGTCATTATGAATTTTTGGTCATGCCTTTTGGCCTTACCAATGCACCTTCTACATTTCAAGTGTTGATGAATTCCATTTTCAAACCCTTCCTTAGAAAATTTGTGCTAGTATTTTTTGATGATATACTAATCTACAGCAGGTCTTGGAAGGATCATGTTGAACATGTTGACAGGGTGCTCAAACTATTGCAGGAGAAACAATTATATGCAAAAACATCCAAATGTTTCTTTGGAGTAAAAGAGGTGGAATACCTAGGTCATATTATATCTCACGAGGGTGTTAAAGTAGACCCTAATAAAATTAAAGCCATTAAGGAATGGAAAGTCCCCACTACCATAAAGCAGTTGCAAGGATTTCTCGGGTTAACAGGGTACTATCGCAAGTTTGTTAAGAATTATGGGAGAATAGCAGCACCTCTAACAACATTATTGAAGAAAGATGCATTTTCGTGGACTCCTGAAGCAACTAAGGCCTTTGAACATCTTAAAGAGGCAATGTGCCTAGCACCGGTCTTAGCTACGCCAGGCTTCACAAAAACCTTTATTGTGGAATGTGATGCCTCAGGAAATGGAATTGGTGCAGTTTTAATGCAGGAAGGAAGACCCATTGCTTTTGAAAGTCGTCCAATCAAAGGAAAGTATTTACAGAAACATATTTATGAGAAGGAAATGTTAGAAATACTGCATGCACTAAAGAAATGGCGAACTTACCTAATGGGAAGACACTTCAAGGTAAAAACCGATCATGATAGTCTTAAAAAAATTTTGGAACAAAGACTATCTTCAAAAGAGCACCAAAAATGGGTCACAAAGATGTTGGGTTATGACTTTGAAATAATCTACAAAAAAGGAAAGCTTAATGTTGTTGCAGATGCACTCTCAAGAAAGAATGAAGAGGTGGAAGCATCACTTTGTGCCATTTCTATTATCCAACCAGATTGGATAACCGAAGCAAGAGATGAATGGAAGAAGGACAAAGATGTATGGACACTCATTCAAAAGTTGCAGCAAGATCCTAGTACATCCGATACATTTAGTTGGAAAAATGATTCCTTATGGTACAAAGATCGCTTATATCTTTGTAAGAATTCCCAACTAAAACAAAAGATTCTTTTGGAATTGCACACTTCTCCTTTAGGAGGACACTTCAGATTTTTAAAAACTTACCACAGGGTGAAGAAAGAATTTTTTTGGGATGGCCTTAAATCTGATATTCAAAAGTTTGTGGCGGAATGTTTGGTTTGCCAGCAGAATAAAGTGGAGACAATTAAGACCTCGAGACTTCTACAACCTTTATCTATTCCAAGTCAACGTTGGGAAGAGATTTCAATGGATTTTATCACAGGTTTACCTAAGTCCGAAGGAAATAATGTCATCATGGTGGTAGTTGATAGACTTACCAAGTATGCACACTTTTGTGCATTATCTCATCCATTTAAAGCAAGTACAGTTGCTACTACATTTGTGGACAAAATTCAAAAGCTACATGGAAGCCCAAGGGTTATTTTGAGCGACAGAGATCCCATTTTTACGGGAAATTTTTGGACGGAGTTATTTTCTTGTTTGGGTACTCAATTAGCTCATAGCTCATCTTATCATCCTCAATCTGATGGTCAAACCGAGATAGTAAATAAATGTTTGGAAGGATATCTTTGTTGTTTTGTATCTGATAAACAAACACAATGGGTCAAGTGGTTACCTCTCGCTGAATGGTGGTATAACACTTCCTTCCATACTGCAGCAAAAATGACCCCATTTATGGCACTTTATGGACATCATCCACCATCGATCACAACATCTTTAAGGGAAAATTCAAAGGTTCAAGCAGTGGAAGATCACATCGAGCATCAGCAAGAAGTTCTCCAACTCTTAAAGGATAACCTGAATTTGGCACAAAATCGAATGAAACAACAGGCAGATCAACATCGCAGCGGGAGAAGTTTTGATGTAGGAGATTGGGTATTTTTACGGCTACAACCATATAAACAAATGTCCCTCAAGCAAGCTAAGAAGGATAATAAATTATCGTCAAAGTACTATGGTCCTTACAAGGTGTTGCAAAAGATTGGTACTATGGCATACAAATTGGAGCTTCCTGCTTCTTCGCGAGTACATCCAGTTTTCCATGTTTAATGCTTAAAGAAGGTTATAGGTGAAAATCTTCCAGTTCAAACAGTATTGCCAGAACTTGATGGGGAAGGGAAAATCATATTGGAACCTGAAGCAGTCATGGAAAAAAGAACTCGACAACTACGGAATCGATCAATTTCAGAGTATCTCATCAAGTGGAAGAACTTACCCACCGAAGATTCTACATGGGAGGATGAGAATTTTATACAGAAGCACCCAGAGCTACTCAAGCATTGAGGACAACACTTTTTTGAAGGAGAGGGGCATGTTAGGTCCCTATATTACTAGTATAGTCCCTTATTGTTGTTAGTGTAACCCCCTCATTGTTATTATTGTACCCTTGTAACCCCCATTTTGTTATTATTGTGCCCTTAAATTATTATTGTTAGGTCGGCTAGGATTACATTGTGGCCCAATAGGATTACATTATGGCCCCATGGACTCCTATATATAGAAAGGAGGTTTTGTAAATTGTATCATCCAAGAATTGTTCATTTATGTAATGTATTGGAGGTTTCCCCCTTGAAGTGGCTCATTTCTAAGGCGTTTATATCTCTTTTCTTCTCTTTTTGGAGCTGGTTACACAACAATCCCTAGGACCATTGAAATAGGGTCTATCATCCCCTTATATGTCAGTTGTTTTATGCCCTAAGAGAAGAACAATTCATTCATGGCTTATATTGTGAGATTTCTAAGGTTTGAAATATTTTTTATATCACTTATTGACTCACCAACATAGCCTCTAAAGGGATTAACTGCATTGCAATGCAAGATTCTCCATTCAAGGGTGCACTGCAATGCACTTCCCTACATTCAGGAGTGTGTTGGACACCTGGGAGCAGAATTCTCATTGTTTTGGGAATCTCCACATGGCCAATGCCTTCTAGAGGAGTCCATATGTGTCAAGCTTCAAATCCAAGTGTCCATATAACACCTATGAACTTGGGAACATGTCTTGTCTATTATTAGAAAGTCATTCTTTGAGAAACTACCATAAGTTTCCCTATAAATTGAGCACTCATTCTAGTGCTAGGGAAGGAAGAAATTTGGTAAAGTTATGTTGTTGGATTATCATTTGAGAGAGTGAAAGTACTGATATGTTGCTGGTATGATTTTGGATGTGATGAGGCTGGGATGAATGTGGAGTTGGTGGCAACAAATCAATCATTGGTTGTAACCTCCCCTTCTACTCTTTAATAAATATTGTTGTTCATTTTCCCATATATATGTCTCTATTTATTGTGCAATGGATTCCTGAATGCTATATGTATTTCATATCTAATCGATTTGATTGAGTAAGATAAGTAGATATCTTTATATTGCATGTTGTTTTTTGTTCTCTGGTTTTTTTCAGGAATCAATCTGGTGATTTGAGTTGGATTGAGAGCGACGGAAACATCGACAGAATGAGAAGGAGAAGCGATTGAACCACAAGTAGTCTCTTTCACCATTCTATATATCTACTTATTTTAGAGAAAGTGATATTAATTATTTCCTTTGTTGTTCTAAGTGACTAGCACCACACTTAGAAAATTTGGTTTATCCGTAGATCACAATTCCGCACAACAAAAGGTGATAAATGATACTATAATAGATGCCCCTAATATATGAGGTCAGAAGGGGTTCATGATGGCCGAAATGTATTATGTGCATAATAAATAATCTTGCAAGGACTTGAGAGGACTTCACCATATTTCAGCCTGCCAAAAACTAGTCAAAGAAATCAGAAAGAAAGCTCATGTCTGAGGCAGGCATACCCATGCTTAGTGAAAGAAAAGAATGTATGCATAACAAGTATGGAGCGGATCCAATATGTATACAAGTATAGCAAGAACTGTAAATTATATAGTGAATCATCTGATCACTGCCTGAAAAGTACATATCAAAATCATGTCCAAGTATCACATATATAATATTGATCAATGATGATGCAAAGATATATGATCACTGAAGTCACAATTGAATCTCCAAGTACCAAATCATAAGCGATGGAAAAATGTTATTGCACGCAACTCAGGTGCCAACATATAGAATATTGTTGTGATGAACTACAATATATAAGGGTGGATGGTATCACTAGCAGAAAACTGAAGGATTTTTCAAAGTGAACCAAAACATGTTGTTACAAATCCAAGTTTTTCACCGATCACTATGGTAAAATTCTACAAAATGGGAATAAATGAGCTGAATTTGACCATCTTAGAAATCGTTTGAATACCAATCATTCATGTATACCGTTAAAAAATGCGATACAACTCACCGATAATGATGATGAGATTCAAGGTACCCTAGTACAATCTAACAAGGGTGATTGAATGAGTTGAAGTTGAACTCTTGAGAGAAACTACCAATCAGGAAACATTGATGTATTGTCACTGTCGATAGTGAAGGAATCTTCCACTAATAACTGCAAACCCTAAGGTACTAACAAAAGACTCTAGACCTTCTTCCCAGAGCAATGATTCGGAGTTGATGGCAAAAGATCTGCTAAAAGGAAGGCATTAAGGCATCCCACATTAGTCTAGCACGAGTGTAACCCACAGGCCAAAATTTGGAAGGAATCAGATGAAGAAAAGTGAAGTAACCAACCCGAAGCATGTTTCTGGCATGCACAAAATGTAGCTAGCGCACAACAGAAACCTTTTGAACCAACCAATAATGAAAGATGAAAAAGAGGCAAGGAATCTAGCAATAGGGTCAAATGGAAACCAAGGCACTGCATGAATCCCAAGTGTGATAATGAAGGCTGAAGTCGAACACAAGGGGAACCACTCAGTCAAAGACTCATGGTGATGATCAAATTCTGAGCACAAGATCCCTATCAATGATGTAAATAGGGCCATGGTGCGGCTCTAGGTTTCCTCTCAGAGAAATTTGTCAAAGTAGATAAGATACGAACCCGCTGGCAAGAAGTCATTGGAGACCTTCTCAAACCTACACAAGCAAAGGACCAAATAGCTGATGTGATATAACAATACTATGATAGATCGGGGATGGCCGACTGAAAAATGAGTCAAGAGACACCGCAAAAAAGGCCGACTCAGGTTTACTTCCCTTGAAAAAAAGCACGACTCATTTCGACTATGGAAACATATGATAAATTTGTATAAGTTTGTCATGCAGGAGGCACAAACAAACCCTCCATATGATTGGAAGAGATAACTAGCCAGGGGAGTACTGACTTGATAACAAGGTTATGGCTTCTCCTAAGTCAAACTAAACCCATCCCATAATGGAAAAAATACTTAGCCTTTTTGTGCTTTTTTTAAGGGCGACACAACTGATTCTTTAGCTTCCATCAAATGTGGAAGTAATGTCCCGATCCCGCTCTTTTTGGGATATTTAATTTTATTGTATTTTTCACATTGAAAGCCTGAAAACGAATAAAATAATTCCTATAATACAATGGATAGAATGAGTGTCGATAAATAGATGCACTAGTTCCTGGGAAAGGAATAACCCTATTCTCAATGCAAGGTGGAAAAACTGGTAAGTGACACTCAGAGGAATGTTCCATCCATGGGCAAAGGTCAAGTCGCAAAAACTAAGTGATTGCATAGCTGACTTTGCAGAAAGACGGGGTCAAAAGATGGCTTATACATGATTCCAAGTGAAATTAGCTTAAGGCCAAGATATACAAATGGTCAATATGTAATGTAGTAAAACAACTCAACAACACAATGGGAACCTCTAGGGTATAAAGCCAAAAAAAATAGCAAAGAAGAAGAAAATGAAGCTTCAACACATAACTCATGGCAGGACTAAAGAGGACTCCTGAGCCTACACAGTTTACAGCATGGGCGACATATAATAGCAAGGATCTAACTAAGAATCCCATGTAAAGGATGGCTCTACCATCATATCATAATTCATAAGTCGGAAAGTGAAAATTGTTTAATAATCATAACATGATGGGGTCGACCTTATAGCAAGATTTAAATATGGAGGCTAGTATGCATAAATGCAATGGAAAGTGAATTCCCTAACCTATATACTAGTTCTTAACAAAATACATGCCATGACAGGTCATCGGTCATGGAACTGAAGCAGAAATGGAAATGTCTCAAATTCACCCGAATATACCTGAAAACAACTTATCCCAGCAATTACAAGCCAAAAGGTTAAAAAGCCATGAACAAATTCAAAAAATAAACAAAAAGTTAATTTGCGATTTTTTTTTGAATTTTGGGCATAAATAGGCCTTTTGGACTCACATTTGGTCATTTTTCTTTTGAATAAGTTGTGAAAGAGCTATAGAGAAAAAAATCCCCTTCTTGGAAACAGAGCAATTATCAACCGAATCAACCCAGGTAAGCTTTTTAATCAGCTTAGTCATTAATTTCTTTATCAATTCAAGCTTTTTTTAGGAATTTTATCATATAATTTATGCTTTTTCAGAAACCCTCTGCGTATACATGGGTTAATACTTCTGAACTTGGGTATAGCGTGATTGTGTCTGAAGCAACTCGCGTATGCGCATAACGAAATTTCAAAATTAAATTCTAATGGATTTTGAATGAAATGATGCATTTGAGCATTAGCTGGAGGGAAAGGGAGCATAGCACCATTGAGAATGAGGTCATGGAAGACCAGTTATCCTTGGATATACTCCGGGGATGCGGATTTCTTAAGTTATTTAAAATGCCAAACATGAAAATGAACACAAGATTATTCAAAATGCTTGTAAGTTATTAGACCCCATGAGGATTGGATTCATGATCGATCAAATGCTACTAAGGATCGAAATTGAGGAAATTTATTTCATAACTAGACTCTCTCGAAGAGGGGAACCAAGAAATTTGTAAGGCAAGCCCACAGAGGGCTAAATGTCGAATATTATATTCGGAAAGTGTACTATGCCGAGGGCATCTAAGTTCGGGGACACGTATCCCAATCATAGATCTCGAAGGGTTGCACATGAAAATACTTCATTTCGCCATCATCGTAGAGGCCAGACGGGGTATCCTTGCACAAAGCTTCACTCGGTGTTACATGAGTTTTCCGTTGGATTGACTGACCACACTATATGATTGGTGCACAACCTTATTGACAAACTTGAAGAAATGGTTGACCTTGATCAAGAAGAATAAGAAAAAACATTTTGGCTATGGGACCATCCTATGCACATTCTTCTTCAAGAGGATTCCAGGGCTTCACCCCAAGATTATATCTACCATTAGGAGCCCTCGAAATACACAGATAGCTAGATGGGCAGATTTGATGAAGAGGTTGGTGTGTGGCGAGGTCCCTAGGACTACCTAGGATAATGAGTTCTTTCTTTGGTGGGGAGAAAAAGTCATCGTGGTAGAGGATTATCCCTATGTTGGCATGGATTTCAGGGGAGATCCATATTTTCCCCTACCACCTGGTGCATCATGGGGGGCGATTGGTAAGATCGCACAATGATTTTTGTTTATATGATTTTTTATTTTCAATACATTTGAAAATGAAAAATATCTTTTTTGGGGAAATTTGACTTACAAATTTATGGATCATGTTGCAAATATTGGACCAGTGAGACCTAAGGGCTTGCCAAGGCACAGGAATTTCATAAGAGAAGCTGAGGATGCCGCAGAATACCCAGGGAGGGTACTCCATGCTATACAGAGAAACTTGGTGAGCTTGACTTGCAAAGTCCCTATGGCTGCTATAGAGGACCTTCCCGAGGCTATATTGAGAAGTGTGGTTGGAGTACCACGCGATTGGTTGTGGTTGTTTCATCATGTGGCGAAAGCTATAATGTTCTTCCGTAACACCTACCCAGGGCAAGGCCCACAGGGATAGATTTTATTATGATCGGATGACTGTAATATTTTTTACTGATGAACATGATCAGGCATAAGCCCTAATTTTGTGACGTGCTTGTCCGATACCTGTATATTTTGAACACAACTCTTATATATATATATATATATATATATATATCTATATCTATATCTATATCTATATATATACAACGATTTATATGATGTGATTGTCTCATATGTACAGTGATTATTGATTGTTTTTATATTAATGAATTGAATGATTAATATGTGAATCAATTGCTTGATTAGCTAATGAATCTGCAAACGAATTTTCTAAACGAGGAATGTGAATGATTGTAACATAATCAAATGAGCATTGCAACAAACGCACCCTCAGAAATAATCGATGTAAAAATGGGTCTCTGACACGATAGGTGTTATTTAATTGTGAAACTACCAGTTGTGAATCCAAGTACACTATAGAATCAATACTAAGAGATATTACCTCTGAAAGTAGATTAACCACAGTTGTATATTCTGCTACATTGTTCGAAGCAGAACCAATGCATACGCCCCTTGAGACTATCAACTGACTAGATGGATAGTAAATTACCCAAGCCACGGAAGAAATATTTTGGGTATGTCAACTAGCACCATCAGCAAAGCCAAAATGACTCATCTCATCCATAAACACCTGCCAAACAAAATCAAAATCATCAAAGTCACACCAAAAATCAATAGTTAGATATGCATAAAAAATACAATATATACAGACAAAGAAAATTCTAGGTAATATCCTAGGCATAATACTTCTTCGGATAGAGCCCATTTCTGGGCTCCGCCATCTCGTTTCTGTCAAAATAAACCACGGCATATGCTCCCTTCTTCAGGACATTTTTAACAATGAAAGGACCATATCTCATGGATTTGAATTTTCCTTCCCCCAAGGCATCCTTGTCCTGAGCATAAATCAAAACAAGGTCACCCTCATAGAAAACCCTAGGTTTGACCGCCTTATCATATTGAGCCTTCACTCGTTTCTTATGAGCCTCATTCATCGTAGCTGCATCTCAGTGTTGCTCATTGAGATTTTCTAGATAAACAAGGCGTTATTCCAGACTTGAAGTGTCAGGAAGAAGCTCAACATCTAGCTTAATGGAAGGAATCTCAGACTCAATGGGAAAGATAGATTCCAGCCCACAAACCAGTTGTAAAGGAGTGAACCCGGTTTCCTTTTTAATAGACATCCGGTATGCCCAAAGTGCAGAATACAACATGGAATGCCAATTAGACCTAGATTTATCGATTTTCCATGGAAGGATAACCTTTAAGGACTTGTTTACAACTTCAACTTGACCATTGGCCTGAGGATAATATGGAGATGAATTCTACTGCTAAAACCCTAACTTAAAAGCCAATTCAGCCACCATGTTGTTCTGAAAATGACTGCCATGGTCAGTGACAATCTCTTTGGGAATACTGAAATGAGAAATGACTTGGTTGAACAGAAACAGAATTGATGTTTCAACATCGTTCGCAAAACTAGGCATAGCCTCAACCCACTTCGTAAATTAGTCTACTATTACGATAATGTACTTGTGACCCTTCGTCGAAGGTGGGTTACAAGTAGTAAAATCAATACCCCACTTTGTGAATGGATCGACAGTGACAACAGGAAAGAGCAGAGCTGGATGAGCACGCATCTTCCGAGTATAAGCCTGACAATGATGACATTTTTTGACCGCCTCAACACAATCTTTGAAAATTGAGGGCCAAAAATATCCTGCATGCAATATTTTTTGGTTTTTAGAAATCCCAGATAAATAACCACCACAAGCTCCACTGTGGCAATCATTCAACATAACCTCAGCTTCTTCGAGAGTCAAGCAATGTCTAAGGATCAAATTCACCCCACAACGATATAGATTTTCACCAATAATAAGATAACTTTTTGCTATGTGACGCAACTTTTGAAGCTCATCTTTCGAAAAAGCTAAGGGGAACTTCGAAGTCTAGAAATAAACAATGAGATATCCATACCAAGGATCTCGTGAAGAAATGAGGAAAATATATTCATCAGGGAATGAATCCTCATAAATAATCTCATCTCCACAAGGAAAATCTGATATCAACTCCACAAATACCAAATATTTCTTGGATTTGGCTGACATAAATTCAAGATCAAACTCTTGAAAAATGACAATCCATCGATTGCATTTGCCCCCAAACACTGACCTACTCAGAAAAAATTGAAATGGATTGACTGCTGCCAAAACATAAGTTTTACAAAGAAGGATGTAATTCCTGAATCGTTTTACAACATGGATAGCTGCCAAAGCTAATTTCTCAAAGGGAGAACACTGCAATTCACGACCTACCAAGCCGCGACTTAGGTAATAAATGACATGTTCACAAAGAGCATCATCCTCCTGAACCAAAACCATACCTTTAGTATATTCTGCTACAACGAGATACAAAAGCAAGTCTCTGTTATAATCAGGTGGACTCAATAATGGAGCAGAGGTCAATGCCTTTTTCAAAGCATCGAACGAGCATTGATAAAATTCATCCCAGAAGAATGGAACTCCTTTCTTCAACAATCTCATAAATCCTTTCATCACCTTGGCATAATTAACGATAAATATCCTTAAGAAATTTTATTTTCCTTGTAGACTCTGAAGTTGAGGAATAGAAGACGTGGGAGGCAACTGAAGTGTAATGTTCCCACTTAGCCTTAGCTAAGAGGAACATTCAATTTTTTTTTAATTTATGTTTCATGAATAAATGAATAAAGGAGGACATGTAAAACTCCTAAAAAGTTTGAATAAATGCATGCCCATATGAACAAAGACAAATCAGGGCCATGTACATATTCACTTGCAGGTGTTAAAGAGGTTTAAGCTAAAGACTGGGTCAACCTAGACCAAATCAACAACGTTGTCTAGGTTCATTGCATCTCCAAAAGGGGCTGCGCATTTCTATAAGGAAGCCTCTCATGTGAAAATGGCTAACTCATCAATATGGTTTAGGGTTTGCAAATCTTTCTCAACTTCTAAAAGGAGATGGAGGGCAGCAAGAGAAGGTTGTTGATTGATCATATTTCTAAGTATTTGTCTGCTTAGACAAATACCATTCTCTGTTGTTTAGTGGAGGATTGGATCTGGAATTCCTATGCATGGATTTGACCTCTTCCTTTGAGGATTCAAGGAGGAAATTTTTCTGAATTGAACCACTATCAGGCTTGAGGCCAAGCTCGATCTTACATTACAACGTTGCACATCTTGAGGGTTGAGCTGTCTTGTGAGCTGCAGCAAGTGGGAGTCTAGATCTGCAAAAATCTAGTGTATTTTTTGGAGCCTCTTCTCATGGAAGGTGTTCTTTAACCTCCTGAAAGAGTGTCTCTACCTCTTGTACTCCAGATCTGCAATTTTACAGTATTTTTCTATGTCATTTGAGCTATAGTGTTGTCCCATTGAGTAAATTGCGTTATTTCTGTATGAGGGTTTGCAGGGTGTCTTGCTCATAGTTTAGATCAGAGATCTCTTGTGCCAGGCTTTGCCTTCCACTTGGGGATCCATGGATTAGCTTGTTTATCTATGTTCTGTTCAGATCTAATCCATTTTAATGAAATTTTATATTCATAAATTTACTGCAGCAGTTTCCAGATCTGCAACTTGTTTCTCAGATCTACTCTTATTCATGCATGCTTTTGACAAAATTCCAAGTGGATCTTGAAGAGAAAACTATATAGTTTCCAAATATGATATAGATCTGATGTTTCATCCACAGATATGTCCTATATCAGATTTGTAAATTCCAGCTGTTGAAGCTCCTAAAAAATAACCCTGTTGAAGCATTTCTGCAAATATAAATGTGTTCCTGCTCTCTTTTCTGAAGATTTATTGTTGTATTGACTCATGCATTCTACTATGTAATGAAAGAGATCTATCATAATGCTAATTTGCTGCTGTATAACTGAATTATAAGTCTCCTTGTTGATCTCCTCTGAACATCTGCGAAAACTGTGCAATTCCTAAAGTAGTGCTTGCATTTTGCTGCAACCTTCCTCTTTGGGTGCTTTTTAGCTAGTCAAGTTTTTGGGAGATCTGTTTAATGAGTCTAAACTAATTTTTTTTTATGAAACTCCATATATAAGTCTCATATAGAATAAATAAAGGGAATCAAGTCCTGATCTACATTATTTTTGCACATTTTTACTTATACAACGTTTCTGTTGAGCACCTTGTTGAATTTCCTGAAAAAGGATCATTACAGTGGTATCGGAGCTCCAATCTTAGCACAACCTATGCTTGCCATTGGACCACCAGTCATGCTACACTCCAAATAATAGGATCCTCCAATTGAGAGGGAGAGGAGGTACCAAATTATAAGTCATAAAAAGTATGACCCCACCACTAATGGCCCTTATAAGGGACAAGACAAGGGGAAAGCCCCTGAATCTATGAATGATAAGGATAAGGAGGCATAGGAGTTTGCAAAAATCCTCTTGGAGACTATGAAATATCTTTCCAAGGAGATAAAAGAGATAAGGGTGGATAGAATGAGGGAGTCCCTTGCCAGATTCCATCAAGGGGAAAGTTCTGAAGTATCTCATCATGGAATTGGTCAACCTATGAGCTCGCCACAGGTTCCACAGGCCTCCCAACGCTCTACTATGCCTACCTTCTTGGCTGTAGAGAATGAGGGACCACAAGAACCAACCTCCCTGGAAGGTTACTTTGTGGAATATGACTCACAAAGCCAAAGGTTCAAGGACAGCTTGAGCTTTCAAGAATTTTGTCATCTCAAGGACCGGAGGAGACCATGGCGGAAGTACAGAGATGGAGGTTTTTTTCAAGGGAGACACCATACCATGGCCAGGTTCTTTTTGCCCAAATTTGATGGGTCATCCTCTTGTTCTACCAAAGCATGGGTGGAAAAGTTGGACATCTATTTCCAGTTGAATAAGGTCCCCGAAGTAGAAGCCATTAAGATTGTTGCATTGCATTTTGAAGGTGACGTCCACAACTGTTGGTTTCATGGACTATCTACATTGGGACACAAAAATGTGTCTACATATGTTGAGTTCACTAGAAGACTAGTGGAGAGATTTGATCGAAAATATCCCAAGGCACCTTTTATAAGCCTGGAAAAGCTGAAGCAGACAGGAGATGCAGAGGCCTATATGTATGAATTCCTGAGATTGTCAGTAATGGTCCCTGATCTATCTGTAGCAAGGAGAGTCTACATGTTCATTGATGGCCTAGAGGAACCTTTGCATGGTTTGGTTAAGTCTACCAAGCCCATCACTTTGCATGATGCCATTGAGAGAGCTAGAGATCTCCAAGATGCCTTGCCAAGAGCAAAGGAAACTTTCCAAACCAAAGCCCCTCATTCCTCTAAGGGGAAGGAAGGGAAAGCTACTCCACCCAAGGAGAGCTCACTGAAGAAGCCTCTTGACCTTGATCTCCAGAGGGAGTTGAGGAAAAATAGATTTTGTTTCACTTGTCAAGAGCCATGGGTACCGGGACATAGATGTGCTGCTGGAAGGGCACACTATATAGAAGTATTCTCATATTTTGAGGAGGAGGATGGGAATGAAGTACCTAGGAGGGGTCACAACACTGGTGATGAGGATGAGGAAGATCAATCACCATCCAGAGGTGAAGAGGGAGCCTTTGCTCCAACAAGTGGGACTCTTGCTTCTTTGAGAGGAATGCCCAAATATTTGACCCTAAGAGTACAAGGTTCAGTCATGAACCAGAGAGTGTCTATTTTCATTGGCAGTGGGGAAACCCACAAATTTTTTGATGCTCACCTTGTGCAGAGGAGAGGGATCCCCACTGATACTTTTGATGGGTTCTCTGTTTTGGTCCCAGGAGATATAACTATGTAGTGCATGCAATATGTTCCATCACTTTCTGTCACTATGGGGTCCTACACCTTGGTGGATCACTTCTTTGTAGTTGACATACCAGACACCAATATCATCATGGGTGTCCAGTGGTTGATTACCTTGGGGAAATTCACCACTGATTGGAAGGCCTTGTAGATGGATTGGGTGGACTTGAAGAGTGGGAAACCATAAATAATTCAAGGCATGCACACTTACCCTGCACCTGATTTTTCCACACAAACAAGAAAGATGGATTTGCGCAGTGGAAGAAAGGATATCACAGTTCCTTCTCTCATGTTTATGAGAATGTTGCAAGGAACATTCCTACCTCATGGAAAGCCACTTGGAATTCCATTAGATCTTGATCATATGGGGGAAGCCTCGCAAAGTGCTGCTCCAAGCATAGACCAAGAAGGGATTGGAGCAATGGAAGAGAAATCCACAATGTTGTGGGAGGAAGGAAAGGGGAGGATCAGCCTCCCAGCAAACAAATTTGGCATGAATAATGTCAAAGAAGCAATCATCAACAAGGCAAGCACCACTATAGATGTATCAGAAGCGTTGTCCTTGTTGATTTGTGTGGATCCATATTGGAGATCTCAACTCCTTGTGGAGTACTCCAAAGATCTACACACCAGGATGATACTAGATGGCATTAAACAAGGGGGAGGCTATGTGGTCCATGAAGGGGTCATCTATCATCTTGGTAAAGTATTCTTGTCTCAAGCCTCCAAGCTTAAGCAAGAGATACTACAAAGAGCACACAAAGAGTTCCTTTCCAGCTATATGCAGTCTGCAAAGATCTACTCCCTAATCATGAGGAGTTTTGATTGGGAGGGTATGAAGGAGGAACTACATCAGCACTATGATTGGGAGGAACTACATCAGCACTTACAAGAGTGAAATAGTTATGAGGATATGGGGCAGCCAAAGGACTCTATACAAGAGTCATTTCATCCATCTCTTCCTTCTCTTAAAAGAGGAGAAATGCCCATGCCTAACTCCATGTGTGTGGGAGACTTCAATGGTAAAGAATCTGATCTTATGGAGCATGTTTATTTTTATGATTTGACATATTCTCTTACCATATGTATGTAGGCCATGACTCCTAAAAGGAGAGATATTACATGCAAATCTCATGGCATTGATGAGGCCAATAAAAATTCTAAATCTGGTCACTCCCTTGAGGTGCAAAGGGAGATTCTCTATCATGATGGGTGCTTGCCAAAAGCACCTAACTTGGGTATCACTTTCAACCATGTCAAAGTGACCCATACAGCCAAGATGTGGTGGGATTACCACCTACCACACTTAGATCTACTCAAGCCAAGGAGTGCATTGTGTTGGTATATTATGTGGGATTGTGACCCAACTCGTCAAGTGCAAATTTCAGTTTGCATATATGTGATTTTGCTTCCATAAATATATGATATATTGGTATTGTTTATGGGTTTGTTTGGGCAAAGAGTGGGCAGTGTCTATGTACCCCATGGGATGGAACTTCATCTTGTACTTCATGATACATGCTTTAGATGTGACATTGCTTCACCCATGTTTATTTCTATTGAGTTTTACACTCCTTAAGGGATGGACTATGCCCCTATCATGTTAGCCTTGGAGGAGCAATTTTTGATGTATTGGCTTAATGAGCACTTGACCCATGATGAAAGCTTGATCCTTGATGGTGCCATCAATGGAGGGGGAAAATAAATACAACTCTTACCGTATCCGTTGCTTGAGGACAAGCAACATTTTGGAGGGGAGGATTGTAATGTTCCCACTTAGCCTTAGCTAAGAGGAACATTCAATTTTGTTTTAATTTATTTTTCATGAATAAATGAATAAAGGAGGACATGTGAAACTCCTAAAAATTCTGAATAAATCAATGCCCATATGAACAAAGACAAATTAGGGCCATGTACATATTCACTTGTAGGTGTGAAAGAGGTTTAAGCTAAAGACTGGGTCAACCTTGACCAAATCAACAACGATGTCTAGGTTCATTGCATCTCCAAAAGGGGCAGCGCAGTTCTAGAAGGAAGCCTCTCATGTGAAAATGGATAACTCATCAAGATGGTTTAGGTTTTGCAAAGCTTTCTCAACTTATAAAAGGAGAGGGAGGGCAGCAAGAGAAGGTTGTTGATTGATCATATTTCTGAGTATTTGTCTTCTTAGACAAATACCATTCTCTGTTGTTTAGTGGAGGATTGGATCTGGAATTCCTATGCAGGGATTTCACCTCTTCCTTTGAGGATTCAAGAAGGAAAGTTTTCTGAATTGAACCAATATCAAGCTTGAGGCCAAGCTCCATCTTAAATTACAGTGCTGCTCATATTAAGGGCTGAGATGTCTTGTGAGCTGCAGCAAGTGGGAGTCTAGATCTGCAGAGATCTAGTGTATTTTTGGGAGACTCTTCCCATGGAAGGTGTTCTTTAACCTCCTGAAAGAGTGTCTCTACTTATTGTACTCTATATTTTCAATTTTACAGTAGTTTTCTATGTCATTTGAGCTATAGCACTATCCCATTGAGTAAACTATGTTATTTCTGTATGAGGGTTTGCAGGGTGTCTTGCTCATAGTTTAGATCAGAGATCTCTTATGCTGGGCTTTGCCTTCCACTTGGTGATCCATGGATTAGCTTGCTGATCTATGTTCTGTTCAAATTTGATCCATTGTAATTAAATTTTATATTTAGAAATTTACTGCAGTAGTTTCCAGATCTGCAACTTGTTTCACAGATCTACTCTTATTCATGCATGCTTTTGAAAAAATTCCAAGTGGATCTTGAAGAGAAAACTATATAGTTTCCAGATCTGATATAGGTCTGATGTTGCATCCACAGATATATCCTAGATCTGAGTTGTAACTTCCAGCTACTGAAGCTCCTCAAAAATGACGCTATTGAAGAATTTCTGCAAATATACATGTGTTCCTGCTCTCTTTTCTGAATATTTATTGCTATATTGACCCATGCATTCTACTCTATAATGAAAGGGCTTTATCATAATGCTTATTTTCTGTTGTATAACTGAATTTTGATTCTCCTTTCTGATATCCTCTGAACATCTGCTAAAACTGCGCAATTCCTGAAGCAGTGCTTGCATTTTGCTGTGGCCTTCCTCTTTGGGTGCTTTTTAGCTAGTCAAGTTTTTGGGATATCTGTTTAATGAGTCTAAACTGATTTTTTTTTTTATGAAACTCCATATATAAGTCTCATACAGCATAAATAAGGGGAACCAAGTCTCGATCTGCATTATTTTTTCACAGTTTTACTTATACAACGTTTCTGTTGAGCACCTTGTTGAATTTCCTGAAAAAGGATCATTACATGAAGTATTGCCTCAACCTTGAGGGATCTACCAAAATCCCTTCAGTAGACACGATGACTCCAAACAAGTGAATGGATGTGACGATGAAAACACACTTATTAGGTTTCAATCGAATTTTATAATGACGACATCATTTAAAAACTTGTCGAAGATGAGAGGGATGACCAATTCTCTTTCAAGAACGAGAAGCTAAATCATCAAAATAAGCTTCGACGATATGCTTTATATTGTGGAAAGCATAGGACATGGCCCATTGGAAAGTAGCCCCATCATTTTTTAGGCCAAAAGACATCTTTTTGTATGCAAATGTACACAAGGGAAAATAAAAGCAGTCTTGTATTGATCTTCAAGGTGGATGATAATCTGATTATATCTTGAGAAACCATGCATGAAGGATAAAATCTCATTTCTCGCACACTCATCAATAATCTAATCAATAAATGGTGTGGGGTAATTATCCTTCAGACATACCTTATTCAAATCTCTGAAATCAATGCAACCATAGATTTTTCCTTGTTTCTTGTCCATAGGCACTGGATTCGAAACCCACTCAGTTAACGAAATGGGGTATATGAAACCCGCCTTAAGAAGCTTTTAAACCTCGGCCTTGATAGTTGTTGCTTTCCTAGGTTTGACCGGACGAAGCTTCTGCCTTATAGGCTTATAATTTTCATAAGTCTTGATCTCATGTTGGACAATAGATGGATTAATTCCAGGAATTTCCTCATAAGACCAAGTGAACACATCTCGAAACTCTCTAAAGAGATTGGTATAATTCTAAATCTCTTCAAGGGAACATTCAGCTTTGATGAAGACTTTCTCAATAAAGTTGGGATCTCTAGAAATTTTCACCAGGATAGTCCAAAAATGGCAGTCATGTTCCCTTTAGCAAAAACCAATGCTAGAGCTAAAGGGTTCAAGACCGGGTGAAGAGGACTAGACGAAACAAGGTTAGACAATCTCGATTCAAATTCTCGCAAGTCTGGTATAAAATGGGACCGATGATGCAAATCATCCCACGGTCTTTCCATGCCATTCATTGCTTCAAGGATAGAATCTTCAGATGGAAGAGCAGTATCAAGGAAATCCTGAGCAGAAGATGAACTAAGAGTCCAAACCATAGCCACACCTCCATCCAACTCCTTTGGTGAAAGAGAAACCGGAACAAAATCTGTAGAGTCAACAATAAATTGATAGGAAATATTTGTTGCAGAAATAGGGAATTCCATTTCACCCACTTGACCTTCCTCTAATGTGAAGGTAGGAGAAGGTAAGGTCCAATGATCCAAAAAATAATGAGTTTGAAAGAACTCTCTTCGAGTAGGAACCCTGGAGGATGAGATAGGATCGATAAGAACGGAAGGAGGCGGAAGATCAAAGGTACCCATCAATTCCAACCCCCAAATTTTCCACAAGTTGCTTGGCATCATTCACCAAGGCAAGAGTCGAGTCAAAAGATGCATTTGGATCTATCGGAGAATAGTCCATCTGATCAACAGTGACAATCCTCCCTTCATGGGGAAAACACAAGATGTGAAATAAAGATGATGCAATAGCATCCATTTCATAAATCCAATTCCGCCCCAATAGAAGATTGTTGTCCAAATTCGCATCAACTATCTCGACTTCGATATTGACAAATTTACCTCCAACACAAATGGGAAAAGCTGAAACAATGCCATGTGGCCTTTGAGAATGACCATCAAATGCAGTGAGAAGAGTAGGTGAAGGCACAGGTGAAGGGGATCCAATGGCTTTCCAACATGAGATATACATGACACATGTGGAAGCACCCTCATCGACTACTATTCGAAAAATATTGATCTTCTGATATATAGACTTAATATGAAAAATCCATGTGATGAGGAGGTCTCTTCTTAATATTTGACATGTCAATAATCTGAATAATCCATGTGATGAGGAGGTCTCTTCTTAATATTTGACATGTCAAATTTAATCATAAGAGAGTTCTTTGGATCAACTACCCCGATCGCAGTGAGTAATTCACTCCTTTGTGTTGGGCACGACTAAAGTACCTCTAACGAAGACATAGCACAAGGACTCTGAGCTGTATCTTCTACAATGGAGTAGTTCTAGGAAGCCTTGGCATTAGGGTTGATATTCGTACACTTAGAAGAACCTTTCAGAATCCCATGTATAGGCTCAACTGCAGGCCTCTCTATATGGAGTGGCTCAGAATTACTGGGAGAACCCATAGCTTTTAAAGACTCAGCTTCACCGTAATCATGAGATCGCGTAGCGTTATCAGTGTAAGAACTCATTATATATAAATTTGATGAATTTTTGCCTTCCCGGTTGCCCCTAGTGGGAGCTCCATTATTAGCATTCACACCAACAAGAAGCTGCTACCCTTGGGGAAAATGTTTTGTCCGGATAGCCTGGGAAATAGAAGAACCCTGCTGAGCTAACAAGCACTAAGCATCCTAAATTTTGGGGCAGAGATGAGTAAGATGGTCTCCACTGCATAAATTACATGGACACTTAAATTTCTTATTTGCCTCTCTCTTACCCTCTCAAAAATTATCGTTGGATCTGTTTGCATTACCCTTCCCATCCTTATCTTTCTTCTTATTATTATTTCCCTTCTTCTTCCCATCAGATTATTGATTTCCTTTCGGGTTAGAAGCTTGAACATCATTAATATTTAAGGGCTGGGAATGAGAAGACACCGACGGCGTAGCCTGAATAGAAGGAGCAGATTGTAAAGACAACTGCTGCAATTGATTCAAAAGGTTAGCCGCGCCACTAACAATCGACCCGACAAGCCCATCAGCATGAGGACCTACCTTTTATTTGGCTAAATCTACTTTGGAATGAGGAGAATCAGTCAAAATCTTATTAAGGATACCAGAATGAGAATATATCAGTTCTAATTGCTGGGCCCTAAAAATATTTTGTTCCTCAAATAATACCCCAGAAAGGGATACATCCTTCGAGATTTCTAGTTGTAAGGATTTAAGAATCCATTCGAGAAGGAATTCATTAGGAATTTGGGCTTTGATGATCCTCTTCCTTCTCCCTAATTCCTGGATATGATTAGAAATGTGTGTTTCCTTATCCTGCTGAAAATTGGCCGGGATATCAGTCCCAACATCATAACGAACATGCAATTGGAAATGGTTTAGAAACATGGTAGTCAACTCGCCAAATGAAGCAAAAATTCCCCCAGTAAGCTCAATGTACCATTTTGCATCATTTCCATTTAGGTTGCACTGAAATAATCTCAACCTAATCTAATCATCGATGAGGGAGTTCGAGGAGCACCAAAAGTGGAAAATGGTAACATGGTCGGTCGAATCCTCACCAGTCTTCCCTTCAAATTTCGGAATATCTGAGGGAAGTTTAGTAGGGACCGGAGGCCAACCTGGGCTATATTGGATTAGATCATTTGTCAATGTTGATAAATCTAGCAAATTCAAAGTTGCCAAGAACGGTAAGCGTGGAGGAGCTTGATAATTTCGTCCACCAACAGAAGGATTCCCAACATTCTGAAAATAATACACTGGATTTTAAGAGGCACCAGGTTATCATGGATTGTTCGTTGAAAAAGCTGAGCCATAAGAGAAACACTGTGGCCCAGAAGCATTTGGAGTAGGTGATCCGAAAGGACCTTCACACATGAAAAGAGCTTGGTGCCATGTTGATTTGAAGTTGGTGACAAAGTGCTTAAGGGGGTGAGATTATGCTCGTGCATTTAATTATGAATTTTATGAGCTCTTATTAAACCCATGCATTATTGATATAAATGATTAATATTTGTGAGACAAAATTTGTCTCACATATTATTAATTTAATTTAATTAGGGAAATTGGTTTTCGTGTGAGAAACCACCTCACACCAATTATCTATTTTTTCTCAATTGTGGGTTGAGAGAATCAAGGGCATGGTTGAAAAGTCCTTAGGTGGTTTTGAGACTTTTTCCAATTATTATCCTGAGATTGTTGGAGATCCTACTTTCAAGAATATTGTTTTTCCTTCCTTGTAATTAGGCCCTACAATTTTGGGTCTTGTAATTAATGTTCTTTGTTGGAGAGTGGGTGAGGGAAAACTATATATATTCCTTATGTGAGTCTTGAGAGGGAGAATAAAGGAGATAATGCTTAGCTATTGAGATCCATAGTGTAGCTAATGCTCGGCCATAGATCTTGATGTAAGAAAGCTTACTTTCAATAAGGAATATAGAAGATTTGCATTCCAATTCAAGCAGATCCGGAGATGTAGTCCCAGAGAGATGGAGGGGTGAACTCCGTTACTAATTGTTTGTCTATATCGTACTTATGTGTTTGTGCTTCTTGATATGTTAAGTTCATTTATTTATGTTTATGTGTTTATGCACTATAATCAATGGACTAACATGCTCATCTAAACCTGTATAAGCCATAGTCAATCAAAAGATCTTCACACCATACACAATGGTTTGAGTAGTACTCGAACTGTTATCGGATCAAGTGGTATCAGAGTAGGTGATTTCTTTGCAGAATGGGTGAAGGAGTAAATCACACTGAAATAATGAAAGATTTGCAAGAGATAAATGACAACATTCAAGCCAGCAATGCAGAATTGCGAAGACTGTTGTAGGTAGTTGAAAAGGATAAGCAGGAGCTTCAAGAGATGCTACGGGCCAAAGAGGAGTTATTATCTAAGTTGCAGAAGGTTGATAAGATGTAGGTTGCATCTAAAACTGAGGTATATGATGTTACTTCATGTTATGTTCTCTCTCAATATGAAACTAATGTTGGCATGAAAATCCTTACGAAGATGGGGTATAGAGGATGTGGACTTGGAATAAATGGCCAAGGGGTCACCCAGTAGTTGGAGGTTGTACCAAGACAACCATTTGCAAGCTTGGGTTATGGACAGGAAGAGAAAGGATAATGCTCGAAGGTAGGTGAAGTGAAAGTCGTCTCTTCATTACTTGACTCTAAGAAGGGATTCAAGCAACCTAGCCCTCATCAGTTCAAGGACAAGTCATGAAGGTATAACAATCATTAAAATTATTCTTTTGCATATAATTTAAATGATTTCTTCCATAGATATTCTAATGATGATGTAGTTAAGCATCATAAAAAGAAAGTATGGGTTTAGAAAACAAATGTGCCCACAAGGAGTGAGACCAATGCCCATAAGAAGTGAGACCAAGAAGAATGAGAACCTTCTAAATCCTCCTATCATGAAGACACATTTGAATGGAAAACGACATATTTTTTTCAGATTCTGCAAAATCAGTGGCCATCGGGAGAAGAGGTATTGGAATTTGCACCCCGAAATTCGCCACAAGTCAATCAGACCTATGGTCAAAGAGCTCGCAAAGGAGGAGGCTCCATCCGCCATTCGAAAATCATGATTACGAAAAGAAAGTCCTTGGTGTTAGTTTGGTAAGCACTTCATTATGTCTTTGTAATGTGTATTTATGCTCATTTGCAAAATTTTGAGTTTTATGGGGGCATTTATTCCTCTATTGATCAAAAACACTCAAAATTTTTCTGATACAAAATCAACAAATAATGGCACCGTCACTTCAAGATGCCCACGATGCCCCTACTTTGACCACAGATGATATGCCAGAAAAGGGAGCCGTGACGGAGATTCCTCTTCATGGAGGGTGGAATGCAGATGATTATCTGCTATGTCATTGGACCAGACAGGGTTCTAGACAACCCAATCACTAAGGCGGGTTTCACTGGAATTTCTGTGGGCACAACATATTATGGGCTACGACCAATTGTGGAGTTCATGACCTTCAATTTTTTCATTGCAGGCTATTGATCAAATAATAAATTCTACAGCCAAGACATATTATATGTTCACAGGTCAAATTTATGTTCCCATTGTCCTTAGAGGCCCTAATGGAGCCGCTGGTGCTGTTGGAGCTCAATACTCACCGTGTTATGATGCATGGCTTCTCAGCAATGCTAACAGAGGAGGAATCCATAAGGATGGCATCTAGACATTCTCGTTATGTTCTCGGATCGTACACACAGGCTGGACACGACACGGTCCCCACAGTTATTAGCATTAACACGCCCAACAAAAGCGGTCTGTTGGCAGAGTCCAATTGCACCTCCGATGTGGTGATCGCTATCAATGAAAAGAGATTCAGTTAATTTGAGTTTTCATTAACTATTTTATGACAAAAAATTATATGTGGAAGATATGCATTACTGGAATTAACCATCCAACTGGTGCATTGTTATTAATTCCACCACTGAATTGATCTGGACAAAGTGCATATGACAGAATGTAAATGGTTACGGAAATTGCCACGACGGAGTCCATTTTCAAAGGCGAATTCGAAGGTTATCTATGCAACAACTTCCATGTAATTTTCCACGTTATGGCAAGTCCATTTTCAAAGGGACAGGCATATGGTAGGTTATATTGCTGCATATAAATGCAATCCACGTAAATTTCCAACGGATATTGTAGATCCCATGAAAGTCAGAGTGGAAACCACCGATTCAGGGTTGTGCAAATTCAAAGCATAGTTGTTCAACGCAGTGAACACAGCATGGATATATCACACCGGAAATCCGAAAAAATGCAGCGTAGTATGTGGCAATACAGTTCAAAGAATGTTCCACGGGAGGTGGCCACAATAGCTTAAACATTGTAGAGTTAATGCAAAGTGGCCACATGCATTAATCGATGTCCCTTCAAGGCACAGGTCCATTAATATTGGTGGAAGTCCTCTACCACGCAAGGTTGTTTTGCTCGGGAGCATTGGTCGCATTCTTCCCTTTTTCCAGAAGGATTTCATCTTTCCCATTTACTATAATTATGCTTCCAAAGACTCCGAAGATATATGATTGGCCATGAAATTTCCCTTAGCCATCCTGGCATTCGTTGTCACTATCTTACAACATATGGAGATGTTGTGAGTGTTGTGGAATGGTCAACGAGACTTGGTAGCTCGATTTTGTCTAGAGCAGAAACGTCTTGTTGGTCTTCTTGTTATTGTTGGACAGGAGTGGAGAATTCAATTTTATGTAGGCGTTGATCTTAATTTTATCTTGGTATCACCACCAAAGTCCATATTTGATCTGACAGCATGCCATAATGGTTAGAACTCTTTTTTTGTCTTGTTCACTGGATACCATGATCCACTAGCAGGAATTTTGATTCAAGAGGGATTGCACTATAATCCTTATTTTCCTTTTGGTGTGATTTCCATGCCCAAGATGGTTAATGATGGTGTGATTGAGTATGACGATGGAATTGGAATGGATTTGAGGCTGAGATGTTGGAAGTTGAAGTGTTGCAAGGATGCTGCATGAGAGCACCTGCCATGAAGCTTGCATTTAATGCGATGTTATCAGGTGCTATGGAAAAATCGGACATGAGAATTGAGGCAGCTGTTGTTGTGGTGGATGCCATGACTATGGCTACTGGAGGAAGCATGTGGTTATGGTTTCCCTCGTATGTTGTTATCAAAATTGATCTGTCTTCAACCAAGGGTTGCACCTGCTTGCACACTGGAAAACATGACACAATCCCAACCAAATGGTCAATGTAGCCCTACCTTCAGAAGGCAGTGCAGTGGAAATTGAAATCAATAATGAGAGTTATAACTCTTCATAGCCTCGTGTTTTGATCCAATTATTTGCAGTGCAGAGCCGTTGACTAGGTGTGGTGCAATTACAGAGGGCTCATCTACGATTCCTATGACAATGAGGTCGAGGGTTTGTTCTGCAATAATGATTCTCTTCTTGGTTTTCATCATTGGATTTTTGAACCCTTTGTTGTTAAGATGAGTTTCATTTTCAAAGTGGCATCCCAATGCCAAATACTACCTCAAGCGGTGAAGGCAGTCCCTTGTCTTACACTATAAGCTCAACATGTATTTGTGAGAGTTGTTACACGGGGGGAGGGGCTTTGGGGAATAGTCAATTGTCAAGGTGCTAGCCTACGAATGGATGCATCCTATGTGGCCTCTCTCCTTACTGTGGATAGACATAAATGGGTAGTTAAAAGGGGCATTTTTATTTTTATTTTTTTTTATGTACCCATTATTTTCCCTGTGCCTAGAAAATGAAGAGGGCACTTTTATAATGCACATATTTTATAATAGGGGGATCTGATTTCTTTTTACCATTAGTGCATTTGAATTTTTTGGTGCATACACATATTAAAAGGGGGTTGAAAACTTTGTATTTTTTCCTTTGTGCACATTATTGGCACATTGACTTGCCATGTAATTGTTATTTAGCATTAGAAAGTTGGCATGTAACTTGATAAAATTTCATGTAAAGGCCATAGTTTCCATGAAGTCATGATTATGAAGCATTGTAAAAGGATTTTTTTAGCCACTCTTACATGAGGGAGAGTGAGAGATGTATTTTTGCGCATTAAGCCTTGTTGGCTTCTTTGTAATCAAGTTGAATGAGGTGATTTTCCTAAGCCATTTTGGCATGAAAACTTGACCAATGGACTCTTGGCAAGTGTTGTAAATAGGTATGATTAGCTACAGGATGCAGCTTTAGGCAGATGTGGGCTTTTGCATTCCGATTCTGAAGGACCGAGGTGAAGGAATCTTGAAGGGATGTGCCTTTTTAGACATTTTTGTTGCAGCTTCAGGTAGCTGTTGGCTTTGCATCCTGATTCTGAAGTAATTCAGGTGAAGGAGTCTTGAAGGGATGTGTCATTTCAGGAATTTTTGTTGTAACAGTTGCAGGTGTTGGCTTGCATCCTGATTCCAAAGTACATTGGGTGAAGGAGTCTTCAAGGGATGTGCCTTTTCAGACATCTACGTTGCAGCAGTTGCAGGTGTTGGCATTGCGTTCTGATTCTGAAGTGCGTCAGGTGATGGAGCCTTGTGGGGATATGCCTTTCAGAGAAATATTCATGCAATTGATGATGGATTGAAGCTGATACTTTTGGATACAAAATTTTCTTTGTGGGGAGGTGTGATCCGAAAGGACCTTTGCACACGAAAAAAGCTTGGCACCATGTTGATTTGAAGTTGGTGACAAAGTGCTTAAGGGGGTGAGATTATGCTCATGCATTTAATTATGAATCTTATGAGCCCTTATCAAACCCATGAATTATTGATATAAATGATTAATATTTGTGAGAAAAAATGTGTCTCACATATTATTCATTTAATGTAATTAGGGAATTTGGTTTTTATGTGAGAAACCACCTCACACCAATTCTCTATTTTTTCTCAATTGTGGGTTGAGAGAATCAAGGGCATGGTTGAAGAGTCCTTAGGTGGGTTTGAGAATTTTTCCAATTATGAGTCTGAGATTGTTGGATGTCCTAATTTCAAGGATCTTGTTTTTCCTTCCTTGTAATTAGGCCCTACAATTGTGGGTCTTTTAATTAATGCTCTTTGTTGGAGAGTGGGTGAGGGAAAACTTTATACATTCCTTATGTGAGCCTTGAGAGGGAGAAGGAAGGAGATAATTCTTAGCTATTGAGCGCCATAGTTCCTAGCTAATGCTCGGCCATAGAGCTTGAATGTAAGAAAGCTTACTTTGAATAAGGAATATAGAATATCTGCATTCCAATTGAAGCAGATCCGGAGATGTAGCCCCAGAGAGATGGAGGGGTGAACCCGTTATTAATTGGTTGTCTCTCTATTACTTACGTGTTTGTGCTTCTTGATATGTTAAGTTCATTTATTTATGTTTATGTGTTTATGAACTATAATTGATGGACTAACATTCTCATTTAAACCTGTATAAGCCATAGTCAATTAAAATATCTTCACACCGTACACGATGGTTCGAGTAGTACTCGAACCGTGATCAAATCAGTAGGACCCCCTCCCATCGTAGGATTACTAAAATAAGGATATTTCCCTCAATCGAAGTGTTAAACAAATATGAAAACCCTTTTTAAGGGTTCTAAGCATTAGTGAATGGAGAGAAACCCTGAGAAGCACCTACGGAGGAGAAAGTTACATTCCCTTATTGACCATAGAAAAATTGATTCCCAGTTCCCAACCCTGTAAAATTAGGGTTCCAGCCTTGAAAAGCATTAAAGATTTGGCCTCCGAGAAAAGGTTTGAAACCTTGACCCTGAGCGGAGAAAGGAAAATATCCTAAGGAAGGGTTTGAATTAGGACTTTGACCACTTCCGAAGGGGAAACCCTGAAATGAAGCTAACCCACTAGCCATAGAAGACATGGGTGTGGAGGCAGCAGAAGCAGTAGTGAAGGAAACAGAAGGAATTGCACTATATGGCATTCCAAAATAAAGGGGACTAGAATGGGAAGAAAATGCTTCGATATCCCCACTCATAGACGGTATGGATGTAGAGCCAAAATTTTCCACATTGGGAGTGATAGTAGAAATAGAAATAGTACCTCCTCCTTCAAATGAAAGAGGAGTATGCACACTTGAAGTGCTCATAGCCGAAGCTATGTTCCTAGCTGTGGCCATCAAAATAAAAGGAAAGATATGGGGGCTAGCCGGTCTTTAAGATGGAGGCCAACATACAAAAGAATGTCTGGAAAAATAGTAGGAAGAGGAGAGGAAGGAGTACCTGGAGGTTTAGTAATCTATTCTACCTTGACCTCTTCTGCCAGAAAAAGGACTTGAGAGATGAGTGGAGTACTCCTCTCTATTTCACCACTAGTACTAGGACCACCCACACAAACAATAGCCCCAAGAGGAGGATCACTCTCTAATGCGTTTGCAACTAGTGCATGAAAATCGCCAGCAGAATTGCTCCTACACCTTCTTGAAGAAGGCTCGACACTCACAATAGAAAGCCCATGAAGCCTCCTCGATCGAATAACTTATCGGTCAGCCACTTTTAATAATTATGAGATTTTAAGCTAGACTAAACAAATTATGATGCTATGGAAATCTAGGAGCAAAGAGAACTCTCTAAAAAATTCCCCTAAGATATAGTAATCAAGCAGCCTTCAGGTATTTCCGCTCTGGGTTATAAGGATCGGACACCAAAATACAAGAAATTGAATAAGAGGACCTTCCGAGAATAGTCTGGGGTAATTACGCCCCAGGCCTACTAGCGAAGGTAACAGAAATAGTTACCCTAACCTCCTAAAAAAATCCTTTTCTGGTGCAAGTACCTGAGCTTCACAAGGGCACCCTCCATAAGTACTAATGAGAGTGATGCAACATCTGCCTCAAGTACCATGGGTATTCCCCCCCACAACCACCTATGTGATATCTAGGAATAGAAACTATGGACACCAGTTCTTATCGGTAGCCGAGAGGAACGATATTAGGTTAGGATCCAGAAAATAGGAGAGGGGGTATCTCTCTTATTTTCCTTCACTATCCCTCACGCTTAACTCTCTGGAGGTAGAGCTTTACCGGTCCACTTAAAGAAGCTGGATTTCACTCATTAATCAACTTCTATTTTTGAAATTTGAGTGGCCTTGGATAGTTAACTCTCCACTCACCTATTCCAAGGCCTTATGACCTAGACTATTTGGTGTATATTATTGAAAACTCAAAACAATTCTAGTTCATTTTAGATTAATTGCTTGACTTTAATGGTTGTTCTTTCCTAAGTCAAGGGTAGATGGAGAATGCAACTTATGATTTTTTGATGCAAAAGAGAAATCAATAGAAACATGCTACATTATATGCAACTTTTTCTTCGATGAAAGAGATTTCTAATAGGGTTATACAAAGCAAATAAAAAGCAATAAATTTTTCTTTTCATTTCAATATCATGCTCACACACACAAAAGCCATCAAAAGAGACTACAATTCTTAACGGTTCAACTAATGCAAACTACCAATGCAAATGAAAATTCTAGGACTACTCACAAAGGGAAGCAAATGAGTTTTTTAATAAGATGATCTGATCAATTTGACACAAAACAAAGACAAGCCCAAACAAGAACTTCTTTGCACAAAATATGCCAAAAAAACTTGATATGAAAGATACAATGCCACTACAAAGCTTCTCTCAAAACCAAGGAACCAGACCAAAATGAGAAACTAGCAAATTGCTCCAAAAGAGATGAAAACCATCAAATGAAAACCAAAAGAAAAAGCAACGGAAAACAAAAAAAAATTGAGCCTTTAACTTTTTAAGGAGAAACAAAAATTCTGAGACAAGCACAAAACTACAAAAGGCCTCAAATCAAGAAAATGAGCCAAAAAGAAACTCGAAAATCCATAAGCCAACTATGTCATTTTCATGACTAGACTTAGTAAATGAAATGAAGTAGTTAACTCAATAACAAGACTTGAAACATCAATATAAACTTACAGCAAACAAAAACTTCATGAAATCAAGAAAGACAACTTCAAGATTCACCAGAAAATCTGACCTCAAGAAGCAAGAAAACTGATAAATCCAACAAGCCAAATAAAAAAAAGTGAAGCAATAAACAAGGCAAGCATGAGAAAACTGACAAAGACTCACTGTTCTGAAATGTCATAACAACCAAGAACTTCTAAAATAAGTCTCGGTGCAATTGACACAATTAAAACTTCATCGAAAAGGAAAAACCCTAGGTTGGCTAAGTTTCCAAGCAAGATAGAGAGATACTAACACCCAACAAGAAGAAACACTATCCAGACATACAAGAGGTTCTATAGGAGTGACCAAACATAGGCAGGAAAGACTTACAGGACCTCAAAAATGAAATTTTCAAATTTAATTGGCCATATGCTGATCCAATGTGTGCAACACGTGTGTATACGTGACTGTGTCTAAAGAAAAGTGCATATACGCGAGTTCTTTTCGATAGAAACAGATGTAGACACGACTGTGTACAGAAAAAGTAGCATATATAAATGACAGTAAGGAAAAAAAAATCCAAGCCTGATCCACATGATCAAGGCTTCTGCCTGGATGGAAAAAGAACCAACAAGACTAGGAAAGTGTTCAGATCAGTTGAGGAACCCAAAATACAGAGAAAACAACCTGAAGTAGGAATTACATGGATGTAATCCCCAGTGTAGTCACCAATTCTATTGTGGGAAAATCTACCCTGAGGTCTAGGATGAGGGACCTAACAGAGCGAAAGGCATATAATCACAAGAAGCACTCAAATTACAAGTCCTAATTCGTAAACTAGAAAACTAGGAATATGTGACCTTACCCATATATCCTATGTTTGAGGTCGATCTCACAGGGTGAAAACCCTCTGCTACTCTTCTTGCTTCAAAACCTGCAACTCACTCAAGGCAAAGCACAGAGACTAGTTGTACCACATATATATCCTAAATGTCAGTATGTTAGATCATATGAACTCATAAAATATTCATAAAATAATGATTATAAGATATTAACATGTATATGAAACATATAAAAACATGACATCAGGAATGGGACAAAGTTTCTTTTATTGATGAATGTAAAAATAAAGTGGAGATATCACCTGAAATCAGCCACAGCTCCAAGCGAAATCGTCCTCTGGATTTGTCCAGCCTGAGCCTCAACAATCTTCTTCCATAAGAGGTGCACAAAGGATGTCACATAAGGAGGGCGAACATCACAAGGAAACAAGGGTTTCCTAAGCCTGGGGAGTGCAGGAGGCACAGGGATAATTAAACTTGATCTGGGCTATAACAGGTTATAGTATCAATACCATTCTCTCTCCTCCCTTAGGCCTTCCCAATGAGATGTATTTATACTTCCTCAAATCATTTTTTCAGGTGGGAAACAGTTTGGCCACGGGCTGGTGTAGGTGGTTCTCAGGTAAAACCCGTAAACACCGCCCAATTAATCGGGACTTTATTATTTTTTTAATATTTTAAATTGTATACGTGGACAATATATGAGTGGACCCGTGTCTACACATGTAAAAGTCTGGGCAGAGTCGCGTATGAAAATCAAAATAATGTTTTTTAATAAATTGACCAAGTCTGAAAGGAAAAGGTTGCCCAAGGCCTGCATAAGTCATCAAGTATTTAAAGGTGATAAATGATGCTATAACACCCTACGACATGTGTTATAACTAAAGCGGAGGTGCTTTTTCATTTTATTTTAAAAACATAGTATGATTCTGGAAATTATGGTAGCATCGGAAATAAAAATAAAAAGACAGAAACAGGAAATAACAGACTATCCAAAAGGCTAAAAAAAATTGGTGCTTCGGGATATTCCGGTAACACCCAAAAAAAAATTTAAAATTTTGATTTTTTTTTAACTTTAATCCTAAAAATAAAACTATGGAATGGACTCATGACTTAGCAAAGAACTCTGCTAAAATTGGCTCCAGAGGGGATAGAGATCTCCCTGCGAGGCTCTAAGAATAATTTGTAGTTTCAGTGCCTTGTCATAGGCCTATGGAGTATTATTATGAAACACACCGGTATTTACAGTGGACTCATACTACCAACTACCTTAGTAAAAGAACTTTTTGAGAAAGCGCCCATTGGATGGGCCTCCAAACAACTCTGCTCCATCAAGATGTTGCAACTCAAAAGTGTTGTTCTACAGAATTTTTGAGATTCTGAAAGGACAAAGCCACAAAGCATCAAATTTGGAATGCTTACCTAGATATTGATGTTGTGCATCTCACTTCAACACTAGATCTCCAATCTGAAAATCTTCTTTTTTAGTTCCTTTATCAAAAAATTGCTTTACATCTTGCTGATATTTTCTCACCAAATCATATTGTTGTTCTCGATTTTTTTGTAGTTCTATGATTTGATAAACTCTCCTCGTCATATCATTTGGTTCAACTTCATGATCTTGCAGAAATTTAGCTACAGGAATGGCCAATTGAACTAGAAAAATAGCATCAGTTCCATAAACCATTTGAAAATGTTATGTATTAATAAACTTTTTTATTGTCAGCCTATCTGCCCATAAAGAAAACTTCAGTTTTGAATCCCAGGCTTTTTTTTTTGCTCCAACAGTTTGGTGATGATTCTTACCAAACTTTTGTTTGATGATTCAGCTAAACCATTCACTTGGGGATAGTAAGTTGTAGAGTGAGTGATCTAAATGTCATAATCTTCACAGAAATTTACCAATGGAGTGGCTTTAAAAGTAGCTGCATTATTTGCTACTAACCTTGATGGACATCCAAATCTGGTTATGATTCCCTAAAGAAAATTAATGATAACTTTCTGAGGAGCATTCCTGGTACATATTGCTTTGATCCATCTGGTGAAGTAATAAATTACAACAAGAATACAACTATGTTTTCCACTTGAAGGTGGATTAATTTCTCCAATGAAATCTAAGCCCCATTGTTGAAAAGGTGCAGAAACAACTATGGGCTTGAGAGGCAAAGACTTCAAATTTTTCTTGCCAGTGAAATTTTGACATTTTTCACATGCTCTCACCTTAGCACATACATTAGAAAATAAGCTAGGCCAAAAATAGCCAGCTCTCAATATTTTGTATGCAGTATTTCCCCAATAGTGATGACCTCCACACACACTACTATGCATATCAAAAATAACTTTCTTGGACTCATCAGGGTCAATGCATATCAACAAAACTCATGTAGGTTATTTCAAATATAAAAAATTATCTTTAATGCAGAATTTAACATTTTTCAGCTTCAAAGATCTTATTCTGCTTTTATCATAATTTGGAGGAGGTTTAAAGTGTTGCAGAAAATAGATGATGTCCTTATACTAGCTGCAATCAGAAAACTTTATATCCACTGCCATGTTGTCTATAGGTTCAGAAATATGCCCTTCAAATTTTTCATCCATGAAATTCAAGCCCAAAACTTTACAATTTTCTTCAGCTAGTAGTTTGGCTAATCCTTGACCTTTAATTAGTTTAGTAGGTTTTATCTCTAAATAAAACTCAAGAACTTAGTCACCCACTTGCTTCTTTTTCCCGAAATATCAAGCTGAACTAATATCTCACTTACAGCAGATGAAGGTACATAAGCAATAACTTGAACATGCAGAATATAAAATTTAAAAGCTTTTAGAGCTTTCACTAATGCATAGGCATTCTTTTCACACATTTCATACTTCAATTTTGCATCTCTAAGTGCTCTACTAAAAAATTCTATGGGGGCTTCCTTATATTCTGAATACTTTTGTAACAAAACAACAAGAATAGTATCTTGTGATGAAAATGAGAAGATCAAGAAAGGCTTTGAGTATTTAGGGCTTACCAGCTGAGTTTCTTCAATGACAACTTTTTTTATTAGCTCAAATGAATTTATGGATGCAATGGTCCACTTGACTTCTTTGTCCTTCTTCAACATGCAAGTAATATTCTTCACCACTTCATCAAAATTTGGAATGAACCTTCTTAAGAAATTGATCTTACCAAGGAAAGATTGAACCTCTTTCTTGGATCTTGGAAGTGTTAGATCTTGAATTGCAATTACTCTCTTAGGATCAATTTTCACTCCATCTTTAGAAACTATGTGACAAAACATCTTACCTTCTTTGAGATAAAAATGAGACTTCTTTGGATTTAATGATATACCATATTTTTCTGCATTTAACAAATACTTGTCTCAAGTGTTGAAGGTGTTCTTTATCTGAAGTTGAATAAACATTAATAAAATCTTAATAGATGACCAATAATTTGTCCTTTTGTCCAATGAATGCAAAGTCCATAGCACACTGAAAAGTAGCTCTAGCATTCATAAGCCCAAATGGCATCTTTTCATACATGAATGTTCCCCAAGGAGTAGTGAATGTTGCCTTATCTCACTCTTCTAGCCAAACTGAAACTTGATTGTACCCAGATAAAACATTAGTAACATGGAAATTATGTCTGAACCAGTTACCTTTTGAATAATATGATCCATATTTGGAAAAGGATAGTTATCTTTCTTGGAGCATTTGTTAAGATTTCTGAAATATACACATAGTCTGACTTCATCACTCTTCTTTCTTATTGGAACTAGATTAGCAACCCAATTTGAATATCTCAATGGAACGATGATTTTAGCATCCAAAAGTTTCTTAACTTCCTTCTCCATCATTGGTAACAATAGTGGATTGATTTGCCTTAATTTCGGCCAAAATGGTTTAGTACCATCCTTCAATGGTATCTTATGCTCAATGATAGGTGTATCATATGTCTTAATATCTTCATATTTCTAGGCAAAAACATCAAAATATTCACAAAATAGCTTGTGTTATTAAGCCTTTAGTTCTTTTGATAAAGCTTTTGACAACTTCACATGCCTTGGTTATTTTTCTGTGCCCAAATTGAAATCTTCCAATTCTGTTTCTGTTTCAACCAACTGTGATTTTACTGAGACCTCATTGTGATCAAAGAGCTTCTCAAGTGGGATTAACCTGTTGGGAATGTGATTGGTAGAAAGTTGAATGATAGGTTGATCAATAATATATTTTTGTAGATTTTTGGTGTCTTACAAATCAGCATTATTCTTCATGAAATATTCATCTTGATCAATGTTTAGGACAACAAAATTTTCAGCGGCTTAAATGAATCTTCTAATATCCTGATCATCTTCAAAAAATTTCCAATGCTTGACATTATCAGGAATATTAGGTCTGAACCTAACTTCCACTTCATATTTCAGCTTCATAGGTATTGGAATCTTGAATGAGCTTGCTGAAATAGAAACTGATTCAGCCAAAATATTACTTTCTCTTGGAACAAAAGAGATGTTAAAATCTAGGAATGAGTCTTCTACAATGCTCCATACTGCATTCTGGTAATCTCTAAGTCTAGGATTCTTAGTTTGATAAACATTTCAGATTTGCTGAATGATAAGTTCACCATCTCCAAAAACAAAAATTTCTGAAATATTCATGTCCTTTGTTGTTTTTAAACCAATCAGTAGAGCTTCATACTCAGCCACATTGTTAGTTGCTTCAAAATCAAGTTTGAAAGAAAAAGTAGATCTCTCTTTCAATGGAGAAATGAGAACTATTGTTGCACCAGCTCCTTCTTTGGAACATGAGCCATCAAAGTACATTTCCATAGCTAGGAACCTTCAAGATTGATCTTTTTTTCAGCAGGCTTCAAAATCTAAAACTTTTCTTCAGCATTATCCATGTTTGAAATGCTTGAACCAACATCAGTAGGTCTAGCATAAATTGGATGATTAGTGGGGTCTTTGATGTCACTAATGATATATGCCAGTTGATCTTCTCTATAAAGTCTTCTTTGTTGTCCTCCAAAAACAAGGACAGTAGCATAAGTGAGATCCATTTGCAAGGTTCCTCCCAACCTTCTAATCCATGACCTAGAAAGTAACATGCGAAATCCAGAAGGAATGTCAGCTACAACAATATGCATCACCATTCCTCTCATGGGTAATTGAAAAATTATTACTACAAGGTCTTTGATGACACCAAGGCATTGAACTTTCCAGGAATAAAAGGACTAGAGATCTTGGTACTCTTTAGTTACCTCAAGACCTAGTTCATCCATGACTACCTTGGGCATTAAATTATGTGAGGCTCTGGTGTCCATTAGATAATTATGGAAGATATTTTCATGAATATTCATAGATAGATAGAAAGGAGGGGTAGGTTCATCTTTGTATTCTACCAATGGACCTAAATTAACAGTGGGCTTGTCATATTGAAGGTTAACAAAATCAGAAGCTACTTCTGTAGGTGGGGGTTGAAGAGTTTTCATAAAGGTCTTTTTGAAATCATCATTTTTCATGAGATCTACAAGACGAACACGAATCTTTATCTTTTGTATTTAATTCTCAAAATTGAAAACAGGGGGCAGTTTGTGAGCAATTTTTACCTCAAGTGAAGGAGTATTAACTACTACCGAAATTTCCGGCAATATTTGTTTTTCAACTTGTTTTTTTTGCTGGAATTTTTTTTGCGTCCTTATTCTTCTTGGGTTGTGCAATAGGTTGTGGATTATCATAAATATCCTTTGATCTGAGGTTATATATGCTTTTATGATCAGCTACAATCATGGAATGATCAGGAACCACCTCACTATTCTGAGTATATGACATGAAATCTTTGTACTCTTCTTATGTAAGATGGATAAGCCCTTCTTTGTCTCTCAGATAATTGATATCAGTAACCTTTTCCAACCTTTCAACTTCCTCTCCATCTTCAAATATAGCATTTTGCAAAGGGGGCTGAAATTTTTGATCATCAACCTCCGTCCTCTCTCACTACAAAATTTGAGGAACTTTAGGTCTTTTAAATTGCTGCCTATTAGGCAGATCAAATGAAACATTTCTAGTAGTAGCTAGTCTGGCTTCCATCTTAAGCTTGTACATCTCAGTAGTCAATGACTTGACCATCTTGGTTAGCTCATCTAACTTAGGATCAATTTTTGAAGTTCCTGAAGTAGAAACTTCAGATTTTTGCTTTCTTTTTTTCACTGTCAATCCCTTCTCTAAGCCAATTAGCTGCTAACACATTAGATTCTACTTCCAGTGCATTGTCTTTCATTTTTGTTAGTGTTGCAAATCTGCTTTCTCTTAATAATAAACAAAAATCAGGATCAAAGGCACCAACATAAGTGATTTTGGTTGAAGCTTCAGTAGGTTTTATTTTAGTAGGTATTTTTCTATACATATTATTGAATATCTTGGAAAAATCATAAACCGATTCTCCTCCTTTTCTTTTTATTGCACCAAATTCAATGATATAATACAGAAAAAACTTTTTTATCACCCCATTTCCTTAAAAATGTATCATCGAGGGTTTCAATTCTAGTGATGCTACCAGCTGTCAAAGATCTGAACCATTTTCTAACATCACCCTCAAGACTCTGAACAAAAACTCTCATCCAGACATCTTCATGCTCAATATTCAAATTATCAGCATAAGCACAAAAATCAGCAAGGTGTTCTTCAGCTGTCACCTCTCCCTCACCACTAAACCTAGGCATGTACTTGATATAATATCCTACAGGTCATGCATTTATAGGATGAGGTAAAACCAAAGGGGCATACCTAGCAGCAACAATTGCATCCATTCGGTTAGGGGGGGTTTGGATCTGCCATGGTGTGAGTTTTTGGGATTTGTGGAACAACAATAGGTGGATTGAGAACAAAAAAATGATGAAGCACCAACTTGTGATGTAGGTGTTGTTTTTTGGTTGGAAAACAAGGGAGGTATAGGATTTTCTACAAAATCAGGGGATAAGTTTGTAGGAATTCTTGAGTGACAGCCTTTGAGAAATCAGTAGTAGATGAAGAAACATTTCATTTACTCTTTTTCTTGATTAGATTTTCAGGGTTAGAAACTGGGATTCTCAAAGGGGAATATGGGTTAGCCCTAGTTCCAGTCCTTCTAGGAGCTAGAACTTATCAAAGGAGTCGCCAGGTGTAAAGAAGTCTAAAAATACAGCTGGAACTGTGCACCTCAGAACTATACTTATAACTGTGTCATTCACCCATGGATAAACTTCGATTCGCCTCCCCGAAAACGGCGCCAAAGATGTTAGCGTAAGAAGTCACTCCTTGACTGCTTAATGAGTAAGCCTTACACATCATAGTTCATTTCACATTTTAAAGGGGTTGTTTGAGTGGTGGGATGATTTGTATGTTCTTTAAGACATTCATGCATTCGACAAGTTGTGGCAAGTATAAATTTTGTGGGTAAAAGGTAGTATAGGGAGAAGAGTACACAAGTGGAAGAATATGAATAGCTGGTACCTATTTCAAGAAATATTCCTATCCTAAATCAATCACACAGCTATGATGATGACCTTTAACACAAACTCTGTTTCTGTTAAGCAAACAACACTTAGAAAATAGATTTCTTGTATAAAGTATTTTACAAATCCCTTATGAAATTTTCACTGACATGTTCTATTACACACATATAACTTGAAAAAAATTGAAAGAATATAATTTCTTGTTAACTCCTTTAAAAACTTCTCACTCACACTTTACTAGTTGCTGCAATTCATATTTTAGAAGAAATTAACAAAGAAAATATACACACCACACATTAGATGCTCCTTGAATCACAAAATCCTCCAGAATGAAGCAAAAAGGTTTTTTATTATATTCAGCCTTCAAGTAGACTAACATCCAACCTGGAAATAGTATTTACAAGTGTTATATATAGAAAGAGAGGAACTAACTCCATCTCTTCTAAAAATAAGGAAACATTAATTCTAACATAACATATGTATCAAAAGGCATTATAGCCTTATATCCTCGAAATATAATAGAAAGGACAAATGGAGAAAGAAGAAGAGAAGAATTATGGGCTGGAAAGTTGAGTGTGTTGTCATGCTGCCGCTTTTTCCGTTTAATTATCTTCTTCTGCCTTTGGTCTTTAATAACCATGTAGCTTAATTTAATAAGACCTCCAACAACCTCATAACCACCTCTCACCATCACTTATATCATCCATTTGGTTATGGGTTATTATCCATCCTTAACTAGCTCAGAAAAACTTGCTGATAAGTGTCAAAATTTAGGTTAAAAAAGGTGCTGCCAGAAATTCCAGTAAAAACCTGTAACTGTGCAAAATCTAGAATGCTACCAGAAATTTCAGTAACGCCATGTTTCATTTTCAAAATACACAGAAAATGCTGAAAATTCTATGCTGACTTGTATTCCATCACACCTAGGCTGATGTTCAAAATTTGTAACTGATAAGCAAAAAGGGATTAGTACTAAAAACCTTTTTACCTTTCCTCTATGTGTGTTGCAGCCTCAGCCAGTTTATCTAAATCAGTTTGTTGTCAGCAACTAATTTTTCTGGATCTGGTTGCTCTTTTAGTAGCCTCCTTGACAAGTTCTTTATATTCCTTAGAACCTTTTTTTTGTTTTTCTTCTCTTTCAGGGCTCTGAGTGTTGTTTTGAAGGGGTTGTATTCTTGATTCTCTTCATGGAATTCTCTAATTTCTCTGTCTTTGAACCTTCAGGTTTCCCTTCAACATCAATGACTTTTTCCATTAGGTTTGGCTTGAGTAAAGATTTGTATTTAAGCCTAAGCTTATTGTTGTCTCTTGTGTTCATATTTCTGGTTCTAGCAATAGTTTTAGCTTCTTCTTTCTTCTTTTTACTACTGATTTCATATCCAACATCCTTGAGGGGCTCTTCATCTGATGGTGTTGGCTAATACTCCTTCAACAACTTTTTTTGAATATTGTAGGAATTTACTGAGTAAGTTCCTTAGATCAAAAACCAAAGTTCACCGCTCACAAATAGATCACAAACTAGTACACCAGTATTATCACGTGGTTAAAACCCTCGACTAGGGAAACAGTCCACGGCCTGAGCCAACGTGACCACTTCAGGCAATTTATTAATATAAAAAGAAAGATTACATATGTTTCTCTCATAAACGGTTACTGAAAAAATGACCCTCCATGCTCTTTAAATAGAGATCATGGACCAATTGGGTGTTAAGCCACAGATAAAGTGTCGTTAATACCAAGGAGAGAGTGAACCATCAGATCACTACAAATCATGACCGTCGGATTATAAGTTACAAATGTACATAGTAAAGAAACACACTTTACCTAACTCTACACTAGATTAAGTTATTCTTAACTATTTCCTATGTGTCAGAATATCCTAACATCCCCCCTTAAGAGCAACTTGGGATAGGATTGAAGGATTTACAAAGGTGAAACAAAGGAGCATATTTCCCATGTGTCGAAATATCCTAACATACCCCCTTAAGAACAAATTGGGATAGGAATGAAGGATTTGCAAAGGTGACACAATAGGAGAAGGAAGGAGGCATTAGAGCCTATCCCCCCTTAATGATAAATTTCCTGAACTCCAAGCATGGATCGAAGTTTGGTTAACTTCACTTGTGTGAGAGCCTTTGTAAAGATATCAGCTACTTGATCATTGGTTGGAAAATACTGCACTTCAAGAACATGATCATGAATGAGCTTTCTGATGAAGTGTATGTGGAGCTAAATGTGTTTCATACACTGATGCTGAACTGGATATTTACATAGTTGAATCGCACTCTGATTATCACACCAAAGTGTAGTTGGATGTTGCTGATGAAGACCAAATTCAGACAGGATCTGACGAAGCCATATGGCTTCCTTGCTGGCTTCAACTGCACCATGATACTCTGCTTCTGTTGAAGAAAGAGAGATGGCACTTTGTTTCTTACAAGACGATGTAATAGGTCCTGAACCAAGAGTGAATACATATCCTGTAGTAGACTTTCGATCATCAGGGTCACCAACCCAATCAAAATCAGTGAAACCAATCAACAATGGAGATGTTCCTACATTGTAATGAATCCCAAACTGAGTTGTACCTCGAATATATTGAAGTATTCTTTTAGCTACTTTCCAGTGACTTTCATGAGGTTGGTGCATAAACCAAGCAACAATACCAACGGCAAAGGAAAGGTTAGGACAGGTATGGGTTAGATACAGAAGTTTACCAATAAGTTGACAGTATAAGGTAGCGTCAACTTTAGGGGTAGTACAAGTGACTGAAAGCTTGACTCCATACTGAAAGGGAAAAGGGGTTGGCTTACAATCTTCCATGTGAAAGTGGTGTAGAATATCACAAGCATATTTGGACTGAGAGAGGGTAATACCTTCTTTGGATTGCAATACTTGAAGACCAAGGAAATAATGCAAGTGTCCTAAGTCTGCCATTTCAAACTTCTTTTTGAGGCTAGACTTCACATGGTTTATATGGTTGGGATCAATACCAATAAGGATAAGATCATCAACATAAAGAACAAGTATGGTGAAGGACTTACCCACTTTCTTGGTGTAGACATTGTTTTCAAAATGACACCTAGAAAATCCATTATCTAATATAATTCTATCCATTTTGGCATACCAAGCCCAAGGAGCTTGTTTGAGACCATGGAGAGACTTCCTAAGGCGAAAAACAAGGTTAGAGTCATTTTGGATAAAGCCAGGGGGTTGTTCCATGTAGATTTCTTCATGCAAATCTCCATGTAAGAAGGCAGATTTAACATCCATTTGATGGACTTCCCATTTAAAGAAGGTAGCAAGGGAAAGAACAAGGCGAATAGAATTCATTTTGGCAACAGGGGAGAAGGTTTCGGTATAGTCAATGCCTTCAACTTGAGAAAATCCTTTAGTAACAAGACGAGCTTTATGTCTATCCACTTTTCCATCTGGTCCAAACTTTTTTTTGTAAACCCATCTGCATCTGACAAGTTTTCTTCCTTTTGGAAGAGGAAAAAGATCCCAAGTATCGTTCGCCAATAAGGAACGATATTCTTCATTCATAAATTCATCCCAATCTGGATGACCGGAAGCTTCTTCAAAGGTGTTTGGATCAGGATTTTCTGGAACTTGAGCCAATAAGGAAGAGGCTCTTTGGAACTGAGAACATGTACATCATTGATCTACAGGGTCACCTACAAGAGAACTTGTTGCTTCTCTAGTAGAGCAGACCCATCTTGGAAGCTGTGGAGCTGAAGGAACATCTTCAAGAGGTGAGGAGGATTTTCATCCCCATTGTCATCATCTGAACTAGAAGGAATGTTGTCAAAAATAGAAGAGATAGAGAGAGGTGGTACATATGTCGAATCAGGCTCGCAGGCCAAAGGTGGCACACCCGCCGAACTAGACTCGCAGGCCGATATATTTTCATCAAAATTTACATCTCTTCTAATGATTCTATTATTGGATTTTGGTTGAAGAAGTCTATATCCTTTGACATTTTCAGAATATCCAACAAGAATGCATTTTTCACTCTTAGGTTCTAAGGCTTTATGTTAATTCGCATCTGGAATATGGGCCCAAGCATCATTTCCAAAAGCACGAAAGTGACTTACATATAGTTTGATTGAGATCCAAACTTCTTGTAGGTTATATTCTTTAAAACCTTAGTAGGGGTGCGATGATTATGTCGAGGTTTGTTGTTACACCAAAACCTGCAGGTGTTGGTAAACTTCCAAACCAATAACTAGGATCTCTAGGGTGAGAATTACGGATTCCATAGAGGTGTGGTGATTACTCCAACACCCCCCCTCAAACGAAGCTCGGGGGAATCAATAGCCCCTCAAACGCAGCTCGGGGGAATCGAACCTGGGTCCAGGATCTGATACCATGTAGGACTTTACAGGGTAAGTTCCTTAGATCAAAAACCAAAGGTCACCGCTCACAAATAGATCACAAATCAGTACACCAGTATTATCATGTGGTTAAAACCCTCGAAGAGGGAAAAAGTCCATGGCCTGAGCCAACGCGGCCACTTCAGGAAATTTATTAATATAAAAGGAAAGATTACATATGTTTCTCTCATAAACAGTTACCGAAAAAATGACCCTCCATGCTCTTTAAATAGAGATCATGGACCAATCGGGTGTTAAGCCATGGATCAAGTGTCATTACTACCGAGGAGAGAGTGAACCTTCGGATCACTACAAATCATGACCATCGGATTATAAGTTACAAATGTACATAGTAAAGAAACACACTTTTAACTAACTCTACACTAGACTAAGTTATTCTTAACTATTTCCTATGTGTCGAAACATCCCAACAAATATGTTCTTCCAGAAATTTTGGTAGCACCTACGCTTTTGAATTATTTGTTTTTGTAGAGCTTCCTCTTATGGATCTAGTGTATACATTTGGAAATGGAGGAGCAGGGGGTACTATATTCATGGACTTGGGCTTGCTTGTTGAGGAACTCTCTCCTTTTTCCACCTTTCTTTCAATTTTTCCTGCAGAAACTTTCTCTTTCTTACCTTTGGCCTTCTTGTGAATATTTTATTTTTAGGCCTTTCTTTTTGTTCTTCTCTTTGCAGGCTGAGGGTTTGACTATGGAACTGGAGGTGTAGGTGCAGTTTGGCCTGCCCTATAGAATAGAAAGTGGTCCCAAGTCTGGTTTCTCTTCCTAAACTCTTCTTCAACCAGAACTTTGATCAAAGCTTGATGGTATAAGCTATACTCAGAAACATCATTATGGTTTTGAACCCTTGTTGACATCTTGGTCAGGTTTTTCAACAAGAAAAATGGCAGATTCAATGTCTTCATCCCTGCAATATGAGAAACAAACCTCATGTGATAGAGGAATATGATTGTATACCTCCTTTCACATGTGAGGTATATCTTGATAAGCTTGATTAACTCTGCCCAGTCATTCTTAAGGTAGCTGCTTGGGATTCCTTTTTCCCAGTTTGGATCTTTGTGAGCATCCTTAAGGAAGTTTTTGAGATCACCTCCTATAATAACTTGTCCCTTGAACCACCTTTCTCCTTCTTGGGGAAGGTTAAAGGCTTCAACAATGGATTCTTCAGAAACCTGCAAAGTGAGGCCATAAATTGTAGCCTCATGTCCATTAAAAGAGTTAGTAAACTCTAGGGCTACTCCTGAGTGAGAGCTCCCTAACCTGGTACAAAGAGGATACCATCATGACTTTATAAAAAAAGTTCTTGCCCTCAAATTATCATTAACCAAATATGCACCCTGTGCCTCTATTCAATTTATCTTACCACCTATTTTAGTCATCTTCAGAAAAATAAATGAATATGTCTCCTACAGATGATAGGTGGCAGAATAGGAAAAGTTTACCTTACAGGTGTGGCCTGTATTCTTCTCTAGAATCTTGTCTAAAATCTAGACTTGAGTCTCCAACTATAAATCTCAGCAAATTCTAATCCAGTAGCTCAAACTTCAAATGACAGCATTCCTGTATTTTAGGTGGTTTTTAAAACTAAATTTTGTTTCACCACCCCATGAAAATCACCCTCCATCATTAAAAATATTCATGATCATGATGTGCACCATGTGACACACCATCACCACCTACAGTTGGCTGTGTTTTTTGTATGGGAGCTCCAGATGCCTTATGGAAAGTGCTTTTATGACTTTTAGTCACCTCTACAAACTTTGTTGTTAGTTGGCCGGAATTTGCGGTAGTACTGGTGTTACACCATTTTTTGGTCATCTAATCCATTGTTATTAAATGGACCCAAGTACACCAAGTAAGACCAATTTTACCCCAAGTAAAATCGCATTCACTATGAAAAATAACTCGGTAAGCCACCTTTATTAAGTTGTTTATGGTCTAAACAGGGAACCCCATAAGGAAATATTAAATAAATATACATTTGTTTGATTTTCCTCAAGAAATTATTAGTTAAACAATAGTTTAATTAATATTTCTGGTTATATTTAACCCAAAACAAAGAAATTAATTAGATAAATCATTATTTATCTTATTATTTTCTAAGAATAATTGTTTAAATCTTATTTAAATAATATTCTTTGTTAAATATGACTAATTCACCCTTAAAGAATAATGAATCATTATTTATTTGATTATTAGTTAACCATATCCTTAAAATAATAAATAAATCATTTATTTATTTATTATTACTTAATCACATCCTTAAAATGATAAATAAATTATTTATTTATTTATTATTTACAAATAAGGGGATTTGACTCAAGTCAAATTCCTTTTCCCTCCAACAAATATAAAAAAATATTCCATAAAAGTTGGATCTAGATTTGGTTAATAATATTTTAATTATGCACCAATCTCTAGACTAACTCAATATTTTGTTATAAATAGAAGGCTTTTCTCATTCATTTGTCACCTTTTGTTGCCTAAAGATCACTCTTGATCTCAACTCTTGGTCTGGCTATTGATCCATTATCATAGCCATATTTTTCCATTTTTGTCTGGGTTTTCTACACCATCAAGAGAGAGGAATTCTAAATTTGAAGTGTTGAGGACTTACAAGAACCCATCCCATTGAGAAGAACAGGGAACACCCTCTTGTGTTTTCCTCCTAGGTGTCATTAATAAAAATTTCATTGGATATATTCTTGTCTTGTCTATTGGATCTATGGAGTAAATCTTATTTTTCTACTGTTTAATGTCTTCTAATGCATAGATCTAGATTTTTTCAGCATTTGTCTTGATCGTCTAACTGCAAATCTGAAGATATTAGCAGTCATTTCTGCTGTTAGGGCTGTTTGTTATGTGCAGCTAAAGTGGTCTTTTTCGTACACCTCGAATCAAGATCCATACTAACAACTGGCAACTCCACATGGGTTTACCATTACGACCACTGTCGTTTTTCTAATCCTTGCATATCTAGTTGCTTCAAACCCTAGGATTTCTCTTCAACCCCTTGTTTTGATTATTTTTGATGTTTTTTTTAACCCATAAAACCCTAAAACGATAAAAATTCTAACCTCCGCGTGTTTTTGGACCCATTGCGCAGGTGAACAACATTAGCCGCAGCTGAGATGACAAATTTTTCTAAAACCTACCACCAAGAGTGTTGGAAGTGCAGGTCACACTTTTCTTCCCAAAACCTGTGACTTGGACCTCCAGGGCGCACTTTACAGCCCAAAAAGTGTGACCTCTGCTGAAAACAGGGCAAAAACTACGACCTGGACTTTCTGCAGCGATTTTTCTGAAAGTTTCCTGGGTTTTGCTGAGCCTCTGTTCAGGGTTTTCTGACCTCCGTCTCCACCTATTTTGGACCTGTACTTGTTCTGTTTCACTCAAATAAGTGGGAACCTACCCCCCAGGGCTTCAGTACCCTCCAAATTTTGTGGAAGAGTGTTTGTTGTTGCAGGTTGTCTAAAATTTCAAAGTCTTCAGCCATTTTTTCAGATTTGATACCTCATCTTCAGATCCACTTCAGATCGGGTTGTTATCCATCCAAATCTCCTCTTTTATCTTTGTTTGGGTTTTCCTTTAGGGTGCACTCTGCTTCCCTCCTGGAGATAGCTTTTCGACACCTCTTTTTACAACAATTTTCCTCTGATTTGTTGTTGTTTTTTGCACCACTTTCCAGCAGATTTTTTCTTTTAGATCTCTGTCCCTCTTGACCCAAGATCTATTAGCCTTTTTTAGTGTGTTTAGATTAGTTTTTTGCACACCTATAGACTAATTGTTGAGAGAACCGCCTCCTTGGGTTTAGATTATTGCAGTGTTAGCTGTTTATTTTCTATTTTGCGGGCCTATATACTGTCATTTGTAGGTTTATTCATAGCTCTACAGCAAAATTTTTCTTTTCTCTACAAATGTCTGGGTTTAAAAATAAAAATTTACACACTTTTACACACACACCCTAAGTGAAAAAGGGCTTGGTTAACACCGCCAAGAAAAGACTCTACAACATTGAAATAAATTGATCCTACACCTCTCTGCCCTTGTTTCGACATTGTAATCAGTTGATCCTGCACCTCCCTGCCCTTGTCGGTCTCTTTTTCCGTTGTGTCTTGTTTGTGTCGTCACCATTGCACCACCAAGGCATTCATCCCGAAGACTTCTTGGCCTTCATCCTCAGTTTCTGGTAGGGAGACTTACTCCTCCGCCTAGGATTCGAGTTAGTCCTCAACAGAGTCTGCACTCTGACTCTTCTTCTGGTCCTTTGGGTTCTCCTTCTCCATCCATCTTCGGTTCTCCCCCTGTCACCTTCACCATGTCTGGTGCAGGACCTAACACTGGTGGTAACCCTGGCCCTCCCACCGGGAATACCACTAGTGGGACCACAACGGACACTACCCTGGCTGCATCCTTGCTCCCTTTCATGGCAGGCCTCAGCCTCCCCGACTTTGACCAGTTGATAAACGACCCTATACACAATGATGCTAAGTGGCCTGCTATGCCAACAAAGCTCCCTTCAGACATCCCAGAATTTTAAGGTCTTGCTGGAGAAGATCCCTCAAATCATATTCGATATTTCCACATGTGGTGTTCGTCTAATTCCATTACTGATGACTCTGTTCATCTTAGGTTGTTCCAGTGAACGCTTACTAGTGAAGCTTCTAAGTGGTATGTTGATCAGGCCCTTTCCTCTCATACCACCTTTACAACTCTGGCCTGGGCTTTTTTGTATTATTCCAGCTTCCCCTTCGTTACGACACTGGTACTGAGCTCTTGACCTCTTTCCGTCAATCATCTGTGACCCGCCTATCCAAACATGTTCAGGAATGGCGGAGAATAAGGAGCCTATGTCGAGCCCCTACTTTTGAAGACCATGTCTACATGGACTAGTTCCTTAGGACTCTCTTTTCGCCTATCGGGAAAGACGTTGCATCGCAATTTCCTCAAACCAAAGAAGCCGCTCTCCAAATTACGTTAAAATATGACCTGATCTACGCTCAGTCAGGTTATGTTTATACCGTCCTACCTGATCTTCCCATACCTGGTGGTGCCAACACACCAGGGGCATCTCACACCGTTGACGATATCGTTGGAGCTCTCATTAATCCATATTCTCAACCTCCCATGGGCTATGGTTTCTCTCAGGGAGGGGCCAGCTCCTCCGGCACTTTTCCCCCTCCCGGTAGCACGTATCTAGGATACCACATGCCTCATCCTTTTTCCCAACCTTGTGTTTACCACACTGCTACCCAACCTCCTTATTATCTGTATCCACAGCTTGGTGCTCTGGCTCCTATAGCATTAGCACCTCCTCCTCCCTTGCCTTCTCAACCCCCGCAACAGCAACCACCACCCCCTCCGAGGCAGGTATACACATAGCAGGGCACGACTAATCCTCCTACCTCAAAAAGGAAGAGGAAAGACAATCAAAATCAAGTTTCCTCTAGTAATCCTGGACCTAATCAAGGTAATGCTCCTAACACTACTTAGCCCAAGCAGGATAGGCCTCTTCATACGAACAAGCCCTGTTTTTGTTGTGGTGTTTATGGTCATTATACGCATGATTGTCCTCTTTTGCCACAAATGCGACAGCTATGGGAATCTCAAGCAACATTGAGGGGACAGCAAGCCATCCCTTCCGTTCCTCCCGGTCCTGCACCTAGTCAGCCGGCTTTGCTTATGGATCCTTTCCCTCAACAGGGATTTGTGGCTACCCAACCACCTAAAGGACAGGGGGCCACTCAATCTCTTCCATCTAGTTCCCTCGATTACCAGATTTTCATGATTTCCTCTGATCAACCTTCTGAACCTTCTTCTCCTGGCCCTTCACCTTCAGTTGGTACTCATGACCCCCTTTACCCTCATGGGACAGTTCCTCTCGGCCTCAACCATCTTGGCACCATCTCGCCTGGTCATTACCCCTCTGGTCAGATACCGTTCCTAGCTCCCCCACTAGGAGTGTACACAGTACCTGTTATGGCCACCCTCTCTCTTCCTAACCTGACCCTTGGGATTCCCGTCTGGTACCTCGATCCTCCAACCGCTACCCCACTTGGTTAACCTAAACCTTATCTCGCTTTGACCCCGGTTCTACCAGTACCTATGACTTCTCCCACTGCAACAGTGCCTCAGTCACCTCAAAAGGAACCACCTCCTATGGTGACTGCTTCAGGTAAGAAGGGAAAAGCTCCCAAGGGGGCATCAAAGGATAAGGCTACCCCGACAAACCCTACCCCCTCTCGGCCTCCAAAGCGTACCATCCAGTGTGCTTTGTGTGACAGTGTCGGCCACGCCACCCATAATTGCCCAAAATTGCCTCACCTCTAGTCCAAGATCAATGAGTCATTTCCGGAATCTGATATCCCAGAGGTATATGTCACTATACCCGATTCAATCTCGAAACTCAAACCATTGCGCACAAATCACCCTTGTGCTTTATGTGATTTCCATTGCAATTACACTCACCTATGTCCTCACCTCGAAGAGTATCATTCCTCTTTATAAGCCTCACGCCAATTCGAGGCCGAGTGCCATGAGTCACCTGCTCCCTTATTTTCGCATCTTGCTTCAACAACACCTGAGGAAACAGATGCTCCCATTAAATTTTCCCCTTATGATGTTGAGATAACGGGGCCTTGGTCGGAAGTCCACGATGAGACTTCCCCTGATGTTTTGTCTAACCTCCCTTCAGCCCACTCCCTAGTCTCAACATCGGTGGATCCTTTGTCTATTCACTCTCCCGCTACCCCTTGTGACGATGCACATACAAACCTCTCCTCTCATAATGAGGAGTAAGGTTTTTTCGTCACGTCAGGTGGTCTTTCTTCCATCAGTCACCCCATCTTCTATTATGATGATGAAATTATGGAAGTTGCGACCACTCCTGACTTTATCTACCCCCCTTACATCGAACTCATGCATTCGAACCACATGCACCATGTGGCCATTACATTGATACCCAATGATTGGGTAAGGGGGGCACTCATATTGGAGAGACCAGGAGAAGCAGTTCTTCAACACTCTCCTAGTGAATCTAGTCGTGATGACTCTAGTCCCATTACTCTTCCACATTTAGAATAACTTCTAGAGTCCCATATCACTTCAAGATCACTCTAGGAATGATACCCCTCATCATTCCTTCATTTTTCATCAACAACCCAATCTCATAGACATTGTGGTTGACCAACCTATAGGTTTTCTGGGAGAACATCAGTTCATTATCCCAAATATTATATTTTGGGTATTAGCACCATGTATGCCAACCTAGAAACTTAAATTCCATTTGATTCATATAGGCAGAACCAAAAGGGATTGGTAATCATCTATTTCCTTTCTCAAACTGGGTAACCATACCGAAAACAAATGGCACACCACATCATTAAAATGTGTTTAGATTTCCCTTTTTCTAAATACATTTTGGCATGTCCACAACATGCTTGGGGGAACCTATGCCCCTCAACCATAAAAATCCCAAATCTCAGCCAAAAACAGCACTGAAAACCCCTTTTTCTGACAGGTCACACTATTCAGGTCATTTCCTGGGACAAGTCGTAGTTTTATGCCAAGAACCTGCTATCCAGGTCACAAAAAAAACCCCAAAAGGTGCGCCCTGGCCTGTTCATGAGCTATAGGTACCTAAACTAAACTTTCAATCCACTGAAATGAAAGAGTAGGATTAGGCCTCTTACCTACAACTGATAGATCTCAAATTCCAACGGTCAGTTTATTCACTACAACTGCCACAAGCCTTAAGGCCTCCTCTCCTCACAACATTCACCACAACTCCACCGGTAAATAAGTGAATCTGGAAGGAAAATGCCTTATTAAAAGAAAACCCCTGATTTTTCTTTCGCTTACTGTGACCAAACTGTAGCTCAGTTTGAAGAACCATATATACCATTGGAAAGATCTCACCAAGCCCTCAAAGGGGTATCTATTGGCTTTTTGTGATTTGATACTTCACCAGGACACCTTTTGACCAAGAAGTGCCACTTCACCCTTCTTCAAAACTAAATTTCTTCACTTGCAACACTCGTACCGGGGGCATCATGTTGCCTCCATACTTTTCCACACTCGTGTCGAATTTCGTCATGAGCTACCGTCTTGTACTCATGCTTTTAGTGTCCCCATTGGACCCCTTTTCTGTGTCGCAGCACCATCGAGTCACCCTTTTTTAGAGCATCCGAGTTGAGTCATCAAAGCTTTCATGGAGTCTATCCTGATATATTCCTTCATCCTTCATTGCTTGGTCCCTCTCTCGTGTCACACATTATGACCTCCATTTCCACTGTCCCCTATCCCTCATAATATTGTGTCAGTCGCTGCCGAGTCATCCATGCCATTTATGCTCTAACAAGGGAATTCGTTTGTTCGCTACTCAGTCTCCCCCATTTCATCATCATCATTGGTGTCATTATGTCAGTCACTCTACTATTTTCTCTCATGCCTTAGTTGAGGATCCCTTATTGCCTCACCTATGGCGGATCTCCTTCTGTCGACATCAGCTCATTCATTCTAGAAGAAAGGTCTAGAGGGCAGTGTACCTTGGCTCCAGCTTCCACTCTTGTTCAGTGCCTCGGATCAGGAAAAGGGACTCCTTCTTGCCCTTTTACTTGATTGTTTCTCAGCTCCAGCTCTTTTCAGCATGATGGAGATCCATATACTTGATGGTTCAGTGATGCAGCAGCTGACATCAATGATTTTCTTCTACTTCATTTCAGCCTTCGATGCAACTCCATACATTTGATGATGTCGGCCTTCAGATTCTTGCAGCACCTTTTTGTTTGCATGTATCGGTCAAATTTTCAGAGCCATCTCCTGTGTTCAAGGGCATCTAGGTTGTATTTATATCTCATGTATCCAGATATTCTTCTACAAGCCCTGGCTGTTATCCCAGGCACAATATGTATGTGGGATTCATTATCGTGTTATTTATCTGGCTCATGTTGATGCCAGCATATGCTTTATTATTGCGTTCCATGGTTTTTCGGGCGCCTTATTGTTTGTACTATTGCCTCGATAGGCATAGGTATGCCTCCCCCGCTGCCTATAGCAGGTACTCACTCATATAATAAAATATTCCATAAAAGTTGGATCTAGATTTGGTTAATAATATTTTAATTATGCACCAATCTCTAGACTAACTCAATATTTTGTTATAAATAGAAGGCTTTTCCCATTCATTTTTCACCTTTTTTTGCCTAAATATCACTCTTGATCTCAACTCATGGTCTGGCTATTGATCCATTATCATAGCCATATTTTTCCATTTTTGTTTGGGTTTTCTACACCATCAAGAGAGAGGAATTCTAAATCTGAAGTGTTGAGGACTTACAAGAACCCATCCCATTGAGGAGAACAGGGAACACCCTCAGAAGCTTTCCTCTCCCAAAAAGCCATTAATAAAAATTTCATTGATATATTCTTGTCTGTCTATTGATCTATGGAGTAAATCTTATTTTTCTACTGTTTAATGTCTTCTAATGGCTAGATCTAGATTTAAGATTTGTCTCTTGACATCTAATCGTTAGACCAAGATGTTAGGCAAATATCTCGCCGTTAGGGCTGTTTGTTATGCGCAACTAAAGTGGTCTTTTTTCGTACACCTCGAATCAAGATTCATACTAATAATTGTCAGTAAGTGTGCCTAGCCGTGAATGGTTATGGTGTGCGCAGTTGTTACAATTCATTTTTGGTCATCTAAACTACTATGTTACTTTTAGATGGGCACACCATGTAAGACCAATTTTACCTTAAGTAAAATTGCTTTCACTATGCGAAATAACTTAGTAAAACATATTTATTAAGTTGTTTATGTTGTAAACAGGAAACCCCAAAATGAAATAATAAACAAATATATATTTGTTTATATTTCCTGGTCATATTTAACCCAAAACAAGGAAAGCAATTAAATAAATCCTTATTTATCTGATTATTTCCTAAGAATAAGTTATTTAAATCCTTATTTAGATAATATTCCTAGTTAAATTTGACTAAATCATTTATAAATAATTAAATAAATCATTATTTATTTAATTACCCCACCATTTCCTTAAAATAGTAAATAAACACATTTTATTTATTACTTATAAATAAAGGAATTGACCCAAGTCAAAAATCCTTTTCCCTCCAACAAATATAATAAAATATTCTTAAAGGGTGGTTCTAGAATTTGATTAATAATATTTTATTCATGCACCAAGTTTCTAGGTCACCCTAATATTTTGTTATAAATAGAAGGGTTTTCCCCATTCATTAGTCACCTTTTTTTGCCTAAAGATCAATCTAGATCTATGCACTTGGTCACATTTTCTCCATTTTTTGTCTTGTGAGGTCCCATTGAGTTCTATGTTTGTCTGGGTTTTCTACACCAACAAGAGAGAGAAATTCTAGATCTGAAGTGCTGAGGACTGTCAAGAACCCATCCCATTGAGGAGAACTGGAAAACACCTTTCTTGTTTTCCTCCCAGGTGCCCCCTTTCAATATAATATAAAAAATTCTTTCAAATACATCGTTCTTGTCTTGTCTATTGGATGCATGGAGCCACATTTTACTTTATCTGCTTAATGTCGTTTATGCTTAGATTTGGATTTGTGCAGCATTATTTGGATCACCTGATTGCAGATTTAAAGATATTTGGCAGCCATAATTGATGTTAGGGCTATTTGTTATGTGTATCTAAAGTGGTCTTTTATGAAGAAAGATTCATACTAACAAGTGTGATCACCATGATCCCTTTAACTCATAAAAACATGTACCTTAACGTATGGATAAACTGACTTGGCGTAGACAGGCCTGACGAGAAATGGTTCAATCATTAACTACGGATGACACATGTGACTCAACGTATACAACGACTTGACCTTAGCTAACTAAATGTAATACGACACCTATCATTAAATCCTAAAATATTTAAAAATATTTGATGTGTATTAACCCTACGACATGTGGTATAAATAAAGCAGATGTGTGTTTTCATTTTATTTTAAAAACAGAGTATGCTTCTGGAAATTCCGATAGCATCGGAAATAAAAATATAAATATAGAAATAGGAAATAACAGACTGTCCGAAAGGCTAAAAAAAAATGGTGCTTCCAGAAATTCCGGTAGTACCCAAAAAAAAAAAATTGACTTTGAATTTTTTGAGCTTTAATCCTAAAAATAAAACTATGGAATGGACTCATGAATTAGCAAAGAACTATGCTAACATATAGCACTATCACCTCCAAGTTTGTACGAACCATGAGTTGATAAAGTAAAGTAGAGTAGCCTCTAGAAGTTGCAGCACTATTAGTGCAATACCACGGCTCACCACCAACTATTTTTAGCCCACTCTCTTCAGGGACTTCACTCAAGCATTCAAGTGATGTAGTAAGCGCTAGCTGTATTACCATAACACATGAGCTCCACAGTCTCCCTTACATCTTGTGATCCCAATAGGCCCCTTCTGAAAATGGGGCATTAATTTCATGACATATAACACACCATCTCATAATGGCCAAAAATGCATAGTAGTCATAGTTGACTAATTCACCAAGTGGGCAACAACCATGCATATGTTCAATAACACAGTAGACATCGCAGCATGCTTTTTCTTTAATCATGTGATCATGTGATTCGATGTTCCAAAGGAACTTGTGTCTGTCCATGGCAAATACTTTTAAAATCAGATATTTCAAGAATTATCTAAGCTCCTTGGGTTCAACCATGAATTTTCTTCCCCATACTAGCCCCAATCAAATGGTCAGGCAGAAGTTGTTAACAAATTCCTCAAGACACTACTTCAGTGTATGGTGAAAAAACATAAAATCCATTGGCACCACATGTTATTTTCACGTTTATGGGTGTACTACATGTCAATCAAAATGTTCACAGTCATCACTCCATGCCATCTTGTTTATGGGATCAAAATCATACTCCCAATCGAGTGTGAGATTTCTACGTTGCATACCATAGTAGAACTTCACCCTGACTTTTCTCCCCTTGAGCAAATATTATTACAACTGGAGAAAGTTAATGAATATTGATAAGCCTTCCTCGAAAATAATGATTCCACCAAGAAACGAACCAAATTAACCTTCAATCGCACCATAACCCCTTTGTTCATTTAACAAGGGAGACTTATTCTTATGCTATGATCTCACCAATGAAGCTTTGGGCCTAGGGAAGTTCAAAACCTTATGCAAGGGACCTTACATAGTTAAAAATTTCCTCCTTAAAGGTGCATACATATTGGCAGAGCTCAATGGCATATGTCTCAAATACCCCACCAACAAACTCCACCTGAAAATATTTCACCCTTAATATCAAAGTTGAATATCTCCCTATGATATTGTGATGTACATGATTTCTTGTTTTTTTCATTCCATAGCCCTACCATGCATGTACTAAATTTTGGTTATATCATTGTGTCACATATGGATCAACCAAGTGCTTAATACTTGGGCTTTTTTATAGTGCTTCTCAATGGTCATAAAACCTCGCTTCTGCAGTATGGGCCATTTATTCTCCTAATCAAACCCTTCTCTATTGTATTGGATTTCTTATTGGGTCTGCTAAAAATAATCAAGATGAATACGATGTCTTCATAGGCCTCCTAGATGATTTCACACATCTTGGCATCTATCATTTGCATGTGCTCCTTGATTCATAACTTTTCATTGTGTAGTTGAACCGATCATGCAAGGTTCACGCTCCTTGATAGTTTCATAAGTACCTACATGCTAAAATTTTAGTACAAGGTTTTGATCATGTCACATTTTCACACATACCACTGAATCAGAACCAAGTCATCAATAATATAGAAAATAATATCCTAGACTATATATATACAGATTGTGTACAAAGTTGGGGCCATTGCCACCAAAAATTTAGTAAAAATCAAAAAGAGGGGAGAATCCTCATAATGGGTGATTCTCCTGGTAGATCATAACATCTAGGTTGGTTTCTAGGAGGGGCCAACACCCTAGCCCCCTTCCCCACTAGAAGGAGTTCCCCTCACTTCCTTATGATCTAGGACCAAAATTAGTCGTGACGTTGTCTGCCACTACCACCCTATAAATAGTTAGTCATCACTCGTGATAGAGTTTCCCCACCGCATCCACCACACCCTATCTTAGCACGACCCATCTAGACTCTAGGATACCCATTAGAAACATCATCATCCATTGACACATGTCCCTCTCTCTCTTCTCAAGAAAAACCACTCAGTATTGCAAGGTCTAGCTCTCCCCCAGGAGCTTCGCCTGATCCTCCCTCTCAACAGGGGGGGCACCCTGTAAAATATAATCATGGTCGCTATTTTGGTCTAGGGGGGGATCTATCTCCCCCTCTATTGGTTAGACCTATCCACCGTGCACACCTCCTCTCAGCCCATCCCCATGAGGAATATTTCGAAGAATGTACCTCTCCTGGTCTCGAGGCCCCATATATACAATAAAAAAAATATCATATCATTATCATCATATATATAATCATATAAAATCATAATGAAATTAAAATAAAATAAATATACAACAACCATATACCTTAGGGCCCCCACAAGGCGCCAAGGGGCAACCCCATGTCTAGGTCTTTGCAGAAGTCCACCCTGATAGACGAGAATTCCAATATGATCTATGGGGTATATAGCCACCATGAATGGATATTATAAGTCTAGTATCTCCCTATCTCCCCACCTTCCTCACGAGGTATATAGGGTCACCATTTCTTGATCCTCAGGTCACGGGCGGGAGTCGCTAGAACTCGTATGATCAACCAAATAAGGATTGCCTACTCATAGAAAAAGAAACATAAAAAACTCTTGAATGTGAAATCTTGAAGGTGTCCCATTGCAACCCATTTGAAATCATATATAAGGTTGTGGTGCATCACCTACACCTAGTCGAAGAAGGTTTCCATACACACCCAATCGAGCACTTCCAGTCGCCACCCCATGAACTTATGCAGGTTCATCCTACCAAAAATGTGGACAATCATGATCACCGAACCTCATACTCCAACATCCAAAATGGATGCAACCTAAATCATGCCACCCTTCAAAGCTTGGGGCCCAATCCTCCAAAGGTAGGGTATGTCGAGGAGGCTCGGCGGGCACTTTGTTCCCTCAAGGCTACATTCCAATTAGGAAGTAGATATCTACCTCTACATATTTTTCTAGGTTTATCCCCCTAATGTCAAACACCTCCTGATAAGGTCTTCAAAGACCAATAAAAAAATGGAAGATATCCTCTTGTGATCAAATCAACGGGTTGTCAAATTACTTGAGGATTTCCCCCCCCATCTAAGTCTACTGTCGCCTACAGATTCACAGAATCTCAGATATTGCATCTCATATCTTAGCATAATCACGTTCTTGCTACTTAAACACCATCTGGAGAGTCTGAAAAGTCAGTAAAAAAAAAATCCTCTCAAAAAAATTCAAGTTAGGTCATTGCGGCTATATATGACACAACCACAGGATCTGCACACATTTTCTTATGACAGTTATTTAGGTGATCAAACAACTATGTCTTCAACATTTGCGCAAGTGATCACGCAGTTGTGTCCCCAATATTTGTGTGGTCACCATAGTTTTTTTTATCTAGCTATGTGCAGGTATCGCCACACCTACATGGATAACAGTCATGGAAACTACTGCCACTATCATCCTCATAGGCACAATGTCCTGCACACCTCATATATCAACATTTGTGGCCATCACTGCAACTATCTCTTGTTTACCCATGTAGGTACCCCCACACTTGTGCATCAATGCTCATCAAATGGACACTCTAGTAAATTGTAATTAATAGAAACAAAGTACATGTAATTAGATACCATGTCACCAAAGTATAAATGAGGTGGCATTATGGGCCCCACCCCCCTTATATAGGCCCCTCTTTCCATATCCTAAGCACTCCTATAAGAGCACATCAATTCCATTTTCAAAACCATTTGAGCCATTGGGATCAGGTCTCAGCATGCTTCATCAAGGCACCTTCACTTTAGTCTACTATAAATTTTCATTTTTGGCCTTTTCTACACTTGGGATACCCATCGGGTGTTCCTTATTGTTTTTCTGCTATCTTTACATATTTTCAAAGTTATCAATTTTATCTTAGCAATGCTTTCATGGAAGGTATTGGTTTCAATTTTGTAGGTGAATTTGCGCTTAATGTGGAACCTCGCCCACATAATGGCAGATCAACTATCAAGGTATAATTTCTCACTCGCATGATAGGATTTCCCCAGAATTAATGCATCATCACATATCAATCCTCCCATGTTATCCATAAGGCCCCCTTATTTTCAACCATGTTTATCTTTATCTTCTATGCGTATATGGTAAACCCCTACTTTGGTCGGTAGTTACTTTACCTCCATGGATCGCCCCATAAGTACTATTACCCATAGCATAAATGGAATCCATAAGGAATTATTTGAATTCATAAGTTTCTCTATTGATCTCATACATTTATAAGTTCGAAAGAGCAGGCTTTAGCTTAGATCGGATTTCTAAGGAATGAGTTTTTCACAGTCTTTGGAATGAATTCATTGATTTGAAGAAAACAACTCGATTGTCTGTGGATCTATAATTTTAATAAGGAATCCTTGTAGCTTATGTTCAACATACTCAAATTTTCATGAGGTTAAGTAGGAGAAGTATGCCATTTGTTTTATTTCTCAATAAATTTTGAATATCGAATTAGTAAACAGTTTTCCTTTTTTTTCATTCCTTAGAAATTTCGAATATGATTTATCCAATTAGGAATTTGTGTGTCATTTTCTTTATTTTCTCAGTCAATTTCGAATCAGTTTGTTGAAATAGAAAGTTGTGTGAATGAATTTGAGATTAACAGCTTCTCAATTTCTAGCTTGACCCCGGGGTAAGTTCCGAGTGAAGATTTCTGAGTAGAACATATCGTTAAATTCGGTTGTGAGCATGGTTTATGATGATTGTTGAGTTTATTTAGAGAATAAACATTTAATTAATTGCACTGTTATCGAGGTTAATTAGCAATTTGAATTATGTACATGACATTGAAGAGTGTAATAGGTTTCTTCACTTCATAAAATTTTAGTGCAATGATTTTAAACTAGAAATATATTTTGGTTATTCGGTACTTAATTTCGTACTAAGCGAGTATAGGATAGTCAATTTAGATTTGAACTGTGATGCCTTGTAACTCGAATATTACGAACTCCAGATTGATAATCTTAATTTAGGGAATTATAAGGACATATAAAAATCCTAACAATTGTCAACGTCTTCTGATATCCTGGGTGGCCTAAATATGTTTTTACATGAAGCTCCCTCAAGATAAGATTCTTGAGTTCACTATCATCCAACACATATATAATGTCCTTAAATATCACAAAGGCATATTTTTTAAGATGATAATACACATCCTGATCACATGTACCTTTTTGTGGCCTGTGCATAAGATCCATGTACCTGTCATCTTGTTTTCCTGCCTATAAGATCTGATCATGTAAATCCGTCCCATATGAGCTCACTATTGAAACACGGTTCAATTGTACTTTCCTGCTGAGAGAATTTGCAACCCTGATCTCCTTTCCCTTAATGTACATGATCTCAAATTTAAACTCACTGAGGGTATCCAACCATATATATTTCCTACCATTCAAATTCAGTTGGTCAAACGGACATCTTAATCCACTATAATCGCTCATCAACACAAACCTCCTACCAAGAATATAATGTCTCCACATATTCAAAGAATGAATAATAGCTACCAAATCATGATCATGAGTCACATAATTATGCTTGTGCTCATTCAGTTTCCTAGACTCATATCATATCACATGTCCCTCCTGCGTAAATACTCTACCGAGCCCTCTCTTTCAAGCATTTTTATACACTACAAACTCTTTATCTGGGTCTACAATCTTTAACACTTGATCATTTTTCAACAATTGCTCAAAATTGGCTTCACATTCCTCTATCCATTCAAACTTCTTTCCTTTCCTCTGCAATGATGTAATAGGATATGAAATGCGTGAGAATTTCCTGATGAAAATCTTGTAGTAACCTACTAGTCCCATGAATTATCTGACTTCATCCACATTTCTAGGAATTGCCCACTCCATTTTATCCTTTATCATTTTCTGGTCCACTACTATGTCATTATTGGAAACAACATGCCCCAAGTAGTGTACTTCTGTCTGAAATAAACTACACTTTCTAAGATTAGCATACAACTGATGATCTCTTAGCAATCTAAAAAAAAAATCTAAATTCTCGACATGTTATTCCTCATTATTATAATATACCAATATTCCATCGATGAATACAATAACAAAATTTTCCAGATAAGGAAACAACACACTATTCATCAAACACATAAAATAAGCTGTAGAATTAGTCATATCAAATGGAACTACAAAAAACTTATAATTCCCATACCTGGTCTCGAAGGAAATCTTGTATATTTCCTCTTCTTTGATGCATACCTGATGGTATCCTGATGGCAGATATATCTCTGAGAACATTGTTTCTCCCTTCAACTGATAAAACAAGTCATCAATCCTTAGCAATGGATACATATTCTTGATTGTCAACTTGTTCAATTGCCTGTAATCAATGCACAATCTAAGAGTACCATATTTATTCCTCATGAAAAATATTGGTGCACCCCAAGGCGATACACTTGACCTAATGTATCCCTTATCAAGCATTTCCTCTAGCTGCAACTTCAACTCTACTAGTTCTAGAATGCTCATCCCGTAAGGTGCCTTTGATGTTGGCGTTGCCCCTAGTACCAACTCAAAAGAAAAATCTGCTTCCCTGTGCAGAGGAAACTTTGGAATCTACGTTGGAAACACATCCTAAAACTGTTGCAATACAGAGTACCTCTTGAATATTTATGCATCTTCAACATCCTTCCCCTTGTCACTAGAAAGAACTACAAACATCACACACCCTGTTAGGTCCCTATAATACTAGTGTATCCCCTTATTTTTATTCTTAGTGTAGGCCCTTATTGCTATTTTTGTGCCATGTCGTTCCCATATTGTTATTACTGTGCCCCATAATATCCCAGTATTGTTATTGTTGTGCCCTTACATTGTTATTGTTATGTCATCTAGGATTATATTGTGACCCCTTGGACTTCTATATATAGAAAGGATGTTTTTTCATTTGTATTGTCCAAGAATTACTCATTTATGTAATGTAAAGGAGATTCCCCCTCGAAGAGGCTAATTTATAATTCGTTGATCTCTCTTTTATTCTATTTTGTGAGCCGGTTTCATAACATTTGGTATCAGAGCTTTGGATTCTAGGGTTTCATTGTTGCAAAAAGGTCATCGTGGCATTTTCACTATAAATTTTTTTTTTCTACAAAGTTTCAGAACCTAAACAAAAACCCATTTGAGTAGCAATCCAAAGGAACGTCGTGTAAAAATTTTAGGCCGTGGTTTGCAATATTTTTGGAGATAGGATCTGTGGAAGTTAGGGTTTTTGCAAGATCCTGAATTTCATCTCAAATAGGTGACCAAGGGAAAATTGTCATAACTTTTGTTTTAGGCTTTGAATTCGAATTCTATAAAAAGTGGCCAAAATTTCATGGACTCTAGTTTCTTATGTATCTATTTCGCGCCATACAAGTTCTATGTACTGAACCAGTCCATAATTAGGTCATTGTGTGATATTGGGCATAACTTTGCCTTGAAGAATCCAAATCAGGTCTGACCTCTGGAATTGGAAATAACTCTCAGAGGACTACTACAAGACCAAAATTAATATCTTGGAGATCCGAAATTACATAGTTACAACCGTTTCAAGATCAAGCTCTTAAAAGCAAGAAAAGAGTGCGTATTTTTTTTTTTAAATTGCATAAATTTTGTTTTAAAAACCAGTTTGAAGTGATTTCAAGGGCATATTGAAGCATAGATATTTTAATTCTACACCCATTAAGCTCTCATAAAACTCTACTATGACACATGAAGAGGAAGAATTGCAATATGATATATCAAAATTATGAGACCAAGTGAAAACAATTTCACTCTCACATAGAACAAACAAAGATGAACTAAAAGGTGACATGGATGGTTTAAAAGGTGACATGGATGGTTTAAAATTAGACAAGGAAGCTAAGATGGATGGTTTTAATAATGGCATGGAATCTAAGATTGATGGCATAGAAGAAAAACTAAAAGGCAACAAGGAAGACATGAAAGCGGACATGGAAATTTTGAAGGAAGGTTTGAAAAAGTTGCTACAAGAAATGATTCCTAATGGAGACAAGGTAGTAAATGAAACTTATGATGAAAAATAAATAAATTTTAATCATTATTTTATAGACTCTAATGTTGGATTTAAGACCCACTATATTCCAAATATAAATATGCAGAATTTTGATGGCAAGGATCTGATAACATGGATACTACAGATGGAACAAGTCCCAGTTCAAAAAATATTTCCATAACATATCGAGGAAGGAAAAATAATATTGGAAATTGAAGTAGTCAAAAAAAAAGAACACGACAACTATGAAATCAATCAATTTCGGATTATATCATCAAGTGGAAGAACTTACCAGCTGAAGATTCCACATGGGAGGATGTGAATTTTATACAGAAGCATCCAAAAGTAATCAAGCGTTGAGGACAACACTTTTTGGAAGGAGAGGGGCATCTTAGGTCCCTATAATTCTAGTGTATTCCCTTACTGTTATTGTTAATGTAGCCCCTTATTTTTATTGTTGTGCCCATGTAGTCCCCATATTGTTATTATTGTGCCCCATAGAAGCCCACTATTGTTATTGTTGTGCCCTTAAATTGTTACTGTTATGTCAGCTAGGATTATATTGTGACACCTTAGCCTCATATATATAAAAAGGATATTTTTTCATTTGTATCATCCAAAAATTGTTCATTTATGTAATGTAAAGGAGGTTTCCCCCTCGAAGAGGTTGATTTCTAAGTCGTTGATCTCTCTTTTCTTCTATTTTGTGAGTTGGTTTCATAACACACCCTTTCCTGTAACTGCGCTTAGCCTGCATAGTTGTGACCATCCTCACTGATGTAGGCTTCTTCTTTCCCTACAAAATTCTCTTTTCTCAATTATCATCCAGGAACTCAATAGCCTTTTCATAGAAATCTACTTTGGTCTGGTGAAGATACATCTATTCCCTACCCAAAATCATACTATACAGTCCCAATGGTAGTACGTTTAAATGTGTTGTTGTAGGCATACCTTTCAACTCAAATGCACAAGCTCTTACCCAGTGATGAAATATATTCTCCATACCTATAGCCAACTGCACCAACCAAGACTCTACTTGCACTTATTTTCTCAATCCACACTTATCCACTAGGTCAGGATTAATATACCTATAATTAGATCCAAGATCAATCAAAATAGAAATAACTTGATCACAAATATTACCATCCATCTCAATGATAAATGCTTCATGATTTGCCTACCTTTTGTCCACAACCGCATAAATCCAAGGAATACTATGACCAACATCCCCAACTGTCTGCACCTCTTGAGAACTATAGATGATCTGAAATGACTATATTAGTTTTTTTGTGCTAATTATCTTTTCATTTTATAAACATGTGCATACTTGTCTCATTAGTTTGCTTAAGGATTGAGGATTCCAACCATGAATTGTAGATGATTTTAGTGAATTAGAAGCATAAAAAAATCTTAAATAACATTGAACAATAGTTTAAAACAAAGAAATAAGTCACCACATGAAATTTACACAGCGGGCATGATGAAGCAGTTCACCCCTCCTTGGCTACATTTGTTGGTCCAGCTCCCAATGGCATGTCCATATTTTAATTATGCTCAAAATTTTGCAAATAGATGTATTTATAGTGCTCTAATGGTTTTTTTCTCTGCACCAATGGCTCCATAATTCTCCAATTAGTCAAAAATGACTCTTCATTCACTCAGTATGGGTGAAAATTGTGTCTCCTACTCTTTTGACCAGTTTCACCTAGAAAAACTCCACTAAAAGTGGAGAACTCCACTTAACTAGATTTAAAATAGTAAAATATGCCTTTTTGGCTGCACACACCAACCTGACCGCCGAAATTAACTTTGGAAATTGAATTTTGTGTTTCAGGTGGCCACATGCCAACCCCAATCCTATAGCTACCGTGACAATCGACAAAACCCTCATTAAACTCTAGTTTGAAATGGGTTGAACCCCGTGGTAAGCGTCGTGGGTTAAGTCTTATCCGCGAGGAATAGACATTAATCGTAGCCATGTGACATAAATTGAAACTGTTGGTAGAGAATTTTAGAGGTTAATGTTTATCTGTAGATTTTTCATTGCCATCACCATGTGACCACCATTGCGGGGACCATTGGTAGGTTGGGACCATCGACGGTCCCCAACCCCCAAACACATTTGTAACAAACTTTAAATATAAACGGACACCTATGATTGTTAAGAACCACTTGTAGCATAGACGGTAGAGCCTGTACACACCTGGTGATAGGTTGCGGGGTGGATTCCTGCGGATCCAACCAAAATTTTACCATGTAGTCTCGGGGACACGTGGTGGCCTCAGGGCCAGCCATGTGTCGCCCTATAATTGGCCCTCTCCAAACTGTACCAAAATCATTTGACCAATAGTATTCAGACACTTTTCATCCTGTAATTGATTTTGAGGAAGGAATATTCCTCAAAATATTCCCTTTTTGCTGACTGTGCTCCCAGTCAAACGTGGTCAAACTGTCGCAAATTTACATGTTTGGCATTTCAATTAGAACACGATATCTCCCTCATACGACATCGGTTTTTCAAACCGTTTGTGGCACAAAAAACAGGAAGATGAGATCTACGCAACCATACTAGTTTCAACCCAATCCTATAACCTTGAGTTTTGAGAAAAATATATGAACTCCTGATCACTCCTCCCCACTGGAAAGCTTTTGGACCCCAAAAGACTTGATTACCTTCTCAGTAGATGAGGGTACGACTCCCTCACCATTCCAACCTCCATCCTTTTCACCTTGATTGGTTTAGTGCCTTTGAGCCCAACTCGAAGGTAGTCAACACTTTCCCTCTTGGATGCTCTTGTCCTCCGGTCAAGAACTGTATCTTCTTTGAGCTCATCCAGAAATTCTGGCGAGAAATATTCAATAGAAGGTAGCTAAACATCACTTCCTTGATCATCGATCAAAGGTGGCTCATACAAACGTAATTTTTCAACATTAACAACTGAATACATTTGCATATAAGAAGGCAAGTCAAGTTGGAATACATTATTACCAACTTGTTTTATGATCTTGAAAGGACCATATCAAATGGGTTTGAGCTTTTTACCTTCCCCTTGCATCATTTCTTTGCTAATGTGCAACCATACCTCATATCTCTCTTGAAACTTGTGATCAACCCGATGTTTTTCATGCCTCTCTTTGTATTTTCTTTGACTTTTCTCAAGTTGTTCTCGAATTTGTTGATGTATAATCTTAATTTTCTCAATGAACTTTCGAGCCTTGTCAATATCACTATGGCCATCAATTGCAACATCCTTCCCAAAGATGAAGCCTAATGACGATTTTGGAAAATACCCAAAGCATACTTCAAAAGGTGAGGTTTGTGTTGAAGAGTGCTTTTCCCGGTTGTAAGCGTGTTGAATGTAATGCAGTTTTTCATCCCACAACTTAGGATGTTTGATGAAATATCCTCTCAATAGATGCACAATGGTTCTATTCACCACCTCATTTTTTCCATCTGTTTGTGGATGAAAATTGGTACTCTTTTTCAACTTTGTGTCCATCATTCTCCATAGATTTGACCAAAAATTCCCAATGAACCTGGAATCCTTGTCACTAACAATAGAAGTTGGCAATCCAAAATGAACCCAAACATGTTGAAAATAAAGTTCAGTAGTTTTTTCAACAGTAATTTTTTTCTTACATGGCATAAGTATACACATTTTACTGAATATATCCACAACTATATAAATATAATCATGTTGCTTTCTTGACATAGGTAGACCTCCAACAAAGTCCATGGAGATACTCTCCCATGCCCTTCATGGTACCGGTAGTGGCGTGTAAAACCCAAGCTTCCTATTAATAGGCTTACTTGTTGCACACATAGAACAACCTCTTATAAAACGTGACACACTATCTACCATGTGAGGCCAATAACAATACCTCTGTAGATGCACCATTGTTTTTCTTACCCCAAAGTGTCCAGCAATAAGAGATGAATGAGCTTCTCTCATGACACTTAGCCTCTCTCCTTGTGGAATACAAAGCTTGCCCAAATGAAACAGAAATTTTTTTTGCATGTGATAATATTTTTCTTCAACTTGATTCCCTTCACTCAAACTAGCATACCCATCTTGAAAATCAATGTCATGTGCATATTGTTCTATGTAACTCTCATGTACAACAGAATCATTTTTTAGTAAAGTAGATGCACTAATGATTGGTCTTGAAAGAATATCAGAAAATTTATTGAATATACCTTTCTTGTACCTTATAACCAAGTGAAACTGTTGAAGAAATCCCATCCACCTGAAATGTCTTGATTGCTGCAATTTTGTTTGTGACTGCAAGTACTGTAATGGTTGGTGATCGGTATGCACAATAGTATCTTTACCCATCAAGTAATGTTTCCACTTCTTGGCACTTTGTACCAATGCATATAGTTCTTTGTCATATGTAGGATAATCGGTCATGGCACCATTAGAAGTTTCAGAATGAAAAGTGATAGGCTTACCATGCTACAAAAGAACTGTGCCCATGGCATAATCACTAGCATCGGTTTGAATCTCGAATGGTTGTCTCAAATTTGGTAATGCAAGAACTGGAGCTGAACTGATATTTTATTTTAAAGCTTTGAAAGCTTGCTATTGTTTGCCTCCCCATTGGAAGCCTTTCTTCACACTTGTCACTGCATGCATAGGAGTTGTGATGGAAGAAAAGTTAGCAATAAACTTTCTCCAATATTGAGCTGCACCTAAGAAACTTCTTACCTCGGTAACTATTTTGGGTGTGGGCCAATTCACAATGGCTTCACTTTAGAAGGATAAATCCTCAATTCTCCTCCTCCTACAATATGTCCCAAATAGACCAAAGAAGTCTTTCCAAACTCACACTTTGACATCTTAAGAAACAATTTCTCTTTCTTCAAAATATCAAGCACTCTATTCACATGCAAGACATGATCTTCTCTTGTTTTTCTGAAAATTAAAATTTCATCTAAGTAGACAATAAAAAATTCATCAAGGAAGGGACGCAAAACACTATCCATAACACGCATGAAATTTTTCGGTGCATTACACAAACCAAAAGGCATAACTAGCCACTCAAAGAGTCCTTGTTTGGTTTTGAATGCAGTTTTCCATATATCACCACTTCGTAAATGTAACTTAGTGAAAAACTTTGCTTCATTCAGCTGATCAAGAAAATCATCTATTCTTGGGAGTGGGTATCTATTTTTTACCATAATCTTGTTCAAAGCTCGAAAATCTACACACATGTGCCAAGTCCCATCTTTCTTTGGTATCAAGACTATGGGTGAACCGCATGGCAAGATGCTTGGCCTTATGATTCCTTTGTCCAACATCTCTTTGATTTTCATCTTTATTTAATCATTCTCCATTATCAACATGCGATACATACCAATGTTTGGAAGAGGACAATCTTTCTGCAACTTAATCTCATGTTGAATCTCCCTTTTTAGAGGCAATCATGTTGGCTCCTGAAAAATCTCATGATGTGCATTAACTACATCATATAAATCTGATTTCAACTTAGGATCACATCCCTTAAATGATTAATGATTAACATGAGCTTTAGGCTTAATCATAAGAAGAACAAAGTTCTTACTTCAATTTACCAGCCTCTTTACCTGTCCAGCATTTACCATAGCAATGTTGAGAGAAACCACGCTTTATTACCACCTTGTAACACCTCCTCCCACATTTATCCACTTTCACCAGATTTCCTAGGGTAAACATGAGCTGAGGGTCACTATGATAAGACTCAACCTCCTAGGTGACCTTAAGGAAATGGAGTCAACAAATTAAGACCTTACTAACTTCTGTCAGGTGCCACAAGACCTCCAAGAGTAACCCAACTCCTCCAGGTGTCCAACCCCTAGGACAACTCACTTTTTCCCTAACCTAGAGCCCCAGTTGCTCCCTTTCCAAGGAATCCATGTGACTATGGGTTCCTGGCTGCACTCATAAGCCTACCTCCATGCAACTATGGATTTTTTTTCTCCGTTCTGTAATAGTGACTCTAAATTATGTGCCACTTTTTTAGGGCCAGGACCCAGATCTCTTCCACTACTACATTTGGCGCAAATTCCGACACTTGGTTCCGACGCTTTTGACCAAATGTCGGAAATTTCCCCAATTTTTTTCCATCCCGCCCGAAACCGTCGCTATACCGACGTTTATAGAAAGGTGTCGTAGTACCGACACTTAGAAAAGTGTCGCCATTGCGACGTTTGGAGGAAGACGTCGCACTGGCGACACTATGGCCCAACACGTCGCTATTGCGACGACTACAAGTGCGACACAATGTCTAAGTGTCGTAATTGCGACGTTTGGAGGCCTTCGTTGCAATAGCGACGCCTTTTCCGCCGTCGATATAACGACACTTATATGCGCGCTAAATACAAAAACGAAACTTATATGCACACTACAAAAAAATGATTTTATTGTTTCGTATCCGTCGTAATAGCTATATTAACGTCTGATATCACGCGCGCATCCGCCCTCCGCTCTTGCAGAATAACATTCGTCCTCAGCTCTTGCAGAACAGAATTTTCCCTCAGCATTCGCCCTTAGCGTTCACCCTCAGCTCTTGCAGAACCGAATTTTCCCTTAGCATTCGCCCTCAGCGTTCGCCCTTAGCTCTTGCAGAATAGAATTTGCCCTCAGCATTCGCCCTCAGCGTTCACCCTCAGCTCTTGCAGAACAACATTCACCCTCAGCTCTTGCAAAATGGTAAGTTCTTACTGCAGGCCCTTCCTCCTATAGTAGGGTTGACTCTATTTGGGTTTTTTGGTCAATTCCATTGGATTGTGTTAGGCTGTAGGGTTCTCTCTAGATGTCAAGAATCAAGATTCAATACCCTCTATTATCTTCATCACCTAATACAAGATTTAAATTTTTCCCAAAGAAACGCTTATTAATTTGGCAGCCATTATTTCTCCCTGCTTTAAAAACCCTACATTTAAATGAAAACAAGCATTTCATTTCGACTACAAAAATATATTAGTGTTCAAATTTAAATCTGTGATACATTAACGTCTGATATCACACATGCATTCGCCCTCCGCTCTTGGCACGCATTCGCCCGGCGCATTCGCCTCTCTCTCTCGCACCCCGCCCCCCCCCCCCCGAGCTCTTGCGAATAGCATTCGCCCTCGCCCTCTTGTAGAAGCAGTGATCGCCTTAGAATTTCCGTGCAATGCGCATTGGCCCTCAGCTCTTGCAAAATGGTAAGTTCTTACTGCAGGCCCTTCCTCCTATAGAGGGTTGACCCTACAGCCTAACCAAATAGCTCCACTTGATCTTGCAAAATGGTAATTTCTTACTGCAGGCCCTTCCTCCTATAGTAGGGTTGACTCTATTTGGGTTTTTTTGGTCAATTCCATTGGATTGTGTTAGGCTGTAGTGTTCTCTCTAGATGTCAAGAATCAAGATTCAATACCCTCTATTATCTTCATCACCCAATACAAGATTTAAAATTTTCCCAAAGAAACGCTTATTAATTTGGCAGCCATTATTTCTCCCTGCTTTAAAAACCCTACATTTAAATGAAAATAAGCATTGCATTTCAACTACAAAAATCTATTAGTGTTCAAATGTACATGTGTGCTACATTAACGTCTGATATCACGCGCGCATTCGCCCTCCACTCTTGCAGAACAACATTCGCCCTTAGCATTCGCCCTCAGCATTCGCCCTGAGCTCTTGCAGAACAACATTCGCCCTCAGCTCTTGCAGAACAGCATTCGCCCTCAACTCTTGCAGAACAGCATTCGCCCTCAGCTCTTGCAAAATGGTAGTTCCTTACTGCAGGCCCTTCCTCCTATAGAGGGTTGACCCTACAACCTAACCAAATAGCTCCACTTGAGAAAACTTTTCATAATCTTGGGGCTGGATATACTGCAGAGCAAACAATTGTAGTTATCATTCGTGCTCCAATATATTAATATACTTTTTACATTGAGCTGAAGAAAGGGAAACAAGCAAATGCTAGCCATCATACAATGCTTTGACATAAGAGTTTTGAGTGACATACTTGAAAAAAAGAACTCATCCACTGATATTTATAATCATTTGAGTTATTCAAGTTAAACACAATGTCAAGAATCAAAATTCAATACCCTCTATTATCTTCATCACCCAATACAAGATTTAAATTTTTCCCAAAGAAACGCTTATTAATTTGGCAGCCATTATTTCTCCCTGCTTTAAAAACCCTACATTTAAATGAAAACAAGCATTGCATTTCAACTACAAAAATATATTAGTGTTCAAGTGTACATGTGTGCATCACTTGTGTAGGGTATTCCTTTTCCACTTTCACATTATCCAAGAATGTGTGCAGTATAGTTCATATTTTTTGTGATTTAGATTATCTTGGAAAAGGAAAGGTAAATTATTTCCCATGGAAAAGAAGGTTTTCCCTTTTTACTACTGGAAATGGTACAAAAAAGTTCCATTTATACCCGAAACTCCTATGAAACAGGAACCAAATAAAGGCCATGTCCTCAATGGACATCATTTGGCTTTGAAAATGGCCATTGCACCGTTTTGTTTCTTATATTACGGCACGATAGTTTCTTAGGTCATTTCTTGTTTCTTGAGATCAAAAACAACCAAAGAAATCGTGAAGATCCTTTTAAGAAATAAATGACCATTTCTCAATCATATCTCAACTATTTTTTATTTTATTCAGTGGTTGCTTACTTTGAGAGAAAATTGACACTTTTATAAGGAATATAACATAAAAACACAAAATGGGAAGGAATTGATGATGTAGATGACCTTTAGTTGTTGTCAATTAAGAATTGATAATACACGATGCATGTTCTGTACTACAAACTAGATTCCTTCCTAGAGTTAGGACACAGAGTATTGAATCAAAGTTGTAGTTTATAACTTCTTGTATTGGTTCATCAATCTTGAAATTCAGACATTGCATGTCTTCATTGCTTCATGTTTGAATAATTTTCATCATATCGTACAATAGGAAATTAGGAATTATGATTATTATTACTTTATGGATCTGTTAAGTTACTTTTAAGTTTGCATGGTTTAGTGTGAAATTATTCTAGTCCCCAAACACATATAATCAAGGAATTATAACGTGATTTCAAACATTAAATATCAACAAAATCGTTTAAAGGATATTGAAAGGAAAAAGGTGATGGAAGATAGAAAGTGCCTTAATTAAATTCTCTAAGGATTTTTCAATAGTTGCTCCAAAAGCTTCACTTCAAGGCCCTTCAAGATCGTCTCCAACAATGCTATACCATCAGCTTCAACAATGTTGCTCCAAAAAATGTCCTCAAGGTCTTCACAACAAGTTTACTAGAAGTTGCTCCAACAATATATTCAATAAGGTCTTCATTGTCAACTCGTCTCTTGTTTGGGTGCCTTAATGTGCAATGACATGTTTCGAGGACTGAATTCAATGCAAGGCATATTTGAAACTCTAACTTTGTCGTCCGGTGTCTTATTAGAAATTATTTCAGTTTTCATTTTGTGTTTTTAAGTTAGATATTGTTTTCAAGTTTTTACATTTATAATTTTATTGCAATGTGGCAGACTGATGAGAGCAGTGCAGGAACAACCCAGAGACGGGATGATCGCGGAAAGAGGCCAGCGGAAGAACATGTAAAGTGCCGGCATTGCTCTATCTTCAGGTATTTTAGTTATTTACATAATTGAAATAATATTAATTTTGTTCAAATATGCAGACACCTAGCCATGGTACGCCTGATGATTCCCTCTTTGAGAAAGAGCTTTCTTCATCCCTATCTCCAGTGTTCTTGTTGCGAAAAAAGGCACGAAATGCAAGGTCGGAATTTAATACTTTGATAGACGCGCCTCAAACACCTGAAACAGAAGAGAAGATAAAACAACTTATGAGCCAGCTAGAAAGATATCAGGTTATAATAAAAAGTCAAAAGGATATTTTTTTTGTTCTGCATGAGATGAATTGTGATAGTTTGATTTTTAATTTTTACATTGACTAAACTAACAAAAAGTTCTTTTGTATGTAGCGTTTTCTGGCATTTGTTGAATCCGGTGTTGGTGGTAGTGGGACACAAGGGCAAGGGATTGCCCAACAACCCTCTTGTACACCTTCTACTCCTTTAGGTGCCAGGCAAGAAACACACCCTGCCCAAGCAGACACCCAGCCAACCGCTGAACTTGTTGGCAATGATGAGGCTGATATGGCCAACTACATTATTGCGTTTCCTGGAGCTACACGTGTCAGCTCCATAGGGACCATTAATGGCACGTTGTTGGTGAATGATGAAGGTGTCCCTATAAAGCATGTACAACTCCCAGGTAAATTTTAATATTTTAACTATTTCATGTACTTTATCTAAAACATATTTATCACGATTTTTATTTTTAAATTAATGATAATATCTTCTTCTTCTTCTTCTTCTTCTTCTTCTTCTTTTTCTGTGTAGGAAACAATGAGTTCTACAGGTATCTGGAGAGCCATGCGTTGGTAATTTTTGGCCCAACCATACGCACAGGGTGGAATTCCCAGAGTTCCAACCTAAAAAAAGAACTTCTAGATTATCTAGAAACCCTTTTTGGGGTCGGCATATTTGACAGAACAGCGGTGGCTCGGGTTGCCGGCAAATATTTGAAATATACCAGGGACACCTATAGGACGCAATTGCAATTTAAACCTAGATATGAGCGTCCTCTCACAGTTCCAGAGAGTGAGTGGAGAGCACTCATCCATGACGGAAAAGAGAAAAGGGCAAAGAAAGAAGGAAAAATGCCAATTGGACCCGCAAGGTAAATTACAACTTTAATTCAATAGCTTTAATTTTCTCTATGTCTAAAATAAAAGTGTGCTACGTCATATCTGACTTCAATCTTTTGATGCTAGGTTGCCTGACACCTCAAAGGCAACCAAAGCTAGGATTGAAAAAAAGGGCCATCACAAGCTAGGCCGGGGCGGCTACTTGAAATTAGCTGCAAGAATTGTAATTAAGTAGCTAAACATCTTATAATTAATTGTATCGCCTTCCAACGTTTTTGTAATCCTATCAAATATGATTAAAAATACACAATCATATGTAATGTAGGGTGATGACGTCGGAACAGAAACTACAGAGGAAGATAAAAATATCGCTTTCCATTTCGGCTATCAAGTCGTAGTTGAACGTCGCATAAGCTTGGGGCAGGTCCCAAGATCCAGAATGCCTGATAAGGTAAAAAATTAACCTTTCAATATGTTTGTTTTCATCCATAAATTTAATGTCTAACAACTTTGTTTAAATCAGGGGAGCAACACTACCGACGACACAAATAACCCAGTTTTAGAGCCAAATGTAGATGATCCTCATGTGCAACCTGATCATTGTAGTAGGTACCAGGTCGACAATGCTACTATCAGTGAGGGCCATGACGGTAATTAATTTCCACTTATAATTTTTTCTAATTATACCTTGATGGTTGACCTTATAACATTTTTTGTTTAAATGACAGAGAATGTTTCCCCTGAGGATCTTACCACCAGAGAGGAAGATAGGGCAACAGTCCCAACGGTGACCACTGGTGCACCAGGTAAATAATCTCATTGCATTTTTTTTTATTAATATTACCAAACTAGTTCAATGATATTTAAAAAATGACAATTAAAATTTAATATTATCTGTTTTTGTAGTCGATGCCCCGTCACTGGATGAGACCAGACATCGTGACTACGCAACTAGGTCAGCGGCGACAACTGGTGCACCAGGTAAATAATCTCATTGTAATTTTTTTTTATTAATATTACCGAACTAGTTCAATGATATTTAAAAACTGACAATTAAAATTTAATATTATCTGTTTTTGTAGGCGATGCCCCATCACTGGATGAGACCAGACATCGTGACAACGCAACTAGGTCAGCGGAGACAACTGGTGCACCAGGTAAATAATCTCATTGCAATTTTTTTTATTAATATTACCGAACTAGTTCAATGATATTTAAAAACTGACAATTAAAATTTAATATTATCTGTTTTTGTAGGCGATGCCTCATCATTGGATGAGACCAGACATCGTGACAACGCAACTAGGTCAGCGGCAACAACTGGTGCACCAGGTAAATAATCTCATTGCAATTTTTTTATTAATATTACCGAACTATTTCAATGATATTTAAAAACTGACAATTAAAATTTAATATTATCTGTTTTTGTAGGCGATGCCCCGTCACTGGATGAGACCAGACATCATGACTACGCAACTAGGTCAGCGGCGACAACTGGTGCACCAGGTAAATAATCTCATTGCAATTTTTATTATTATTAATATTACCGAACTAGTTCAATGATATTTAAAAACTGACAATTAAAATTTAATATTATCTGTTTTTGTAGGCGATGCCCCGTCACTGGATGAGACCAGACATTGTGACTATGCAACTAGGTCAGCGGCGACAACTGGTGCACCAGGTAAATAATCTCATTGCAATTTTTTTTATTAATATTACCGAACTAGTTCAATGATATTTAAAAAATGACAATTAAAATTTAATAATATCTGTTTTTGTAGGCGATGCCCCGTCACTGGATGAGACCAGACATCGTGACTACGCAACTAGGTCAGCGCCGACAACTGGTGCACCAGGTAAATAATCTCATTGCAATTTTTTATTTATTAATATTACCGAACTAGTTCAATGATATTTAAAAACTGACAATTAAAATTTAATATTATCTGTTTTTGTAGGCGATGCCCCGTCACTGGATGAGACCGGACATCGTGACTACGCAACTAGGTCAGCAGTGCGGGTCGAAAGGCACGAAACAGGAGCAGAGCATGATGATATTGATGATGTAATTAGGAGCTTTAAAAATAGGAAGAAGAAAAAAAAAATTCGATAATGTAAAATATTGTATTATTATAAGACAAACGTTACCAATGACCATACTTGGAACGTTTTTTGCGTTATATAAAAAACTCATTTATCATACTATTTTTATGTCAAGCATTAATTGCAATGTTTCCTTGCATACTTTTTGTTGAATTTTTTTTTATTAGTTATTGAATATTTTTTTTTATGCTCATGAAAGTAAAAAATGAAATATAGATTGGGTATTGGGGAATTGAGAGTGATGTGAGGGGGGGGGAGGGGCCATAAGAGCTTCCACCTTCACGTGGTTGGCCCTGTTTAGTAGAGAATAATTTATTGGAGCGATTTAATATTGGAGCAAACCTCCCTCGATCCAGTGTAGCAACAAAAAAGTCACTGTTGACTTAGTTGCTACTCTTTCAGATCGTGGGAGGCTTGTTCCAAGTTCATGCGACTCCAATAAATTGTTCTTGAAACGAAGAGGAGCTTATTCGGGTATGTTTTGACATTTTCAACATATGTTCTAACATTATCATAAGAATGCGTCTTAGAGTAAAAAATACTACATCAATTACTTGTATTTATTGTATAGATAATGATGGATTTTAATTGACTTGGCAGTGCAGGTACAAATCCTCTTGCATCATGAGCAATACAACTTGTCAACCAGGGTCATTTCCAGGATATTTTTGCTTGTGCGCTTGACCAGGTTCGTAATGTCACATTTTGTAAGTTCCTTTACGATTCATAATTCAATATTAAGCTTGTTCATGATTATTATCTAGGTTTTTTGTATGTGTTTTTTCATCTATTTGATTGTAAGCAACTCTGCATGTTTCCTGTTGTTCACTATGATTTCTCCCATTACCACTCCCAGGATGAATCCGACTTTATTATTACATAGGTTACTTTATTGTTACTATGATTTCTCCATTTACGATTTCATAGGTTACATCATGTAAAGTTGTCAATCTCAGGTTGGTGATGAGCTTTAGTTCTCCAGATTTGGGGCTTTTCTGATGTTTTCTCCCTCATGTCATTCCTGCATCACCTCGTTGTTTGAGCATGCCAATTGTCTACCACTTGTACCAATTGGCACATGTCAATCTCTGAGTGGTGCCACATTTCACCTATTTTCAGTGAGAGTTTTGGGTTTCTCTAACATAGCTTCAGAAATCTGATTCAGTGCCTGCTTGAATATCGTCACATAATACTCATGGTTTGGATTGATGAGCATGCTCTGAATGGTTGGTTGATTCATAAGAACCACCCATATAGTCATCTTGATATATTTCAGAAGTTTTCTCGGGTTTCCTTTTTCACCATTTCTAGTGGGTGGGATGGTGTGGGGTGATCCATCAATACTGGTGCTCTTGTAGTAGGGAATTTGTTTTTGGGGATATGAAGGAGCATTTGATGTAGATATCCCATTGGATGCATTCATAGATGGGCACGAGAGGTCTAGAATTTAAATTAAAAATATGCAACCTCTAGCATGGCAACCTGAAGGCTGCGAGAGACACTGGTTAAAGATTGTTTTGTGGTGGCCTTAATATAGTCGTGACTTCTTTCTATTATCTTAATGCAAATATATAGTCCGGTCTCATTAAAATGAGGATTGTGGTTGTATTTCTCTTTGGTTGTTTCTCTCTTAATGCTCCAGAAGTTGCCAAAAGTTGCGATAGTTGTTTAGTTTGACTGTTACAACTTAAAAGTGGTTTTTAGCAATGGGAGTCATGTTTTTTAAGGTTCATACTAATATGAAGATCTTGTAATTCTATATTCAGCATAAGAGAAGATGGCCTCTGCTTTGGGCGTTATGACAACAATTGCCACATCTACCTCATTGGGTAACAATGGAAAGGGGAAGAAGTTGGGTGCAATGTTTGATAATTATGGCAGACAATTGTCTTCTCTTTTAGTTTTTTCACCCATTTCCTTTAATCGCTCAAGTAGAAGAGGGACTCTGAGATTACGCGATAGAGAGAAGGTAGTTAATACAAGAGCTATGGAAAAGGAGTTGTACTTCAACAAGGATGGCTCAGTGACAAAAAAATTGCAGGTCAGAGAAAAAAATATGTTTAAAGGAAGGTCCCCTGCACGTGAAACTTCACTGCGGTGGATCTTTCCTTGTCCACTTATATTCGATTTTAATGTGTTATTTTAATTTTTCATGGAGGTTTGTTATTTTAGATGTGTGCTCTGGTTTTCTTTTTAACGTTGTATTAGTTCCCCTTCTTAAATGTCTTAGATTTGGTAGGCATAATTTGAAAACTCAAAGGTGAAAGGAAACATATTTGTTACCCAGTGGTCTAAAAGGAAAGGGTTATGGCTGAGTCAAATTTTATTATTATTGACAGTGTAATGAAATGTATCTCAATGCTATGGTTTTGGCCTTTTTATTGGTTGAATTATAGGACCCAGTTGAAAATATTGAGGCCAAGTAGGCTGGTTTTCCTTTTTGCTGATGGTTTGGTGTATCTAATTGAATTAGTTGCCTAAGGTATTTTTGGTTGCAAACTCCTTTTCATTTTTCATACATTATTGGCCTTGTGGAATACATTTGATTGTGTGGTCTTGTTAGATCTACAACATTTGTAGTTGTTTAGTCTTATGGCCGAGGTGCACTTTTATTATGAAAATAGTTGATGCAATATTGTCATTTAATCCTTACTGCAGGGTAGCATGTTGAGAAGTTTCTTGTGAAACATTTGGTATTGAAAATGACACTTGATCCTATACAACATCATGCACTTGACTTCAAAATTCATATTCAAAGTGTGCCAGACAATTCTTGCAAATTTCAAATATTTATGTTGTTTTAAACCATTATCTTTTTCATGTATTGGATGCTGAAAATGTGAAAAAGACTTTGGTATGAAACCAACTGGTGAATAATTTCCAGCAAAGCAACCACTTCCAAGACATGATTTAGAAGTAGAACATATGTACTTATGTAGCATAGAAAGATATCCTTGATGCATTGTCAATGTTTGGCTAGGGTTATTTTTGGAGAAAATAACTCCTTATTCCTAGAATAGTGATCTTCAATACAAGTAAATGCCGGAGAAGAGAGATCATCGTGTGACGCAACAAAACTAAAATTGGACCCCCAAGGAGCGCTGGTGTGTCTACAATCGCTCTGTCAGCATTTTCCCTTGGTTTACCCCGTTCTTTTCCTCCAGCCTGAGTCTTAATTGACTTCTTCTTTCTTCGGGTTTATTTATCAAATTCGTAGAATTTGATAAATAAATACCATCCACAATGGTTGGACTTTAATTTATATTCCTGACTTTATATTATCTCCAAGCCTTATAACCAATTTTTAACTTTCGAACACTTTGTATTTATACTCCACGTTTCTTTTTAAATAAATAACTTGTAATGAACTTTCGGCTCTATATTTCACCACCCAGCCTTACAACAATCACGCTCTAGACTTATGCTAATTATACGCCAATCGTTTAATTAAACAATTTCATTATACTCCGGCCCACCTATATATATCAATAACCAATCAAACACTCGTATCGTACCTGGCTATCCTCCGCACACCTTAGTTAACCTCCGGGCAAGTTCAACGTGCGACCACCGTCTGATGGCCCTTCTCCAAATCAACGACTCTTGGCAATTTCGCTCGGCTTCCAACGTCGGACTTTAACGTGCGATGGCACGGGTTAAATGGTGGTTTTCCGGGGGTCACTTCGCCACGTGTCGCTTTCCCTATGGAATCGCTCGCGAATAGGAAATACCGCCTACTCCGCAAAAGCGGTGCGATATGGGCAACCCGCTTTTGTGATTTCGCTCGTGGTTTTGGTACAGGGCTTGACCACGGGTGCAAGTCTGGTTCCGCTATCCTTTTGTTTGTTAACTCATGTCCAATCCTCGGGTCAGGTTCCGAAAGCACAAAAATCTTGTCTCTTTATTAAGCGGGATTTTTATATTTGAACAGTGTTCACGACCCCGGTTCTCTTGAGTCGAGCCCGCCGGACTTCAAATGGCGATAAACCATAATTCAAACCAAATTCGCGTTCCAAAATAGCCTGCTGACGTCGGCCAATTTTGTGACGCGAAAACCAAATGAATTCCGCCCTAATCTTTTTCGGGTCCGAAGTTGGCTGGCGTACGGAGGGAGAGTTGTGACGTGAATTTCTTATCAAATTCGCCCTAATCTTTTTCGGGTCATTTTCATTGTTCCCCGCCACCCTTTTGACTTTGTAAATAAAACAAATTGCGTATGCGTCATTTTCATTGTTCTGTGCGCTAGCCAGTCTTCCATGCAACAAAATTCAAAAACCAACTGTTAACGCTTGCTGACCGTTACCTTGCTGAAGAGAATTGAAGCCGAGTATTTCAGGGTTCTTCTGTCATAACCAGCGCTTGTTTAAACACGTTTCATTTCCCGTAAACAGGTATTTATTCCAATTCCCCGCTAAAATCTGTAAAAAATCCTGGTTTTAGTTTTAATTCTGCACTAAGGTCTGAAAAGAAGTTCATTTTGGTCTTTTTCGTTCCCAGAACTGCAATTATATTCCCAAAACTGGTAATTGTGCCCCTTTTCCACAAAAACCCCGAAATTCCATTTCTGAATCCACAATTCAGAAATGGAAGTTCCTGTAGCTCTTAATGTCGTGCCCATCAATGCCCCTCACAAGGACTTGGATTATTTGCCTTTCGCTGATATGGATTTTCAAATTAAGGACTTGCGTCTCAGTGAGAATCCTCTTCGAATATTTTGCCGCTGCAGAGACAATTATTTGAATGGTTCTGGCATCTTTGGACTTTGGGAATCAAATCTTCCTATGTACCTTCTCCCCTCGGTCCATATTTTTCCTGAGTTAATCCATTATTGTTGCGCAAAGTATGATCCCAACCAACGAGCATTTTTATCCCCAAGTCAAAATGTCCTTTTCCCAATAACTGCTTAGTCCATAAATGAAATGCTACAATTCCAACCTGGTCAAGCTCTCACTCCCCTGTCCATGGTTGAATTACTTGAGAAATCTACTAAGTTATCCCATGAAGAGTTAAACTGCCTATGCCAAACCTTCATGTTACCAGAGCATCAGCCTAAAAACCCTCCCCTTATGGTTATGCTTTCTTTACTGATGAGGGTAGAGTTATTTTAGACATGATATCTTCCATAATGGGCTTCAATACTAGTGAGTATTTTGATCACTTAACCCTAGTATTGTTATCCATTTTTACCCCTGGACAGCCTCCTGCTGTCAAGTACGATTTTGCATCTTATATTGCTGACAAAATCCATGATCAGTTCATGAGATTTGAGAATGAGAGAGTATTTAAGTATTATTCTGTCATATATCATCTCATGATTTACTTTCAGTCAGAAAATTTCCCTTTTTATGTTAAGAAACTTGATGCCAAAGGGAATCCTAGGTCAATCATCTTTTGGTCTGCCATTACTCACAATTCCTCTGATTCTCCTTATTCCTATAATGAGTTTGTCGACCTTTTTGTTCATCCTGCAACTACCTTGTTGACAAGAGTCTCTCCTCCTAGAATTAACAATGAAATCAAGAAAATCCTTCAGCTCTCAAAGCATTACAAGATAGGTGACTAGTACCTATATCAAAACTACACAGAGATCAGGATATATGGATGTGAATTATGCCCATTCAAACTGCCCAAGTATGTCCCAATGAGACTCTTTGCATTAGAATATTTCAGGCAGATGAATAATTCAAATATAATTCATTTTTGCAATGCAAAGAAAAAGGCTCAACTCGGGATCAAGAGCCAATTAGGTCCCTTCATTTGTAACTCTAGGGAAGCTGGACAGGAAGCCGAAAGGATTTTAGAAGACCATTTCAGACTACAAAAGAGTTTCTACTGGGTGCCTTATGATCCAAACAACTTTATCTGTGATAGAAGAATGAAAAATAAACAGTCACCATACATCCATCAAAGAATCCCAGAAATAGAACAATATGCTAATATGGATGAATGGACGGAAGGGACATTGGTTGAAAATGATAGTGAGCAGGTCAATGTTGAAAATGTAATGAAAGATCTTGAAAAGATACTTGACCTAGAATCTTTTGGACAGGTGCAGGGATCTTCTTCAGCCAGGACTTTACAACAAAATTTGCAGGAGATTAGTACAGTAGCAGTAGAATCTAAAGGAAACAAAAAGGAGCCTGATATACAAATAATTGAAAAATTCATGATGACAGCGCAACCAGAGACTTCTAAAGAACAAGGTCAAGGAAAAATTCCTCCTGCTCAGATCAGTGAGCCAGAAATTTCTATTTTACAAACTCCTCTGAATATAGAAAAGGGCAAAAAGAGAGAGGCTGAAACAACTACTCCTATTGGTGGCTCTTCTGAACAGCAAGATGTTAAAAGGCAGAAATGAACTCCCCTTCCAGAAGATGAATCATTTCAGGAAATCCCTGACAGCCAGGGAAGAGAAGACAGTCAGCAAACAGATACAGGTAGTGGGACATCCACTAATTTTCAAAAATAGGGAATACAGAGGTAACAAAGTGCAGAAATATCTTCTTTCAAACCTCCAGTAAAAACTACCTGGGACATCAAAAGAACATTCACCAATATAAAGGCCAGGAACGATCCACTTAGACTTAAATTGTACAACCAATATTTGAAGATGGCTCCGAAAAATCAAGAAAGATTGATGTCAGCTTATGACATCCAACAGGGTAAGATGTTAATGAGCCATTTGAAGCCCAAGGTGCGGCAGCCTCAGACAGCTGCAGATTACGTTAGGACTAATTTTGAAGTCTTAGTAAAGGATATCCATCCTTTAGATCAAATTGAGCTACACAAGCAAACAGGTGAGATGATTTATTCTACTCTGACAGATAAATCAATGATGACCCATAATTTGCAGGATTCTTTGGATAATTCTAATACACAGTTGCAGCTTGAAAAGCCTCCTCCCAGGCTAAGGATAATAGAATCAAAACTTTAGAGGAAATAATCATTGGTTTGGGTCATAATCCTAAAGATGTGAAAGGTATTGAAGCTTTGATCAAGAGAAAAGATGATGATATTGCGGCTCTGAGAAAACAATTAAAGTTACCGGCCTCAAGACATCCACAAACTGCAGAAATCATCAAACAAAATTCTGAGGAAGAACTAATGGATTTTCTCTTAAAATTGAATGAGCAACTTACTGCAACTGAAAAAGAGCTTGAGAATGCATTAAAATATAAGCAGGCAAATATTCTAGTATCTACAGCAGGAGTAGTGACAGGTACAGCAACAATAGGTTAGCCAGCAGAATTGTCACAGAGCAACATTGCAAATTTGAACACTGATGAATTAACAAAGTCAATGGAAGATATGAACATTCAGGCCATAGATCTTCACAAAACAAAGGAACAATTGGCCACTCTAGAACATAAATATGATCTTTCAAAAATGAGTGTTGCTGATAAAACAAGAGAAGTGAACAAATTAGAAAAAACGGTCAAAGCATTGGAAAAGGATCTCACATTGCAAAAACCTTTAAAAGAAATAAATGATATTCTTTGGGATAATATCATTCAATCAATAAAGGATGTTTGGTCCTCAATTCAGATAATGGATGAACAGAATAACTTAGTTAAATTGGCTCTGGATGAGATTGAGAGATCAAGACAAGAGTTGGGAAATATGCCAGAAGAGGCCAATAGACTTATACATTTTTTGAATACTCAGACTAAGAATCAACTTGCAGAAATTGGTATTAAGGACAGGACCGGAACAATTCTGGAAATAAAGAAAGTTTTTACTAAAAGAACTCTGGTACAGAATTTAGAACGAAGGTGCTCAAATATGCAAGAAGAAATCATTGCCTTCAGAGAAAGATTGAATATTTTGTTAAATAGAGGATTGCCCAGTCCTATAGTTGCAAAAGATAAGCTAATGGACCTTGATAGTTATGTTGAAAAATTGGACAAATATGTTGATAATCAAGCTAGTTCTTCAACCAGTTCATCAACAACAGCATTGCCTACAGGGAAAAACCTTCATGATAGGTTGGAGAATTTATTTTATCTTGAGCATGAAGTAAATCATTTGTTCCCAAATCAGCCTGATTTCTTCAGATATACTGAGGCTGATGAAACACTAAGAAAGTTGCAAAGGACCAGAGTGCCAGAAGTTCAATGGTGGGAAGAAATGATGGAACTTTTGTAAAAAAATATCCTATTTACCACAGTATATCATGATAAAAAGGATAAAAGGATGAACAAAGGTCAAAGAGTATCAGAGCAGTTAAAGAGTATCAGTGAAATGAAATAATCAACATAGAATTACTAAAGAGGACAGCAGCAAGCCAAGATATAGGGCTTGCCTCCAGCACATTCTTAAAAGAAGGAAACAGCACAACATCAGTTATCATTTTTCTTATCTACGAGACAATCTGTCTCTATATTGTTGTAATGACTTCATGGACTATTTTACTTCATATAATATATTAAAAACAACGTTTTTTCTCTTGTGAAAAAAAAATGATTAATGTTTATCACTCTGCCTTCAAAACTAACGATGTTGGTCTATGTTGTTGGTTTATTGATATGGTCTGATGGTCTTCCTCACATGATTAGCGTTTTTCTCTGTTCATGGATTTTAGGTACTTTAATTTGTATTTGGAACAATGGACGTCGGTATTCTATCTGTTGCTTTACTATTCTACATACTGTTATTTCACTTTCTTATAGATGCCTCGGGCATATTTGGATGCTTTCTCGGATTGTCGATAATCTCCATGCGGACCGTTACTGGGTTTAATATCAAGTCCCTGTATGTGACATTGGGTATTTTTCTATCACTGTCTGGGGTGGGACTTCCACATTTCTGGATGGATATTTGGGTTCCAATCTTCAGATGTGAAAATGTAATGACTTCATGGACTATTTTACTTCATATAATATATTCAAAACAACGTTTTTTCTCTTGTGAAAAAAAAATGATTAATGTTTATCACTCTGCCTTCAAAACTAGCGATGCTGGTCTATGTTGCTGGTTTATTGATATGGTCTCATGGTATTTTTATATTTGGGACATATCTTACTCCTCACATGATTAGCGTTTTTCTCTGTTCAAGGATTTTGGGTACTTTAATTTGTATTTGGAACAATGGACATCGGTACTGTATTTTTTGTTTTACTATTCTACATACTGCTATTTCACTTTCTTATAGATGCCTTGGGCATATTTGGATGCTTTCTCAGATTGTCGATAATCTCCATGTGGACCGTTACTGGGTTTTATATCATGTCCCTGTATGTGACATGGGGTATTTTTCTATCATTGTATGGGGTGGGACTTCCACTTTTCTGGATGGATATTTGGGTTCAAATCTTCAGATGTGAAAATGTAATGACTTCATGTATTGTTTTACTTCATATAATATATTCAAAACAACGTTTTTCCTATTTTAAAATTTCATTTTTTTTTTTTAAATTGAACCTTCCGTTGCAATTCCGACATCTCGTAAGCGTCGGAATTGTGACAGTTTACAGACGTCGGAAGAGCGACGTTAAAAACGTCGGACCACATTTCGTCGTAATTGTGACAGTTTACAGACGTCGGAAGAGCGACATTAAAAACGTCGAACCACATTTCGTCGTAATTGTGACATTTTATAGACGTCGGAAGAGCGACGTTCAAAACGTCGGACCACATTTCGTCGGAAGTGTGACAGTTTATTGAGGTCGGAAGTGCGAAGGTTTAGGAGACGTCGGAAGAGTGACGCTTGTTTGGAAGCGACGGAAAAGTGTCGATACTGCGACACTTTTTAGTTGTGTCGGAACTGCGACGGTATGGTAAACCACGGTTTGCCCGCCCTCTAACTGTCGCTCCTGCGACGACAATGTGTCGGAATAGCGA